>VRYO01001463.1:40998238-41014211 GCA_009812075.1 Sialia sialis | reverse complement strand
AAGTGCGGCTTATATTCAGGTGCGGTTTATAATCGTGAAACTACTGTAATCTTTGGTGAAGTCCAGAAAGCTTTTGCCATGCTTGGAGCAGAATCTATTTCAGCATCTGGAAAAGGATGTCTTGCTATCTTAGTTTTCCAAAGTCCTTCTACAGTGAACAGTATTCAACTGAGAAATACTCCCAGCGAAGATGCCTGTAGAGATGTCTGTCTCTGATGATTATGGAAGAAGAGCCTTTAATCTAAGCACCTTGCAGTAGATGTTTAAATTTAAGATTTAGGAAGTTAAGTGAGATGAAACCTTTTGCTTATATTTACATATCAAGCTTCTGCAACGTGGATTTCCAGAACTTGACCTTTCAAGTTTAACCTGACATCTGAGGCAGTGGCTGAAGCCAGACTCCCTGGCATTTCCCACTGTGCTGGCTGGGTGTGAAAAGGCTTGAGGAGTCATATCCAAAACAAGAACATCTATTTACCATGCTGTGTTCATGTGGAAATCAACACTGCAAATCAGTGTTATGCAAACAAACTCAAGAGAATCACTTAGGCTAGTAATTCTTATGCCTTTGACTTTCCACCTATTGAAAGCTGTCCTTTGTGGGTTTAAAATACAAATGTCATTTCACCTTCCCTCCAGCAAGAGATGCATAGGTGACTGTAGTCATCACAGTCAATGCTAAGGTGCTGAAAGGGAAATCAAGATTTGTGTAAGAATCCATAGTTCCACATCAGATCAATACCTTCACTACAGAAGCTTAGGTGCAGAGTCAACTCTCAGGTTTACTTATCCTGGATTTGGTATTTCAGAGTTGGAAAATTCTGTTCAGTAGAAACGCAGATACTGCAAAACATCTATGAATCAAGGAATGAACTGAGATCCTTTGTGGAAAACATGGTACACAGATTTCTGTAGAACACAGGAGCAGCAATGGGAAAAGCAAAGACAAATGTTTCTGAGTTGTGCAGAACACAGTCCTGTGCCAAAAGGAGCAGAGTTAATGGTACTTGAAAATGGATTGAATCTACAGTCCCAACAAGCTCTACAAATAAATGGAAAGTTTGTGCATGAGTAGAATTTTGGAAGTCATATGAACGTAAGAATTACCATTTTTTATCAGACCAAATCCTGCCTTGGTGAGCATGGTGTCTTAGGCACTTCCTATTCTCTTTCTTTTTCAGCCTACGTGAATCTCAGTTATGCCCAGAATTCCCAGTAAATTTGAGATACTACTGCCTAAGCATATGGTCAAAGTCATTCTCTGCCCCAAAGAATTTACAGTCTGCAACTGGGAGAACCTCCAAATGGTTGGAGCTTACCCTACTGACATAAAATGATCTATCTTTCACTCTGGCAAAATATCCTAAGCATTTATTTAAAAGGTGCTGAGTGACCCCATTTAAACCAAACCTTAGGATTAGGCACACTGTTTGTTTAAACTTTTTTGAGATCCTGAGATATAAGAAGCTTTGGAAGTGCAAAGACTTTTAAACTGGCTTAATATGTTTTTGTGTTTATTTGTAGATGTAGAACTTACGCAGTATAAAATTTGACAGCTAAGACTAGTCATGAAATGTCTCCAGGAAAATAAAAACCTGTTAACAATTTGCTGACATTCATGAAAACCCCTAAATGCTTCCAAATCTGCTTCCAGGTATTCATATGCAAGAATCTGAGATCTTTTGCATTGCAAATATTAGCAAATGCTTTTTAAATCATGCTTGCATTTCACACACCATTTATATAAGAGCTTTCTGAGTAGCAGCAAATCGTAGTCCTATTAGATTTCAGTTCACCTTCACACTGGTACTTGAGTAAAAAATGGCTTTTTGGATATTTTATAGACAATCCAAGAGTGCATGTCAAGCATTAAGGATCTGAATATAAGGTTACAAATAAGAAAATATGCTATTAATAATGAATGGGGAAAGTTCTGTCTGTTTTACACATGTGAGCAGTTCAGTCAGTTTACTAAACACTGTATTTGAACAGAGGAGATTGTGTATGCCTTTTCACTGCTTTTTGAATTTCTCTAATTATGAGTGAGGAGTGCAACAAACAGAAAATTAAAAAAAGCACTTTGGAGTCTTGGGTTAATTACCAGCTTTGGATAACATTCTGCTTACAGCAGCCATTTAATTTTTAAAGAATAATGTTTTTAAAGACAGCAGCTTTTAATTTTAAAATCCTAATACTTCTCTATGGGTTTATTTCTATGATATTCATCCTAGTTTAAATTTAACCATCTGGAATGTAATCACAAGTGGGAAATTAAGAGAAAATTTTACCTTTTTTTGCTTTCTCTCGTGTATACCAAGTTTGTTGAGCCTATCAGTGGGTGATGTACAGCAATTTTAATAATTTAGTCTAATTACTCATTAATTCACTGGAGATGACAGTACTTTTTTATCATTTACAGTTTTGCTTCTTCATGGTTCTGCTATCTTACCCTAAGGAGTGCAGAACTGGGCCAGGCAGGGAAATAAGAAATTTGCAGTTCAGTAATACAAAATGAATTAATCTGGAAGACTGACTGTTACTCCTTATATCCCCTCATTAGTGTCCCTTTCACTTAATTTTCCTCATCTTCTCCTTTTGTAGTGGAGTTCCCAGTTGTACAGGAGGAGGATGAGCAGCCCTGGCGTACCTGGTGTGCAGCTGAATCTGCATCCAGCTCCTGCATCCTGCAGGTCTCTTTGGGGACAGAGGTGGGAGCAATCTCAGGCATTAGAACCAGAATGTGCAGTTGCAAGTTCATCCCGATGTGTTTTTGTTCATGCTTCCAAAAAGTTTTACTACAGCTTGAAGCTGCCTGGGCATTTAGGGTTAAGCACTGCTCCTGTGACCCTGACTCATTTGTTCTGCCATTGTTTTGGGAATTTCCAGGAGGAATATGGTGGTAGGTTTGTCTGTACCCTGTGTATGCACGTTACTTCAGACCCCAAATCAAGATTGTCTGCTTTAATTTATGCTGCCTCTGCTGCAGTTTTGTGTCATCAGAGGCTTCATTTTTGTCTGCTCTAAACCCAAATCATTGGAGCAATGCATTTGTTCCAAATGACTCTCCTAAATGGGCTAGGTAGAGCAAGGTAACAAAAAGAAAAGCACCTCTGCAACTGCCTTGCAGAACTTCTTTTCCCTCCTCCCACCATTTCTATAAACAACTTCTGATGAGGAAAGTGGGAATTTGATGTAGGGAGTGGGATGAAGACATCAGTTGGGAGAGATGAGGGAAAGTGGTAAGGGCAGGAGCTTGGGAGTGGAGTTAGCAAACCAGAGCCTTTGGGAAACTATCTCTGTGTGGAAAAACAGAGTACAGAGCTGACAGTGACTGCAGACATGTGGTCACTGCCAAGAGCCTTAGTGGCCCAGGCTGTCTTGACAAAAGCTGAATGCATGCAGTTGCCTAAGGAACAATGTTAAATCAATCTTACAATTTTCCCTATTTGTATAAGACACGCTGTTTATTCCTGTTATTTCACCTCAGAGGGTCTTTTCCATAAGTGTTTGAAGGACACCTTAATCAGCAGAAGCAGTAATGGCTGGCAGGGAAGTAGCAGCATGTGTCCCCTTTCCTGCCCTGCCTTTTATTTGGTCAAGGAAGTCACTTGCACTTTCTTTCATCATTCCTCCTCCTCATCCTCTCTCCCTCCCCCGTGTCCTGACTCCCTGCCCGGATTCAAGAGCCTGAAGGTCTGCTGGTGGTAGCCGTGGTGGCTGCAGGGAGGAGGGAAGGGGGGAAAAAGCAGAGGGAGTAAAATAAGTGTCAAGGAATTCATTGTCTGTTCTCCACCTGTTGTTATTCTGGTCCCAATCAACCTGCTAGCCAGGCTGGAGCCAGTGGCCATCTGGAAACACTGCTCTGTTTATAAACTTGGCATGAAGCAGCACTCCCGGGCCCTGACCTCCCACACAAATCTGGAAACAATTAGAGCAAGATGATAGGCAGGCAGGCAGGGAGAGAAGGGGAGGGAAGGAGCCTGGGAGAGAGGAGGCTGCAGAGAAGGGGAAAAACAGACAGAGTGAAGGGGAGCATGGAGGTGGCAAATGTTTCTGAGATGCAAATATTTATGCCCACCTTAAGTGACCGCTAGCTCATTAATTATTGCCCTTGCCAAAACAGCTTTTTTCCATGAAGGCGAAGGCATGCTTCTTTTCCTCCCTCAGCAACACAGGTTTTCCAAATTATATTGTATGTTTTACACTGCTAAAAGTTTGCCTTTATGAATCTTCGGAAAGTAAGATGGGTCTGTTAGGTCCACACGTTCAGATCCATGCACGTTCTGTACTTCTTGAAAACTGGAGTCCAAATACTGCAGCTCCTACCCCTCTTTATGAGCAGTAATGTCTTTCTCTGCTTCTCACACACCCCAGCACGCCTCTCTCCAGAAAGGATGGCTGCCAGTCTCTAGCTCTCTGGAGTGTGGGAGTCATTTGGGCTCAATTCTCTCAAGCCTTCCCTCGCCCCACCCTACCCACCCACTCCTATTGCAACTCATCATTGTCTTTACTGGGAAGGCTGTGCTTTTCCTGGTCAAACCAGACCTTCAGTCACTGGGTTACTCCCTAGCTCTGTTCTGGATTTGGACCCTTTCCCAGCCCTGCTCCTGCCGTGCAGGTACACAGCCTGCCCATCCACAACCTGTTCCAGTGGAGTCTTGAGGAGATCAAGGAAGAGACACAAAACAAACTCATGCATTTCACCTGCTGCACACAAGGTGTGGGCAATCCTGTCCATGCTCTGGGTGGTTTTCATGTAACTAATACAGATGGCAGGGTGTTAATTCACCTCTCATAATGTGTTCTTTCAGTGTAACTGCTGCAAGAGCAAGCCCTGCCTGGCTGAGACAAACCTGACATTCATTCCTGCCAGCCTGCCTAAGGGAGGATCCCTTTTGGCTCACCTGACACATCTGCTACTTCGACATCCCAAGAAGTCAAGCACTGTGTTTCAGGTGCAATGAAACATGGCTCCTTCCTGGTGTGAGGAACTACTAGTGGTGACACTGATTTTCTCTGAGTGCATCCCAGTAGATCTGTAGGCTGGACCAGGTGTGGTCCTGCCAGCCATGGCCAGAGCTGCTGCTGGGTCAGCAGGACTTGAGCCAGTGTGACTGAGCATGTAGTATAACGCACATCTGTCCATTTCCTTGATTTTCTTCAGGCACCAGCCTTATTGTGCCTGGCTTGTGAGAAGAATTAAAGGTTTATCTGCTCTGCCATTCAGTCATAAAAAAACTACAGCTCAAAATGCCAGGGATATTTTTTTGCATGATGCAGCCTTCAACAGAGACTCACCTCTGGCGCATCCTCTCAGGGCAGCCTTTGGTCCATTGGTCTCCCCAGAGCCTGTGGCTTGCCTCAGCTATTTTATACTGGCCACAATACAAGCATGGCCCAAGTAAGACAGAGACAACTGGTAATGCCTTAATGTTTGTAATACCAGCAGGACAGAAACAATCAGCTGCAAGGTGACAGCTGTTTGGATTTCACAGCTCCTCAGGAGTGGTATGTTTTGCAGTGGTGGTTGTGGTTTGATGGGGGAACTGTTCTGAATGCTACAGGAAGCACAAAGGGTCCACTCTGCTTGTGTCATGTGGTATAACACTTACTCCATTATCTAACGATGATTTTCCCTCCAATGGTGATCTGTGACATTTGAATACATACATAGCATCTGTGGTCTAATTCTATGGGATGCTGGAAGTCTTTTGAAACGTGCTTAAAAGGACTTTTCCTCTCCAAGGGTGCTCAGTGGTCCAGACTCATTTTTGTGAATGAAATTTTGCTATCATAATTAGTGCTAATTGGCAGCTTTGTTTGCAGCCTCATCAGAATCAGTGGTTAGCTAAACAGAATAAGGAGGTTTTGTGAGTGCGTGTCTATACTACAGATAAATAAAAGACCTCAAGGTCAATTCCTGCCAAAGCAGCACTTTTCAGAGCACTGTGTTCATGTGCTGCCTCCTTCCCTTACCAGAAATTCGTGTTTCACAACCACTGGTTACTTTTCTCAGATTTGCAGTAAGCATTGAGTGATTACGTTAATGTCTGGTGTGGCTATTCCTATGCTGACCCACTGAGGAATGCATTTTGTTATGACTTGGCCTTGGAAACTTAAAGTAGTACAGAATGCACAACATGTAGACGTGTAGAAATAAATACAGGGAACCCACCAGACATGAATAGCAAGGAGGGTAGAAGCAATTCAGCCATAGGGCTAAGAAACAAATGTTTTTTTTGTGTGGCTCTAGCTGTTCGGTAGCTGCACTTCAGAGCAATGTAATGGGTTTTAATGTTCATAAAAATGTTCAATCTGGTAAACCAATTTTTAGACCCTTACACAGTCTTGTTGAAATTGGATTCATTTGAACTGTAATATAAAATATTATGTTTACTTAACCCTTGTAAACTGATCTCCTCTGTCTCCATGAACTTGCTGGGCAGTTAAGGATCTAGCATTCTTTCCACAGTCAATAAAATTTTGCATTTTTCTCTCTATTCATATACTTAATTACAGTCAGACCTGGTTAATCAACATAATTTTATTTTTTTAACGCTCATTCTTTTATGAAGCTTGTGATTGAAAAAAACATATGAAGGTCATGCACTGAGACTTTGTATATTACTTAGGTTCAAAAACTCTGCTTAGATTTTTCCTGTGTGCAGCCCTGCAGATAGTGCCATGTGGATCAACTGAGTTCTGATTGTACCTATGATGCAACATTTAAATCACGTCAGAGGCTTTGCTCTTTATAAAATGTGGTGATCCATTTCTGTCCTCATTTTTGAATCAAACACTCGCTGATGTGAATGGCAGTTCAACATTCAAAGCGGCTCCTCTGTTCTCTGCTCTTCCCATTCCTTGAATTTTCATCTGTCTTGCACCAAGGGCCCCAGAGACATTTCATACAGGCATTTCTGTGTTACTTGCAAGTGGGCAAGAATAAACTGCATTCCATATGGCCATTAGGTAACCCTTTTGCTACATGTATATTGCATTTCCCAAGGCACTCAGGATTTACAAAAATCCTTGAATGCTATAGTTGGTGTTGATCAAAGAGTCCGTGATTCAAGAATTTATGAAGAAGGATTTTGAGGTTTTCAGTCTGAAATTTTGCAGAGAATACAGTGGCTGGAAGAGTGTTTAAAAATCCTGAGGCTTTTACTGGAGTTAGTTGGTAGGTAGGAGTGAAATCCCTTTACAGCGTTAAAAGACGAAATAATTTGGTGCGCACTTTCATTAATTTAAAAATTAATGCCTGGCACTTGGTTTGCTATGCATGGATTGTTGAGCTCCTGGGGACCATTTCGCCCCACTCTCAAGTGCGAAATATTAAACAATGTACAAGATTAGAAATTTAGCTAAAAATGAACAGTGAAAGGACATAACACTGCAGCTTTGGCTTTCACCTCAGAACTGATTAATGACCACAGAAGATAAATGTAGGAGGTCAAACCTATCAATTTTAAAACACAGAGCAATTACAGAGCTGCCATTTCTTAAGTTCAAGCTTCCTGCTGCTGTAAGTCCTGCTTGCAGTAGCTTATGCTGAGTGGTCAGTAAGGCTTATGAAGGCACTTTGCATAAGATTGAATTTTGTCAGGGCAGCTTTTCAGCTGTGAATCAGATACAACTCTGTGTGTAATTAAGCTCAATAGTCTGATACTACTAGGATAAATGTGAAGCTATGCAGGATTTTAGCAAAGCAATTACCAAAATGAGGGAGGAAAATCCTTTTTTGTGTATGCTCTTAACATTTGCAATTTGTGGAAGATAGCTTTGTTTCTGAGGAACCATCTGTATTTCATTGGGGTACCGTTTTTTACCCAGTTTTATGACACGACTAATTGAAGCACTGGGAGATCAAGTGCCTCACTCAGGGTCAGAGATCATTTTGGTAGCTCTGTCTCAAGCCTAGATTTCAGCATGACTCTGAGTCTGTGATAACACAACCCCTGCGAACTCCAGAACTAAAGGCAATATAAATAACAGTGGATGGTGTAACCAGTATGACTTTGTTGTTGTTTGACATTCTCTTTTAAACCACTCTGTGGAGAGAGAGTACATGAAGAGTGCCCAGGAAGGGAGTAAGTGAAAGAAAACACTTTGTTCTGTGTTCACAAAGCAGTAACAGGGACTTGTACAAACTATATTCATGTCCAGAGCTTGAATGTTTCAAAGTCTTTTCTACAGAGTGCCTTGTAATCATTATCCTCAGCATCCTGTTTAAGAGAAGCTATTAACTACTTTCAGTACTTTCCTTCTATTTTTCAGTAAGATAATATGAGGCAAAGGCCAAGAGCTAACGTCAGGTTGTGTCCACAGCACTTTTTTTTTAGAAGAGGTCTGTTAGTGGATATTTTTGAAGTGGCAGAAAGGAAGCACCGGGGCAGTGTCCTTCCTGGCTCTGCACAGCTTCCTGCGCGCTTCCCTGCTGGAGCGTTAGTCAGAGCCCTGCAACAATTCATGCTCAGCCTCCCACGCCATCGTCTGCCTGGCTTTGATTTTCTGAACTTGTACAATCGACTGGCGGGTCTGGTCTCTGACTTAACGATGAGTGTACAGGTGGCAGAGCAAAGAGCCAGCAGAAATATCTTTGTGATTCAGAGATCGTGAATGATCTCTGTGTGTGCGTCTCTGAATGCACCTGCCTTTTAGTGCTGTAGTAGACAGGGTTGCGTAATGTACCCAGATTATAGTCTGCAGGGCTCTTGGATAAACCCATTGTGGTAAAAAAAAAAAAATTAAATAAAAAAAATTAGAGCTGACTGCTTACTAAGCTCTTTTCACGCGCACTTTTCTCATATCCCTGGTGATGAACTCTCTCCAAACTTCTTCCCACCTGTTTATGGCTTGGCTCTCTGGGCCAGGTACTGTTCCCATTGGCACAAGTGCAAATCCAGTTACCTGATGTAAATTAAAACCTGTTCGGCCGCTCAGGCTTCACATTGTTGTAGTCATTGTGGAGCCACAATTTGTGAATGGAGTGATGTCTAGCACTGTAATTTCCTACAAATGATGAAGAAGATGCTGATTTTGCCTGTGGCAACAGCTGCTGAGAAAGGGAAGAGAAAAACCTTTGCAAGAGCAGGAGATAACAAAGGCAATGTGCAATGAAGAGTCAAAGAACCATGATTACCTTTGACTATGTATTCACTGAAAGAAGCAAAGATTTGCAGGCTTTTTGTTTTTCTGCCTCTTGTGAGTGTGCTTTTTATCACATTTCCTTTATTAAAAATATAATCAGTCTTTTCACTCTCCCTTTCTCTTCTAATAATACCACTATTAGTAACTTCATCTTGAGAAACAGTACTAATGTAGCTCAAATTTGCTCTCTCTCCTAGCCTTTTTAAAGTCCTTGAGCTAATTTTGTGTTAAAAGAGGCTGTCTCCTCAAAGTGAACCCCACTGTTCTGATTGCTGTTATCATTGCAGTGAGAAACTTGTTTTTATCTCCCTATGGCTGAATGTATCAAGGAAGGATGATGCCTCTCAAGAAGCCATCAGTCTTTGTTTTTTCTTTAAGAGGATGGAGAACAGCAGAGTTAGGGGAAGTTGCACCCAGGGGTAATAGAGCTAGCCCTCTGCACGTTTGCAGCTGCTGCCGTGAGGGGTCCCACTGCTCTGCACCCTTGGGATAGATTGCAAGGCAAATGTTTAGTGAGAAACTAGATATTGAAGCAAGAGACATGAAACGTTATGAGGAAAAAAGGATTCTGCTGTTATCAGAAACACCTGGGTCCTCAGATCAGCCAGAGTCAACAAAGCCACCTACATTCTTCCTGCCTCATATTTATGAAATATAATTTGAACAAAAAGACACAGCAGACATAAGAGATGAGAACTTTTTGCACCTTCTGTACTACCCTGTTATTAAGTTGCCTTGCTGTTCACAAATCAGGCTATCTTTGTGCACTTCATTGGGAATGGCTTTGTAACCTTGTTCTGTAGAGGGCTCCTGTAGTTTTGTGAGAATTCACCATTATGTAACAGGAAATACTAGGAGAGGAGTGGACAGGTTAATGTACTCAATGACTTTAGATTATTAGCGTATTTGCTGTGAAGTTGTTAAACCAGATTTGTTGCTGCTTTTTGTTGTTGTAGTTGTTCAATTCCATATTTTCATGTTAGTTTTGATAAAGCCAGAAAACTGCCCACATTGTTTTTGTACTTGGAATGGTTTACTGTGTGTTTAGTGTATTCCCAATGTGGCCTAAATGTTTGTATTATTATGGAAGCTCTGACATGTTCCCAAATAATATTATCTGGGATTTGATGGGTGACTACCGTTGATGTAATGCAAATGTGACCTATATGAAAAAAAGTCTTCCTTCTCTCTTGGAGGTTTGTCTGGTCCATGAGCTTACTTTTGTACTCAGCAGCTGCTTTAATAGCACTTAACACTAAGTCATGAAATGGAGTAGATCTCAAAGAAGCGAAGTGAATGTCAGTTCTGGGCATTAAGCTTTACATTGTGTACATCAAATTTTTGGCAGGACCACTTTATTTCTATTTCATTTACAAAAAATGTTTTGCTTTTTGCACAGTATTGGAGGTGTACAACTCTGTCAAGTTACATTTGCTGTTATTTAAGAGGAGATCTGTGAATGTTGTGAATGAAAACTTGTGGTGCATGGTATCCCTTTTACTGCTTTATTCATGATTGTGTTACACACCTTTACAGAGTGAATGACAACTGTCAAGAAATCAAAACTGGATTTTTGTTGTCACTTATATTCCCTTTTCATTATTTCAAGATAAGCTTCTTCAATACCCCAAGGCATTGATAGCACATATAACATTTAAAGTGTATATTTGCCTTTCATAGCACTACTTCCTAATTCTAAAGATATCAACACAAAAAACTCCTCTACTCTGCAGTGCATACATTGACTCTGTGACATACATTTAGTAGTGGTAAAAAATTTCCCTGTATCCTATTGAAGAAAAACAGTTGGACAATAGAGCTAGGAGGGAATTCACCTGCTCCAGCCTTCTGACTCAAGGCTTTTCATGTTGAGTATTCCTGACAGCTGCCTGTGGAAGTCCTTGAGCTGTTTGGTGCTGTACTGTAGGACTTCCTGATACTTCGCAGTTTGGATTAGTTTAGAGACATCCCTGTTACCTCTTAGGTTAAGCTGTGCTCTGCCTGTGAAGGCCCTGGTGCATGGGCTGCTTCTGCTGTGAGTTGCTGTCTGTCACTGCTGCTTTAAGCACCACAAGGGATAAAACTTCTTCTGTGGTCTAGTGGCAGGACCTGACAGTTTGTGTCACCACACGTAAGAGTGTCACTTCGAGAGGAGCTGTGCTGGGGTTGGTCATGGTAAGAAGGTCACTCAGCTGTAATGTGAGCACAGCACCTACCTACAGATTTTTGGAAACAAAAATGGCTTTATGAGGCGTTTTATTTCAATTGACTCTTTAATTTACTTTGCTGTTGTGAGACAGCAAAACCTTGCTTTTTGTTCTTTGGTGTTTATGGGTTTCTGCAAAGATGTAGTGGTGATTTTTTTACAAAAGGTAACAGTTGTCATGCTTGTAAATCAGAATAATAAATCACGAAGTTTCTTTTTTTTTTTTTGGTGGGCTATTTCTATCTGAGAGTTGCAGTCCCTGTGCACTAAAAAGGACATGTTTCCTGACCACTAAACACCTTTTCCGCTTCATGTAAGTTGACACTTGTGTTTGCAGCCCAGGAAAAGTGAAATCAACCAAAAGAAGTCAGGTTTTGTTTTTTAAATGGTCTATGGGGCACAGATAATTTATACATCATCATCATCATGTTACACAGGAGTTATGTTTCCTTTAGTGAAAACCAATTTCTTGAACGCTGAAACAAAATCCCTATTTCCAGAAGTACCCAAGACTTTCAATTTTGCTTCTGCTGCCTCAGGAGATCCTCCTTCTAGGAAAACTGATTGCAGGAGACACACATTTTCCATCAGTTTTCTGCTGCCTTGTATAGCTTTCATCCACGCTCCTCAAGCATAAATTAATTTATGGAAGGTTTGCTATTTATTTCTCTGGGGTAAAAGACCTCACCATAGGTAAGATTCTTGGCTATATAGAGTGTTAGATTTTATTACATTATTTCACTCATTAAAATGAAAATATTGCACTGCAGTTGTCTGAAGACTGAGAGTAAAAATTATTCCCTTTCTGCTGTCTGTTTTGTTGTCCCCAGAGCAATTCACCCCAAACCTCAAGTCTAGTTCCAAGACTAAAGCACAAAAGAGGTGGCCTCGGGATGTGATACTGGAAGTGGACTGGAAGTGGGGAAAAGGAACACTTCAGGAAAAGGAAATTAGTTCACAAAACTAGATTTGTGGGTTCTTAAACTATTCACATTCCCATCAGAGCTTGTTCCTTCATGGTCAGATTCTCCCCTGGGTTAGTGCTGCAGTGAAATCATACTTCTGTGCTTCTGACATTGCAGGCTGTTGCCAGCATAGAAATGATTGTGATAACACAAATCCACCAGGGATGGGCAAACTACTTCAATAAAAATAGCAACTGCAATGAATCTCAGTCCAAATTTTGAACTCCTCTCCTGCCTTGTTTCTTTTTTTTTTTTTTTTTTAAAGCCAACATGATTTCAATAAGTACCTCCCTGAAATTAATCATGTGGACTCTACAGTCTTGGCTGTCTTCACCAATCCAGCTGCTGTCCTCAAATCTGACAATTTCCATTGCTTCCCTTGGGTTAGAGGGAGTGAGTACATTTTGGGGTATACCTTTGACCTGAGGAATGCATGGGATGGGAAGACATCAGCCAGCTGAGCCCAAAAGGAAGTGTGCCAAAACTGAGACTGCCCTGATAAAATATGGCTTGGAAAGGGGAGCTCTTGGAAGCCAGAGGGAAGGAGCTGCTTTAGGTGCAGGGGGAGGGAGAATGAGGACTGGGATGAAAAAGCCTGGTTATGTTGGGGAAAATAAATTCAGAATAGAAGAAAGCTATTTCTGAAGATTTCCTTAAGCCCTGGAGCATTCAGACCACACTGCCAGATTGTCTCAGCCTGAAGTCGGAATCCTTAGGGTGAGGATGAACAGAACCTTGAACACTTTATGCAAAAGTGAAATTCAGCAGCTTTGAGGGGTAATATAACTTTTGTCTACCTCTATGGTGGGAAGTTGTCCCAGACTGTATAGGGGTGGGTGAATGAATGTGTGACAACTGATCCCTCATGAACCTCATTTCCCTGAGCACTCCTAGGGAAATGGGCTCTAACAGGTCAACAGACCATGCAGTCCAGTCCCCCTTGTAGGTCAGGATCTTGAGAAATCCCTTCTCCTTATGCTTAGGCCATGTTAGGCATAAAAGATGTGAATTTGCTTTGCTGCACTCCAGGCACAGCAGTGGAGGTACCTGCCAGTCAGGAGCAGCAGTGGCCACATGGCAGCCTTGTCCTGGCTCAGTCCTGGGCTTACAGAGCTATATGACTTTTGGGGTGCAGCTGTCTCATGCCTAGCTGGGTGGAATAGGAGCAGAGAGCAAGGATCACTATTATCATTGCATCCCTATGGGTGACGTGCAGCCCCTGTTCCTGTGGCTCTCTGTGAAAGTTCAGCTGTGGAGAGAAAATCACCTTGCAAGAGAAGCTGGCTTGCTTTTGAACACGACTAGAGCAGTTAATTAGCACCTCTGAGGAGACAACTGAAAAGATGCAGGAAGAAGGTGAAGGGAATTCGCAGTTAATGGTTGTGCTGGTGAGCTTTCCAGAGGGTGGAAGTTTCTCTTTAAGCCACGTACATGCTGCAGAGCAGGCGTGTGGGAAAGGTTACAGTGAATTTGCCCTCACATAAGAATCACTTCAGAGCAAACAACAGTCCCAACATGAGAAAATTATTTCAAGCCATGAGAAGCTGAAACATTGTGAAGGATTTGTCAGATCTGTTTTCTGTGTTTCTTTTTTTTTTCCCCCCATGTTCTTAGTTTAGGTAATATTTACAGTTTTAAGCATTTTGTTTCTTGGCCACGGTGTTCACTTTAATCAAACGATCACGTGCCTTGCTGTGGTCTATATTACATCTTATTAGGGGGTAGCTTTGCAATGCTCTCCTAGCATAAAATGTGCTGGCCTTTAGAAGCTGTGCTTCTTCATGACTCTGATGTTTAATTGCATGCCAAGTGTGAAAATGAATTTGTTCGGTATAAAAAATAATGGTATATTTACAGTGCCATTGATCTTGCATTTCAAAATATGGTTAAAGCTATACTGAATAAATCCATAGCAAGTACTTCTGGATGCTTTTCCTCTGACTAATGGAAAATTTTCTTGGGCCTGACAGCATGGGGGGGGGTTGCTGCCAAGATGGTGATGGGGGAGGAAGGAGGCAGGAGCCCAGGGCAATTCCCATGGGTCTGGCAATAAAAGGAGCCAAACCTCCTTCTTTCTGCCCTGGCAGCCTCTGTCTCAGTGCCATCACCCTCTGTGCTGCCCAGGGAAACTACCATGGTGCCACCGTGCCACAGGGGCTTTCTGGGCTGCCTGCAACTGGTGCATGTGCTGGGCTTGCCTAGCTGGTGCCAGGCACATCTCCAGGGGTGCCTTGTCCCTCCTGTGTGTCTGCAGAAGCCCTGTCTCTGCAGTCAGTGTGCTGGAATTGTAACTGTAATGGGGCGTTAAAAAAACCCCACCCAAAATCCCCACAAACTGGATCCTCCCTCCTTACCGACCACTGCCAGGACCAGCCATGGGGAATGGCCACTGGACACTGGCAATTTTCAGAGAGCCTGGCAGATCTCAAAGGCAGATGTGATGAGGACTTGTTAGTGGATCTATTTATTCCATTCTGAATGATTTTTTGCTCTTAAATAGGCATATACTCACAGGAATTGTCAAGACTCCCTGAACACTGAAGAAGAGAATTCATTTCTGACTGCAAAACAAAAGTATCACCTAATTTTATCCACATTTCTGTTCCTTCCTTCATGCCTTAAAACTAAAAATAAGGCTCAGGTGTTCAGTAACCATTTTTCAAGGTGTTGGGAAGCCAGAATGTTTCAGTGCTCTTAACTGTGTGTGTGAAATTCATGGATTCCAAACTTTTAGAAGGGCACTCAGAGGCCAGTTATTTGTACCTGCAGAGGAGCAGTTTGGTGTTTTAGCCATAATTCAGCCATTACATCAGGACCTTGGAAGTTAAACTTTTATCCTGCTTGGGGTAATTTCAGAATTAGGCCTCGGTGGGATCAATTCTGGATCATCCTAGAATGGTGCAGCAATATCTGGTGGGAAAAAAGCTCTGCTGCAAAGATGCAATGCAGAAGCTGCCAGGGAGTGGGTTTCCTCCCTGACTTCAGCAGAATTCCTTACACAATTTGGATCAATGATGTTGTAATGCACAGAAAGGTGGATAAATTCACTGGTGTGGTTCTCCAGACTGGATTGTTGCACAGATTGTGTGATTCTGTATTGCCCAAATGAGAAATAGACAAACCTACAATAGACATAACTTGAAACAGGCAATCAGTGCGTGAGAAGTTCTCATGAAAGTTCATTAACATTAACAATTTCATCAATGGTTTGAAAGGAACCCTATGAATTTGATGTTAATTGATGTTGGATGGCAAAAAAGAAAAAGACAAAAAAAAAAGAGAATGATGAATTATAAACATAAGTCATATTATTTTATTTTGGCTGTGTTTAAGGTCATACATTAAGAAAGATGTTGCATTCTTAGAGAAAGGCAGAGGCTGATTGCTCTGTCTTGAAAAGAAATAAGATTGCAAAAGAAATTGTTTTTCTGGTGTTCTAGTTCTCTCATTGATGTTTGTCTACAAGAGATAAATCACAGTATGTGACTGGGAAATAGGAGGCTGTGTTGCCTCTGAGTGTGGTGGTAGAGTGCTGCTCTAGCAGTGTTGTGTCCAGTTCTACTATTTTACCTTTTTTTGGTACCTGCTTTTCTCAAAGATGAAGCACTGATGTAGAGAAGTATCACTATATATTTTCCATTACAGTAATTTC
>VRYO01001463.1:40930419-40997238 GCA_009812075.1 Sialia sialis | reverse complement strand
TTTCAAACAGATCTTGTGAAGTAGCTGGTTGGATTTTTGGTATAGTGACCTTCAGAGAAGTTTGGCTAAGACTTTATTTTTTCAAGTGTTTTTAAACGAACTGTGGCTTATGAGACAAACTTTTTAAGTGAAATTGCTCACTAAAAATCACAAAATGTACTTAACCCCACCCCCCCCCACATTTGCTCAGCTGACGTTAGTATAAGAGGGGGAAACATGCTGTCGCTATGTTATTAGAAAATTCAACAGCAATAAATAGTTGAAAATATCAGAATAGGTAGATTTTTCTCATTATTCAGAATAGTAGTAGCTGGTGAGAGCCAGAATATTATCTAAGTGACTTTCTAACAATAAGATTTACTCTACATTTATATCTTTTGTGGAAAACATTTATTGAGTAGTAAATTTCCCCCCGTCCTAAAAATAACCTTTTTGGAGAAGTACAGGAATGTGACTGTATGATGATGATGTTCTATTTCATGTTAAGCAGATATGGAATGTCTAAGTTATTGTCTTATATATTTTCTAATACCCCATGGCAATGATTTTTATACTATGAAACTTGAAATTTCCTTGAGCTTCTCTGTGCATCCAAAGACTTGTGCAGTCTTTTCAGCATCAGAAGATGACATTGTTCTGGCAGAAAAGTGTAGTCAGGTTGAGGATGTGACCCACTACATGCATTTACTTTAAATTAAACAAACATTTTCTTCTGCAGACAGAGGATATACCAGCATGTGTGTAAAATATTTATACTATCCCAGGCTTCCCACTGACACCAGCAGAAGTTCTGTGTATGAATGTAGGGGGACCTTATTATTCAGGCAACCTCCAGACTTGTAAATTTAGAAAATAGTGTTTGCATTCAGATTCACTGTGGGTGTGACTCTTCATTAAGTTTCTTGTTTGCTAATGTAGAGCAGCAGAAACTTTGTTCTCCCTCTTATTAAGTTCTATTTATTTAGAAAATGATAGCAAAGTTCAGCATGTGGATCTGACCAAACTCGTGGTTCAGTGAACTCATAAAAGTATGCTTTTTAAGGCATCTGTACCTTGCTGCTCTTGAATTCAACAGAAGTATCCTAAAGCTGAAGCATAAATTTCCCCCTGATTAGGGACTAGAAATAAAAGACAGGAAAGAGACATATGAATTCCCTCAGCATGTGAAAATCTTGACCTAGATTCTGTGATGAAACTCAATTGACCTAGATAGTGTGCTTAACAATTTTTAAGAAGGCCAATAGCTACTTCCTTCATTTATAAATTGCAAGAGATTTTACTCTTTTAGTTAATAAAAGAGAAGGCTTGTCAGCATTGTACCCAAAACGGTTTTGTGTCAGCCTGGTACCAAAGGTAGCTCTTCCATTAAGAATGGAGGGAGTTGGAGAGAGGGGGACAGGGAGGTCTTGCTAGGTCAGGTGAATGTTGATGGCTTGCCCAGGTGAAGCAGAGAGCTCTTAGTGGAGCAGCAACCCAAATGGAAACTCCTGATCCCAGAAGGTCACATGAGCCTCTCTTCCTGAGCTTGTGCCCACTTGGTGAGATGAGAGCATACATTCACCATCAATGCATGAAAATGTGGTGTCAGTGTCTAGTGAATCCTACCTAAGGAATTCTCCCATCCTATTGTGTTAAGAGATCTTTGTCTGTTTCTGAAAAGCAGCAACTTCCTGAATTGCCTCCCACTTGTAACTTGCCATTTGAGTGCTCCTACTCTGCCTTAAGGTAAAGTTGGAGAGGAAACCTTTAATTCCTAGAAATTTCTAGAAAGAGCCATATGATGTGGTCTCTATGTGAGCTGCTGTTGTCTTTTTTCTTGTGCCAGACATTAGGAGCAGGGTACAGGAGGCTTCCCAGGTAGATTTAATAGAAGATGACACATGGAAAGGGTCTTGTCATCTTATGAAGATCTGTGATTAAATATCTTACTTTATTCTCTAAAATGGGTTGCAAATTTGTACATTGTTTTACCATCCCAACACATTTATTAGCTGTTCCTGCAGTTTAGAGTTGCTGTGCTGGAGATCAGAACTATATCTGGCTCCTGGATCTGTTGCTTGTCAATGGAGAAAATTAAAACATATATCAAAGCAAAGCAACATTTCATTTATAACTATTAGAATTAGTCAGCTTGGAGCTTAAACCTGCATACTGTGCTATTACAACTGGAACTCAGTGGAAATAGACCTAGGATCATTTATTTACTAATTAACTGTTGTCATGGAGTATACCTTGCCAACTATACATTGCCACATCACCATTCTTGAAAGTCTCACAGCAGGGAGCATGTGAAAGTGCTCTGTATTAAGAAACACAACAACATTATTTCCAAACCTGCTAAACTGGCATTATATTCCCTACATTATTATATTTGGCTACTGTTTAGGGATGGAAGAATCAGGAACCTATAATTTAAAACCTTGTAGAATACCATGGTATAAAAACTTTAAACTCATTTAAGGGTTTTATTCCATTTTGGAAAGTGTTAGACAAAGAGAAAATGTTTTTTTTTCCTATGAGAACTATTTCTGGCTAAAATGATATCCAAAGTAAAAAGGTTTAATAGCTTCTGGGAACCCCCAAATTTTTGCTGTCTTCCCTCTTGCCTTTATAAAGGCATCTGGTTTTGTGCAAACAACAAATAACCCATGCAGAGGACACCGTAATACTACACAGAAATATGGCTTAGGTGGTGCATATAGTCTTTTGCAGAATCAAGACTTCAATTCATCCTCCAACTAAAAATTATAGGAGTGCATTCAGTGATTAGTAGTATCAGATATAAGAGCTGACATCAGCCTTTGGCCATTCCTCACTCAGGAATATTCATAGCAAATGACAGTTTGATTCTACGTTATACTGCTCACATGCATTTGAAGGCTCTGCTTTTCAAAAAGTGCTGAATCTTCTACTGTTGTTGGAAAATATGGAGTTGAGCTTTTGGAAATATTAATTGTGCCACCTCACTCACCAAGACCCACACTTAATGTGAAATGAGTCATGTTTCTTTTGGTGGGCTTATTTGAAGTAATTCTGCCACTCCATCTTTCTTCTCTCAAAGCCTCAGCTGGACAGTTGTGACTATTTTGGGTACTGGATACCAAGAAAGATATAAAAAAGTTGAGAAGGATCCAGACTAGGCTAGGAAGTCTGAGATATGGGAAAGACTGGAAAAACTGAGTTTATCTTGAAAATGAGACTTGGGAGTACAGACAGTATTCAAACACATAAAAGATAGAAAGAAGGGAAAAGGATAAACTGTACATTTAAGTGATTTAAAGTGATTAAATCACTAATTAAGAATGATGTGAAGAATATATTCAGAATAACTTCCCAGCTGTAAAGATAAATGAAGTCTTAAAGATATAGCTGAGAAAGGCTGCAGTGTTGCTATGCTGAAGATTAAACATCAGGATTAGCTTGTGTCAAGAAGAGTTTTTTGGTATCACTTCAAATAGTCTTTTGACATCTCTTCCAGCCTATTTCCTATCACACTGTAGTTTTATTTGTTGAAAGAAGAAATCACAGCAGAACATGGTTTTTCATTTTCTGGCACAAATGATTTCAGGTATTAGTGTTTTTGTTAAATGTGTTATTTTGGTAAAAGTTTGACCCTAAAAAGCCAAATAATTTAGTATACACTATCTAACAGCTCACAGTTGGTCCATAGTTGTGTGCTTTAGTGTTGTAATGAGCTGAGTTGGAGTGTGACTGAGCTGGATATCTTGCTTCAGGTGAGAGAGGAAGAAAGAAGGGGACAACCAGGAGAAGCAACTTGTCTGTCTCATTTAAACAGCACAATGATGAGAGTGAGTGAAGTCCAGAGAGGCTGAGGGAAGGGGACTAAAACCATGAGAGATCAGGGAGTGGAAAAATCCCCAGAGTTCAAAAGAGAGTTGAGAGGAGCTCCAAGGGGAGAGGTGAAGCTTAAGAAAAAGTACATATATATTTTTCTGTGTGTGCAAACCTAACAGGATAGAAATTTGTATTATGTAAGTTCCTCTGGGCATCATCCATGTCTTTCCTCTCCCAGCAAGGCTGCCCTTCCCCTCAAGTCACGCGTAATGCATTGATTTGCCTTTTCTTTCTCACTAACCCTTAGGTATTTCGTATGTTGGACTGTTCACTGTCCCAGCTTCAAGAGGTGTGAAGAACATCATGCTTCATATGTAGGATGTATCTTAGCACACAAGAAGAGAGCCTGCTTCTTAGGTTCTTGTGTATAAAATGGGTTGTGCTGATGTTTCTTCCAGCTGTGATTCAAGAGGAATCATAAGCCTGTTGTGCACTGTTGTGGTTTAAACCCAGCTAGCAACTAAGTACCACATAGCCACTTGTTCACTCTCTGCCCCTTCTCTGTGGATAGGGCGGAGAACTGGAAAAAAAAATAGATTAAAAATCAGTAAGACTCGTGTGTTGAGATAAAAAACAGTTGTTCACCACCTGCTGACAGATGCTCAGCCTGTCCCCCATCACAGATCACCCCTCTGCCCCAGCCAACACCCCCCAGTTCATACACTGAGTGTGATGCTCTCTGGTATGGAATATCCCTTTGGCCAGTTCAGGTCAGCTGTCCTGGCCCTGCTCCCTCCTGGCTTCTTGTGCACCTGCTTGCTGGCAGGGCATGGGAAACTGGAAAGTCTTTGCTTTAGAGTAAGCACTGCTTAGCAACAACCAAAACATCACTGTGTTATTAACATTATTGTGAATCCAAAATGTGCAGCACTATACCAGCTACAAAGGATAAAACTGACTCTATCCCAGCTGAAACCAGTAGATGAACAAAGACCAGTTTCCCAAAAGTGTCTGATTCAGTGTTTTTGGGTTAAAGAGAGTGGCAGGATGGCAGACATGCTCCTTTCTTCACCTGTGTTGTGTCTGTGTGTGTCCCTGTTGCTGACCCGTGAGCCTCACTCCATACTGCCTATTTTCCTGATGGTGGAGGGAGGGATGTAAGGCTAAGTGAGACTTGCCAGTACAGTGAGTTCAATGCTTGCCTTAGTTTGCTGAGGCAAAAGGAAGAACCACTATGCCTACACCTTTTGTGGGTTTAGTCCCAGATACCTAACTGTAAATAGCCAGCTCACTTGACACTGCTATGGCTACACAAGAGGTACCTTTTTGCTGAGTTGGGAAATTACCAGTATGATATGGACATACTTCCCCTACCTTGCTTCACATGATCCCTCCTATTTGTGAATAATTATGCATATTAAAAAATATTTTCTATCTTTTGTTGTTTTGAGCTTTAATTAAATTGTAATTAATGTATTCATCTTATTGAAAATGCAAACCAAGGAGCTCAGAATTTTGATACATGTAATTTTTTCTCATCTCAAATTCCTTAAAGTGCACTAAATATTAATAGATAATTAAAATGAACTTGAAAATGATCCTATGTTCTACTCTATTCTTTGAGTCCCAAACCAAAAAAAGTTATTAACTTGAAAGGACTATTGCATTATCATGGTAAAAGAGATTATTTTGGGTGCTCCAAGGGGGTATAAGTAGCACTGGGGCAGAAACATTTTTTAACTGTGAAGATTATTATTAGAATAATTATACCTACTAACTGACTCTGTGAAGGTAGATCAAACAAAACCCAGTGTGTATTGTGTGCCTCAAAATACACATCTAATAAGGGAATAAAGTACTCTAGAAGCCCAGTTTGGAACAAGGATCATTTGACAATTTCAGTGAAAACTAACCCAAAAGTTAGCGACTGGTTTACTGAAAACCAGACACATTGTGGAACTGTCTCAACTCACATCCTGTTCAAGGTACTGGGCAAGATGATGCTTGGAATATACCAAAGCTATGTGCCTTTAAGAGGGCCCTGGTGTAGCACTATTAATAGCCTTTTTGTTGTGCTACTTCTGGTTTAATTTGTTCTGTACTTTATTAAACTCCTTTAAAACATAAGCTTTATTAATCTCCATTTATAACAGACACCCGAGTATATGCCAGACTATTCCTGGAAGACTGAAAGGCAGGGTAAGTAGGAAAAGTAATTTAATAAACAGGAGGTAATTATTCTAGGGTTTTTGTTGTTTGAGATTTTTTTGTATGGTTAGCTCTGAAGGATTATCAAAATGAATTTTATCTGAAGAAGATACAAGTTAATGTCATTGCTAACAAGTATATTAGGGTCTTAGTTATATAGACTTGCTAACACTGATTTTAAAAAATAATATTCTTCCCCTTTACTAATATTCTTTATTTTAAACAAGGAATTTAGGCCCACTGAGAACACAAGAGTCTATGAAGAATCTGTTCAGGTAAGCAGGGATACTTGGGACCTAATCTTACTGTCTTTTATGCTTGGGGTCTTGCACCCAAGGCTTCAGTGCACAGTAGCATCATTGCATCAAAAGGCCTATCAGAACCTTGAGAATGATGAGATTTCTGAACTATTGAAAATGAACTCTTTGTAGATTTTCAAGTCTCACAGTGGCATCCATTGGACATGTGGAAAAGCATTTGAAGGGGAAATTCAATGATGCTTTAAAAGATTAGTTTTTACCACTGATAATCCCACTGGAAAGAGTAGGCCTAGTTGCCTTAAACTGGGTATTTTCTGTTTTTTTTAAAATCTTTTTATTACTTTTTCTGATAAACAGGCAGCATTAGTATCCTAAGAGCCCACATGACAAAACTGTGCATAATTTGCTTGCATTTTTATCTCCATCTGATTTAGACTGTGTACCATATGTGAGAATCAGAAAGAAAAATTCCCCTCTCTCCATGAGAAGCAATGACATGTGGCACTCATTTAGACAAAGAATTCATGCAGAGACATGGAGGGGTCTTTTTGATTTCTCTTTTCTGTTATGAAATATGCCATTTTTGTTAAGCAATTTCATACTCTGAGAATCTCCTTCTTATTTGACTAACCATAGTCTTTTCCAAAGTGAAGACATCTTTCTTCAGAATGTGTGAATAAAGGAGACATTCATGTCTGAATGAGGTGTAAGGAACATGGGGCAAATGTATTTTATTCAGTGAAGAAATTAAAATAAATTATATTCCATTCTGCAAAAATGACCCACCCTATCAGGTATTAAGTGTGAAATTATTTTTCCTCTCTCCCATTTTTTTCAACTCCACCCCATGAAACTTCTAGTTCCAGACCATTAAAAGAAGAGTTCATGCTTGGTGGGAATCCAGGGGGGAAAAAAAGGGGAAAAAGAGGGATTCTAGGGAGATCACCAACATAACCCTCTTATGAATATGAACACAAAATGAAACTTCTGCTCTGTAGCAGAGTCTTTTATGTTACTCCTTAGTCAGAATAAATCGTGATTTATTTAAAACTATATTTTATAAATTGAAGAAAGACCTTAGAGCAAATCTTTATTAGACTGGCATAGTTGCTCAGCTCATTAAGAGCTATACCAAAAATAACAGAGGACAACCTCATCACAGAGTAATGAAATCCAATTGAAACTGTTACATTTGGCATTTCACTTAATCTTTTATGCATACATGTGATGTCAAAGTTTCTGGATTTGAGAAAAAATGGATATTTTTTTTTAACTTTTTGGGAACAGCCTCTATGTTCTAATATGCATGTTTATGCCTAGTGTCCTGAAGTCTTTCCGATGTAATTTTAGGAACAAGCGCTGCGAGTGAGTTATTAATCGCAAAAGCATGAAACTGGATTTCGCAACATTACGTATTGAGGAAAAGACTATCCTTCAGATTGAAAACCTTCTGACACTTTTTCTTTTCCCAGATGAGAGCCTATGGCTTGGAGTCTCCATGCCCAATGGGTCTCTTGATGTGGGAGGAGAGCTCTCCAGCTGTGAGAGTGCTTGGGGCACCTGGCACTGGGTCTGGAGCTGCACTGCTGGACTCCGTTCCTGTCCCCTCCCGCAGGTGGTATGAAGGCTGGCAGGTGCTATCTCCTTCTCAGATGTGGCTCCCCATCCTGTACACCTGAATGACCCCAAATAAGATGTATAAAGGCAGTGTTTCAAGGTGAGGAGGCCAGGCTGGTTCCTGCCACAATCCCTCTGCTTGTTCCTGCTGTGTTCAAGTAGAAGCCACAGCTGTGCTCACATGACTCTCTGCATTGTTCCAGAAGGAAAACGAGCTTTTTTTTTTTTTTATTTCTCTCTCCTTGCTCCATCTTTGAGACCTCAATGTAAGGAGTTCAGTGTTCTGCTTGATTCTGTATATGTAGTTATATATTGATACTACAAAAGCAATCCCGGAAATGACAATCTTATCCCTTTTTAATAGTTCTCATTAAAAAGAAGGACACAGCAGAAGAAAAGACTTTTCACAGTTGTGCTTAAGTATTGACATAAATGTGAAGTTGATAAATCCTATGTTAGCTGTCCTAGAGAAGAGGTTATATACCCACAGGGAAATCAGATGTCTGCCTTCTCCCTAAATAATGGGAGTTAGGCACTGAGATCCCTGGCTTGGTCCAGAAGAAAGTCTTGAGATCTTGCAAAAGTGAGCTTCATGCATGGTTCTGGCTTTGGCTGCTCATTCCCCAAACTTCTCCCAGTTGTCAGTGGTGCTGGGCCAGCTCTGCGCTGCACATTTCTGGCACTGAGGAGACAAGTGTGGCTGCAAACCACAGGGACAGCTCTAGCGCCAGAACAACTGAGACACAAAGTGTTTGGCCTCTTTTGAGTTTTGGATCATGTTAATAGACCCACAAATGGGCCTAATGGGATGTGCTGAAGACATGCAGGAGTCCAAGTCTATACTGTCCTTAGTCTGGGATATGTTTTTCTCTTTGGCCTTACAGAATTATTTTTTCTCTGTGTTAAGCAGAATGTGATCCTAAACTGAGAATAGACCTTTCAGTGATCAGGCCTAAGGACGTGTTAGTTTAGTTTTCTGCTATAATAACGAGTTGTCACAGACAAGTTTTGTAAGAATGTACCATTGTCTCAAGACGACTAAATGATGAGGTTTCATGAAGCCAGTTGTTTATGCGTACCCAGGAAACACTGCATAATCTACAGATTCTACTTAAAAGAAGGAGATTATGTTTTTGAAAACCACTTTGATCTCAATTTTGCAATTTCACTATCAAGCCTTAAATGAGCCACAGTATATAGTGAGCTTCTATGTAAAATATGTGATAAGGACTTTTCTTATTTTCTATCTTAAAGAGAATGAACTGGACCCTCTTTTGTTGTTTCTCAGACAGGCTTTAGAAATTGCGTAAGTGATAATCTTTATCTAGTATTTTATTTTAAAGTATCAGGCTATGTCTGAGGCAAAGTTACAATCTTCCCAGTCTTCTTCCCCTCAGTTACTTACTAGAGCCTGTTTTTAAGAATTAAGAAACAAGAAAAATTCTGATAAACTGAAATAGCACCAGATTACTGGCTAGCACAGAGAGGGAAGCTTGTATGCTTGTTCAGTGCAGATTTGGGCCAGGGCTCAGTGGAGTTCTAAGCAGCAAAGCTCTGTTGATGCCTTCAGTCCTGTACAGGTGCAGCTGAGCTGCCCCAGCACAAGTGTACTTTTAATTGTCCAAATTAGGGGATTTGACATGAGGAAGATTGAAAGAGAAAGCAATACAGATGATAGTAGTGGTCTGTCATAGGACTGGTAAGCGGATAATTTCTATTCTTTAATTCAGATTTGGCTTTGCAGAACCAAGTATCCAACCTGCAGCCTGGCCTTCTTTCCTGGGTCCATCAGAGATGGAGCTGGAGGACTCCTGAGGCAGACACTCTTTGCTGGTGTTGTCCTCACCATCCTTCATCCCTTCTCCACCAGGCACACATGACAGTGAGTGGGACCATGAACCTTTGGCCCTGCTCTCATGGAACAGGTCTGCTTCCACAGATGTAGCCAGCACATCACTTGGGCACGTGACAAATGATGCTGTGTGTCTGGATGTGTGCCTGTCGAGCAGCAGGGAGAGCAGGGTGTGCTGACAGTAAAATGCACGAGTTCCTCCCCCCATGCAAACTACTCCACTGCTCATATTGACTCTACATCTCCCTTCTGCATGCACAAGGAGCTGCATGATGAAACCAAATGGCTCATCATAGTCAAAAATTCAGTGCACTGATGGGAGTCCTGGCAGTTCTGGTAAACAGCCTTTGCTCAGATATATGACCATGGCTGAACTGCCTGCCTTGCCTGCCTTTGCAACAGCAGAGCAAGGCAATGCGAGTAGTTAGTGTAGAAGTAGAAGAATTGTTGGTGTTTTAATTTTTCCTTCTATTCCTGGACAGAATTTTTAAAGAAACCCACAGCCATCTTTTTCCTTCTTTGTAAAGTCAGAAAAATTAGAACTGGGTTTGGTTAGGCTTTTGGATCAAGATTTATGTTGTTTCTTACTTTATTTGCCAGGTCCTACTTTAGAAGCAGTAAAATGACACTGTAATTCTGGTGACCTATTCAGTAGATACTTGCAGGAAAAATTCTGTGTTTAAATAAAGTGAAGGTTATGACACAGGCTGAAAAAGTCAGGAAATCCACACTTAAGGCTGACACTAATGCTCATGTGGAAAATAAAAGACACAGTGACTCAAATTCAGCAGGGAATGCCAACCATAACTCTGAATTTCCAGGCTTTGTGTCAGGTTCTGTCAATATAATGTTATTTAAATGGAGTTTTATGCCTGTGAATTCACTTGTGTTTTAATGGCAGGATTATTTTAAGAAGAATAATAATAGAAAAAAAAATTGTGTTAGGAAAGGTTGCTTGTAAAATATCTGTTCTTACAAATGACAGGCCAGAATGGATAATCTTGTAGGAAAGCCACAGTAGAACTGGCTTCCATTCCTGGCCTTGCCAGACATTTCCTGGGTGTTCTTAGTAATTTAGTTAAACTGTGCCCCATTTTCTCAGTCTGCAAAATACAAGGAATGATACTGACTTCCTTCCTGATGTGCTTTATGAACCTGCTGAAGGAAAGTGCGGTTTCCAGCCTAGAGAGGAACAGAGCAGTGCTGTCTGTGTGTGGGAACACAGCATACTTCACACCTCTTCTGAGATATATTTCATCCATCTCCTCGTGCCACGTGCATCTGCACTGCATCTGAGGCCACTGAAGGACCACTGACTTGGGCAGGGCTCCCACCTGGAGGTCACTGGCCAGCGCCAGCTGCAGCCTGTAATTCATCACTTGTGCCATCAGCCAGCGGGTCACAACCCATCAGCAGATCCAGCACCTGCATGGACTCTGAGGAGAGAAACAGAGGCAGCCAGAACAGCAGTTAAAAGGTTTTTCTTTCTCCAGCTGTTCTTGCAAAGGGCCTCTTCTCCTCCTTTCCTTTTCCTTTTGATTTCATGGTCTCCTCTTTTGCACTTCCACCAAAGTCTCTTTGTGTCTTTTTGTGTCTCTCATATGTGAGGCCTGGAAAAATTCATATTTCTGCCTCTTTCAGATGAAATAACAGAGATCAAAGTTTGCTCAGTTTGTAGCAGAAATCCCACGTCTTAGAAATTCAACTTCTGTAAGAATTTAGTGTGGGGGAATGAACTTGTTTGATGACGCCAGCTAAGAAATTGCCCATGTATTTTTGCTTATGTTGGCACTCCATCACTCTTTTCTAATGCCAAGGAAATTTGATAGGGGAACAAAGTCACAGTGTGCTATCTGATCACAGTGATTTCTAAGAAGATCCACTATAACAGGCAACAGGAAATTCCGCACCTTTGAAAATAAATCCCTCTATAGTACACTAGGAATTGAGTGGAAAGACTCTTATTAGTGGAGAAAGTTAGATCAGAGGAGGCACCAGGCAGGAAAGGCAGAACAATCTTGACATCACAGTACAAGTAAAAGGAGAATGAAAATGATGCAGTGGAGCCACCAATCCCCGTTTTGCATGCTAAGGCTGCTATAAGGAAAACACCTGTAAGGATAACATAAGAATGACTCCCACAGGAAAAGAAGGATGGTAAATAGTATTTGTTAAGCTATTGCTTTGGAGATTTTCACAAGCACTTACAGCATAGTTACGAAAAAAACCAGCCAAAATTTAAACATGCAGCAAAACTGCCTTTTGTAACAGTGTGAAGCAGCTGTCCATAATCAAGTAGTAACAGTCCTGCTCTTTACTTGGCAAAGTTTCTGCTCATCAATAAGCTGAGCAAACAAGCTCCTCTTTATGTGCTGCATAGCTGCATAAGGACTTTCCCCTAGGATTTTCTTAAGGGTGATTTGCTTTTCCTAAGCATGTTAAAATTAAGGGGGAAGAGGATATAGGAAGGCAGAGGCCAATAGTGTAAAACAAGAGCAATTGTAGGAATTGGTGATATAGCCTATGGAGGGAATTAGGCTTGGGAATAAGCAAACAATGGGAAAGGTAAATCTGATTCCTCCATGTTGTTTGTCTGTTGCCTTGATGTGCGTTCACCTGAAACATATTTTAGCCTAAGCAACCATTTGCTTTCTCCCTTATGAAGTGCACCTGGGGAACTCCTGGTTCCTGGGGAGGGAGTATAAAAATGAGTCATGGAATCCTACCGAGAAATGGGGGAGAGGGAGCTCTTTGTGTTCAAGGACAATAGAGGATAGGATATTGAGTAATGAGATAGGGAAAGCTCTGTAATGAGAAAGAGCTGTCGAGGAAGCACAGAACCCAGGGAAATTGTTTTATGAAGAGGGAGCAATCTTGAAGTTGTTGGGCTGAGAAGTTGTTACAGCTCTCCCTAGAATTTCAAGCTTTATGGATATAAGAATATATTTGGAGAGAGTGGTGCTATGTCAAGTCAACAAGAATTATAGAGAGAGAAATATAAGTTATAGATTCCATCCTTTCAGCTATTAGATATACTTTAATGTGATACTGCATTCTCCATGCTCAACTAAATATAGGGGGATTTGGTTTATATTAAAGGCACAAGTTGGCTTTTGGTGGCATAAATCTTTGGTGGAGTAGCAAATATCTTGTTGAACCCTGCTGTACATAAAAGTCTTTAATAAAACCTCACAAAGCTTTTCTGTTGCCTTTTTTTATTGCTTTACCTGAACTCCTGAATGTGAGACAGATGTGTCCCAAGAGACTAGTGACAAGATAAGTTCTCTGGAATTTTCATGGCTAAAGTGCTTCAAGTAAGAATACTGTGCCCCTTTTGTGAGGCTGCACAACTCCCACCGATTTTGATGGGAATTTTATGTATGTATGCACACATAGTCTAAATGCATCTGACTTCTGTGGACTAGATAGGAAAAATTACTTCCGCTGTATTGCTTTGATATAGATGTTTGAATTTATTAAATCTGTGGACAGCAATTTTTCCTGTTCCCTTGCTCTGGTACATTGCAGCTATGACTATTAGGGGTTTTTTCTTGATTGAGATTTTTCTGAACATCAGAGATGTTTTCTGGACTAACCTTATTACTAATTGTATAAGATTGTAAGAGACCTCTGTCATTTTCATTTGTATAACCATAGAATGTTAAGGGTTGGAAGGGATCTTAAAGATCATCGGCTTCCAGCCCCAGCTGCCATGGTCAGGGATGCAGTCCCTTAGACCAGGTTGCTTAAAGCCTTATCCAACCTGGCCTTGAACACTTCTAGGTTTGGGGCATTCACAGCCTCTCTGAACTGCCTGTTTAACCTCACAGTCAAGACTTTTCTCCTAATATCTAATGGGAATTCCCCCTCTTTCAATTTGCACCCATTTCTCCTTGTCCTGTCACTGCAGTCCCTGATGAAGAGTCCCTCTCCAGTTTCCCTGTAGGACCCTTCAGGTACTGGAAGGCTGCTGTGAGGTCTCCATGCAGCCTTCTCTTCCAGTCCCAAATTTCTCAGCCTGTCTTCATAGAGGAGGTGCTCCAGTCCTATTATCAACTGTGTGGCCCTCCTCCGGGATGCCTCTATTCCTTTATAAAGCAGTCTCTTTAAGTGTATCAGATAGCTTCTCTAACAGTGATGCTGGTGAGCTCCACGTGGCCTGAAACAGCCTGTGCATTTATATGTGACAATTTGGATTAAGCATCTAAAACCTGGCCAGGTGGTTTTGCACTCGGAAGTCTGCAATCTTGAGCCTTTTCCTTGCTCTCTGGCCCCAGATGGGCTCAGCCCCTGGAGTATGCCAGAGCAAACTTAGTAACACATAAAGTGATGTTGCCGTGTGGATATCACTTAATTACATCAAAATGAAGCTTACATGGAGTGTGCTGTATATCCTGTCTACAGAGAGTTTTTTTGTAGTCAGTAGGAAGGCATCTTCTCTCCCATGGGACGAACATCCCCTGCCAGACAATGCAAAGCAGCGTCTCACCTTCCCCTCCAGTTGGAGAAAGGAAGCAGAAGGGTTGCCAGCCAGAGTAGGGGAGAATAAACATGCCACAATACTTTGACCTCAATGATCAAAAAAACCAAAAATCCCCAAGCAAACAAAAAAAAAAAAAAAACCCAAAATAAAAAACAACTAAAGGCAAAAAAAAAAAAAAAAAAGAAAAAAAAAAAAGAAGAAAATAATTGTTGCAATATACTTTGCATTTAATCTCGTGGTTTTACAAAAAAAAGGTGACTTCTTTGTCAACATACTGAATTCCAAATGCACATTCAGCCTAAATATCAGCTATATTTTCAGTTTAACTGAAGTCCTGAATATCAAATAAAAAGGATGTGAGACCAATAGCATAATTGTTTCTGTGATAAAATCCTTTCCTTCCACTTTGAACCAGAGTGGAAGAGTTTTTTAAAAGGCCAGTAGTCAGTCTTCATTCTGAATCTCTTTTTACTTATCAGGCTGTGGTATTGGTGAGCACTACTCTCATTCATTTGGGAGAATGATGCAGTTAAGGATGGGAAGTAAAATGTTACCAAAAAAAATAGAGCATGGATGGATAGAGTTAAATTTCATATGCTTGTGTTTGCATCCAGCTTGCACTATGTTGACTACAAGGATGTTCTATGTCTCATTGAAGGAGAAAAAGGGTTTATATTAATCCTTAAAATATTGTATATTCTGGATCTAGAGTTTGGCTTTTCTCATTCCATCATGTTATAGAGGTAGAAGCAAGATGGAATATGAATATGGAACTGGATCCAGACATCCTTCACATTTGGTTTGGGCCAACAGTTAGGTCTAAACTTCCTCCAGGTGCATCCTATCCTAAATTAATTTACTTCTTATTTTCCTGGAGTAAATACATTTTGCCCCAGGCTTTTTGAGTTAACAGGATTTTGTGACTATTTATTAGCACAATTAGAGCATGCTTGTTTGATAGTTCATTATTTCTTTCCAGTAAAAATCTCTATGTCTCACGATAGTAAATAAATCAGGCAGGCTGTCCCTCTTAAAGTTCATATTGTGAGACATAAAAAATATCACCATAGCAGCAGAATGTGGTGGTGGTATCCAAAAATGGAAGTTTATAGCTCAATAATGCACGTGTATTGGGTGACCAGGTGATTTCTGGTGTTTCTTCATTTCCTCTCCAAACACAGTTGTTTTATTGTCATAATTAGGAGTACAAGGAAGTGCTCTTGTGTGTTTTGGAAGAGTATTAACTCCATATTAGGAGTTAATCTATTTCTGCTCAGCATCACGGAGAATGTTCAGTGGATTTTGTTTACTTTAGTTGTCTTCATGCAACACAATTCAGTCTCTTGCACTGCTGTTAATCAGCTTTCTTTTGTCCTCAATATAGGGTCCTTAAATTGAATTCTTAAATGGGAAGCTCTGCTGAAAATAAGGTCCATGAAAGTTAAAGGATACCTCTGTGGCTAACCTTTAATAAAACTAGGATACTGAAGGGGTTAAAAAATGAGTATGTGAACAGTGTACCCCAATCCAAGCAATGAGATACTTTATGTGGAATTTATTGTGGCTAATTGTAAGCAGGTGCATTTGAACCACCAGATGCCAACCTGCCAAAATGCATCATGGGTCTAAAACAGCCAGATCCTAATGCACGGCGAGGTTTGCTTGTTGTGGGTGAGCTGGAGCCTTGCTGGGCTGTTGCTCAGTGTGTTTCTGTTGGACCAGGGTGGGTGCTGCAGAGACACCAAAACCCCTGCCTGCCTGCCTGCCTGCCTGCCTGCTGGGGCTTGCTGTGGTTGGGGCTGCAGCAGAAACACTCGCGTGTTCTTTCCTCTCCTTTGAGTACAGCTGCTGTTTGATACTCACAACTGCCAAAGTGGTGTTGGATTCATTTTCCATCAGCAGAGATGATTGGGTTTATTCCGTGTGTGACCTCTTGCTCCAGCAGCACTGCAGTAGAGAAGTTCCTGAAGTGCAGGACCAAAGCTGTGCAGTAAAACGTGTTGTCTTCAAGCTCTCCGGCTGAGCCTCACTATGTCACATGGACTTCTTCAGCATACAAAAAACTGGCTGAAAACTCATCTGGGCTACATAAAAATATACAATCATAACACTGGTTTTATTGGTAATAAGTACCCAGAAGTGTAATGTGGTTTGTGAGTGCTGAGCTCTCTTGGAGGTGTTGAACAGGCTGCCCTTGATGTCACAGCCCTGCTGATAACGTCCAGCAAATCTGAGGTCTGACTTTTCCATACTGTGTATAAATTCAATTTCATGACAGCAATAATATGTTCTGGGCAGTGCATTTCAGCGTGATAATTACACATCTTGTGTGGTTAAATTTACTCCACCTTTGTTGTGTGAAAAAAAAAAAAAAAGAAAATTGCACTGCTGTAACACTGACAAATCTGGGAGAATCTCACAGTTTTCATGAATTTAAATAAAGAAAAAGTGGGAAGTGAGTAAGTTGCACTCCCTCTCCCTCCTGCCTGCCTTTTGGTTTTTTTTTTTTCCCATATTTCAATGAGAACCTGACAGAATAAAGGTGGGATGTAAAATGAGTTCAGATTTCGAGGTAGGGCCAGCACCAGCATATCCAAGCTTTTACAGCTAACTGGCCACTTCCAAACCTCAAATTCTCCTGTGGACCACTGTCTGCCCTTGCCATTAAACTTTTATTTGAGAACTGTAGAGATGCACTTTGATAGGAGTCTGAAGACAAGACTGTGACCTAAAAAGCCATCATCTTTCTGTGGACTGTGATTTCACAGGAGCACAAGAACAAAGACTTCAATGTGATGAACAGGGAAAGACAGCATCAACCGTAACTTATGTCTCACACGTTTGATCACTTCTTAAAAGTGCTCCAATTTGAAGTGTCCACAGTATCCTCATGTGTTTACTCTGGATTCTTCAGCATTCATGCTCTTAGAAAGCCTTGGTTAATACAAAATCTATGTCTTTCTAACCTTTCTTCTAACCTAGTTCCAAACACCAAGAGCATAGAAAGTATGTACTTTGTTACTTTCTTTTGTATATTTAAGACCATTAGCATGTCCCCTCCTCTTTTTAGTAATCAAGTAACCTCAAATCTTCCAACTTTTCCTCTAAGGTGTATTTTTTAGGCTTTTAATAGGCAGTTCTCCTGTCAGTACTCAACACTTTTACTCAGCTACAGTAGCTGGGGTCTCTCAAGCTCTAAAAGAGGAAGAAGAATCTAGTCTCCTGCAGACTGCTTATCTTCTTTTGCAGGCTCCTCCAGTGTGTCATTTGAAACATTGCAGCATTCACCATATGATCCTCTACATAAACCCTAGTTTTTTTCTATCTAAATACTTCTCTAGCTGTTCACGCAGCAATTTCCTGTAAAGGGACAATAAATAGTTCTGCCCCATGGAAAGTGTGCCTTTCTGACAGATAAAATGAAAGTAAGAGGATTATGGTGTCTTTTACATCCTCTAGTGCATTTAGAGATTGTCTTATTTGATGTCCTCTTAAAATTCGATGAATAAGTTGGTTTTCATATTTAAAATGACTTTTTGTATTTTTGTGGGTCATTAGTGAAAATACTGGGAAATACTGGATATAGGTAAAGCCCTTTAGCCATTGGTTGCTCCCTCCCAAGAGGAGAATTGCATTTCTCTTTCACCTAGTCTATGCTTCCATAATTTTCTGCAGAGCATGTCATGTCATACAGTCTGGCACATTTCTTAAGATGAGCTATATTACAGCTATGACTTCTTTATCCACAAGTTCTGTTATGTGGTTGTAGGAATTACTTTGGTTTTGCACAGTTTGTTCTGGCAAATGTAAACTGGCTTATGCTTATCACATTGTTTATTTTCTAGGTATTTACAGATGGTTTGTTGATTATTTGTTTAAGCATTTCTCTGGCATCCTGGGGTTGTAGTGTAAAAATTTCCGCTTTCCTCTTCTGCCTGTTTTTAAAAGATGGACACCATTGTCCTTCCCAGTCTTACCTCCCCTCAGAGACATATTTTCTGTGATATGTGTCAGTAGTTCCAAGATTTAATTAGTCAATTTGTGATGTATTTTTAAAAAATTACGCATTTTGCAATCTGATGTGGTCTATAATATTAGCTCCAACCATTTCAACATGGAAATCATCCAAATTCTTGTTAACCTCTTGTTTTATTTGAAGCTCACGTCCCATTTCGTTGTAGGAAACAGTAGTATGATTTTTGTGCAGAAAAAAAATTAAGCTATGGCTATCTCAGTAGAATATTTGTGGATCTATAAGAAGATAGCTATTGCCATGTAAGCATATTTCTATTAGATATGACCTAGCAGAGAGGGTGTGTTTCAATGAAACAGTCTGGGTGTGAAGTGAAAATTAATGCAAATTGGACTTCCAGCATTTTCTGATAGAACTAAAGTAAGAATCATATATACTGGCTGCATTTAGATTTATTTAATTTGACCTGTACATGGTTTGGAACATGAGGAAACTAGGATAGGAAACATTTGCTTTCCAAAGTTTCTAACAGAACACCTCCTAATCTGGGGTCCATTTAATACTTCTATGCTTCTGAGAAATCTTCTGAGACCTTGCTAATTGATTATAAAATACTCCTTGGATTTCAGCAAATGTCAGAATGTGCTGTGGACTTTGCAAACCTGTGAAATGAAGAAACTGCTGATCTTGAGTCCACTTATGCCTTGTGGAATTTTTCTGTGTATATACACCAAGGGAACTGCATACTGCACCCAGGGCATATCCATTGCTGCTTCTTGCTTTCATTCAGCAGAATGAATTTTTCCATACATGCAGGAGTATCAGAAGAAATTCTACTTATAGTGACATCTCTTTAGAACCCAAGTATTTATCAAGTAAAAAGAAAACACTCTCCAGCATCACCTTCAAGCTGAAATAATACCAAGCAGATGAAACTTCTAATGCAACCAGAAACCATGGAATATTGTTCTAATAATATATATTTTCCTATTCCCAAAATAATTTGGGCAGTGTCACAAATACTGCTGCAATTGTTTAATTTTACCTTCCCTAAGATCTTAGATCTTACTCTAATTTCAGAGGATGCAGACCCGTGTATCTCAGACTCCAGAGAGATCTACTCCATATCATTCCTCAGGCTTATCTCCAAGTTTGTGATATCTGGGAAATTATTTGGTAGCACTTGTTACTTCCAAGACTCCTATTATTGTAGTTTCACTTGTGAAAGGCCACCATTCTCTGAATTATACTCAAGATCTGTTTCAGCTTGTCTCTTACATTTAATCTTGTCCTTTTTCCCAGGGTCACGCTATTCCACTGGGTGGTAGTCTTTTTGGTGACAACAGTACTTATAAATCATTTCCAGAAAAGTGTGTATCAATTTCTCCCATAACAGGTTATTTCCAAACATCAGTGCTTAAATGCTACAAGTGGTCCCAGGGGCTATAGTTAGAAAACATTTCTCCTGAAGAGTTTTATTAGATTTCGGCATCTTCCCAAAAATGATTTTTTTTGCTAGGAATCTCAGAAAGCCACTGCCAAAAATGTATTTTGTAATATTTTTAGAGGCAAACTGGGATTAAATAGTAGTCAGGGAATGGTGCATCAAAACAGGAAGCTGGGTACAAGTTGACAAGGAGAGGATTGCTCTGCTGATTTTAGACAGGGTCACACTATGAACTTGTTTTCTCCACCACCCTCTCCACCACGTGAAGCTGCTGAACGAAAGTGTGTCAGAAGCAGGAGCACACCCTACAGTGCTGCTGACTGCTAACTGGCCATAGGAAAGCATACCTTGCTTCCAGTCACTGCCCTGGAGGGAGAGATATATCTGCATCCAGCTGGTCCTGTGCCTTCACCCATGTCCCTGCTCCAGCCACAGCACAGTCCTGTAGTGCAGGGACTTCTGAGGAGAAAAAGAATAAATGATGAAGGAAGGTGGAAATCTGTCCTGAAATGAAATTTAAGAAAGGCAAGGCAATGTAGTTGAAAAGAGGAAATTTGAGTGTGGGAAGAGGCCAGGGTGAGGAAGGCAGCCAACAGCACAGCATTCAATTCAAGGTTTAATTATTCTGCAGTACATTATGAGACAGCATGGAGAGGGAAGGGCTGTCACCTTCCCAGTGTCTGTAGCTTCCTCGGTAAGCCTATGTTTGTGGAAGCAAACAAGTCCACCAGTTGTACATCAGCAGCAAAGCAAGCTCCACCAGCAGCAGTATGTGACAGGGACAGAAGTCCCTAGTCTCATACTGGGGTCCATGGCTCCCTTGCTGCAGCTGGGAATCAGACCTGTCTGCTAAGGCTCTAGGAGTCTGTTCATTTTTCTTACAGGAGGCTAAAGGTTTTCAGTATCTATTTGTGGCCAGGCTGAGGCAATACCAAGGAACGTAGTTGGTCCCAGACTATGCATTGGCTGCTCTCTCTACCTAGAAATGGTTTGTTTCTTCAATCAGTTCAATTGACAAATCTGGTTGCGTAGTTCTTTTCTGTCACTCAGGGTCATAATCTGCCTTAAAATTCAAATTTTATCTCATAAAAGAACAATCAGTGGGACAGGTTGTTTACATTATAGTTTTCCTGTTCCTAGCATATGAAGGTTCAGAAGTTATAGTGTGCAGGTGGAACACTTTTTTTAACCTGCAAGCCAGTAATTAGCACCTTTGCTCCATGCTAGTGTTCAGCATGTGGACCCTATTGCTTCATCAAATGTCTGAGGGTCCATCTGGTTTTCATCAGTTGAACAGCACTATTTGACAATGAGGGGAAAAAAAGCAAGTTTTGCTAGCAGCAAAAATAATCACATCTCTTTTCCCACTCAATCTCTCCAGCCGCCATCTTCTCTTCTTGCCCCTTCCCAAAGAAAATAAAGTGAATGACTCCAGTAACTTGTATATCAATCAGTAATGTTGTGGTGTAATAGAAGAATAGTACATGTTGACAGCAGGGACTACCTCAGCTTCTCCACCTGGATTTGTGACTATAGGTGAGAGACTTTTCTGAGGAAAATCAAGGATACTGCTTGAAACAGTAGTTTGTGGCTCCTTATCTGACTCCTCTTCAAAACTTCTGAAGTGATCCTTTTCCCTAAGCAAAAAGGATCAAAATTTCTTAATGCGGATACTCTTGTTCTCAGAATATGGATTGTGCTTTTATAATTTTTTAAACAGAAACAGACTCTGAACAGCTATGATACAGAAGCTATGCTGGTCTGTGAAGTTTTCTTCCAAGAGACTTTTGGGCTTTTAGCAATTAAATGTGAATGCCATCTGTGTACTTCTAGCATCACTCATGACAAAGGTATTTGGTTTGTCTCCTCACAAGATCAACACTCCTGAGCAGATGGATCTGGCCCATCCTATATTCCAGGTTTATGAAAATGGTTCTCAGATAGTTTAAGCAGGTTATGACTTTTTTCTACCCTACTCCCCTGCTCTCCATGCCCCCCTCATTTAGGCTGCCATGTCAAACACTGAGTGTGATTAATGATGACAGAGATTACTGTGAGCATAAAGTTCAAGAGCTCAGCTGTTTATTTGTTTAAGAAAGTTGTTTTCTGAGTGTTTCTCTATATATCTAGCCACATGCTTAGACTGAAATACCGCAGCACAATCACTGGTTTGTACGAATATTGTTTTGACAGCAAAGAATGCTTGTAAACATCTAGGATGGGGAGGGGAAATATTCAGTGTCTTAGGACTCGTTCCATTTTCATGTGGCTTGTTCTTCTGTCAGTGGTGTGGGCGGAAATTCCTGTCGAATAGCTGAGGAGACACTGTGTGCAAAAATGCCATGGCTCAGGTGAAGAGTGCTGGAACACAGGCAGGACAGGAAGCTCCTGGCCATCATCTTCAGCAAGTAAGTGTGGAAGGCAGACCCAAATGCAAAACTTTCAGGTAGAGGTCCAGAAGCAAAGAAGAGAAGAAGGTTGTGTCTCTGCATTGCCCAGGAACCCTGCCTAATGTCATGGCTGACAAGCCAAGTCATGGATTTACATAGTTGGCTGCATATATCTGTTGTCCTGTCATTTCTCAAAAATGTTGGGTTTAGTTTCTCAGGAGTGAAATTTGCTGTAACTTTGGTCCTCTAACATCTGGAAACAAAGCTGTTAGCTATCTATACACCTACAGCACCTGTCTTTCACTTTGACTCATGAGCTGTAGGTGCAGAACTTTTAATTATTTATTGGGCAGTGGGAAAGCAAATAGATTCTTTCTTCAATTCAGCATTCTCTCTGCCTGACCACTCTGATTTACTAAGTTTAGCAGCTTAGCTCTCCTTATACATCTTGGCTGTCAATCACACTATATTAACAATAGGAAGGAAAACAAAACCTGCTCAAATCACTTTCAGGTGAATCTAACTGCTTTTCTAAGCAGCTCTGCTCTTGACTATTTTGTTAGAAATTTGAAGCAATGGTTCTGGGAAAGAAAATGATCTGTAAATTATTGCTTCCCTTTTAAAGCTAGCCCCATGATACACACATCAATTTTTTTATGAGAGCAGTTCCTTTGAAAATTATCTTCTTGTGTTTTCTTTCTTTCAAAATTTATTCTAACTGAGAATAAACTGATCTTTCATTATGACACTAATTTCTCCAGAGAATAGTATTGTTTTTCTTTTATTATTTTCTGGTTCAGTCCATTTAAGTTTTCCTCCTCCTCCACTTCCTTACTGCTGTAAGCAGAATTAGGGGTTAGTTAAGGAAAGTAGTATCTGAGTTGTGTCCAAGTGTAAGCTTCTGGCTTGAAAAAAACACAAAACAAACCCGCCCCCCAACAAAAAAACCCAACCAATAAAGAAAAACCAACCCAAAAACAACCCAGTAAAAAAGCAAACCACCCTCAAAACCCACCCTTGATTTCTTGTCCTTAATGGGCTGATTACCAGATTACTTCTTACAATTGCAGCACTTGTTTCCTGTTTTCAAAGGCTAAAATCAGCCACTTAAGCATGACTGAAAAAAAAAAACCCGGGTGCATAAATTAGTTTGCCTAGTTAGAGCAAAAACAGCCCTATCAGACTGCAGGTGTCACAATACCCACACACACATAGAGCAAACTTAAAAACAGGAGGCAGCCTTACTGAACCCAAAGGAATCTTTTTTAGCAGAGTTCATGCTTCTTAGCTCATGAGGTCAGGCTATAGAAAAGCAGCTGACACTATGATATTGAAGGCTCCAGTGGTTTTCCTGCAGGAATAGATGGATGACCTGGTTGTTTTATATTGCTGACTTTGTCCATTAAAACAGCAAAGAAAAAACTGCTTTTCCTCATGTGGGTTTCTTCTTAATGAAATTTGTTCCTTGTCATCAAACCTATTTGTATGTTTTTTTGCCCCCTTGGTCTCATTTTTCTTAATAGCCTCTTAACTTCCTGGCTTTGCAATTTCAGTCGTCAGGACAAAGTTCATTCAAGGCTGAAGTGTTCTGACACAATTATGCCAAAACCAAAAGGAAAATAAAAGAATTTATTAGACTTTCTCTCTGAGCCATATAATTTCAGTGCAGGGGTTAATTCTTTCTTAAGTTCTTCAAATTCAGAAGAATCATGAATGATCAGACTTATTTTCAGATACTAAAACTCAGGCCTACTATCAATGCTAGATTTCAGCATTAGTGACTGAGTTCTAAGATGTTTTGTGGGAAGTTCTAATTAGGTTAATCCCCAGAATTTAATGCAAATATTTTGAGAGACGAATCATGTATATATTTAAGAACAATCTTAACACAATTCCTCCTACATATGGATTATACTTTGTCTTCCATAATGTTTTTTCCCCCCACAGGTTACTTTGTCTTCACATCCTTAAATTATCAGGATTAGAAATACAGACATTCATCCAACCTCACATCATTTTCTTACTGTTGTGATCAGATCAATCATTCAGACAACTCATCATATAATTTAGGGATAACTTGAACCTACTCTTTCCCCATTCTTTCTGCAGCCCTATCACATATGTCATATGTGTAGACAGAAGAGCTTAGTCACTAAAAACTAAATCCTTTTTTCGAGAAAACAAAAGCTAAGAAAGAATAAAGTGCAACAGGAAAGAGTATTTTAGAGAGCTTTTGTTATATGATAGTAGCTTTTTAAAAAAGTTCTTTCATTTTTTTATGACCTGTTTATGACTGCAGAAGAACTGTAGAAGAAAGATGCTGACCAGTATAAATTTCTCCTGATAAGAGACACTGCATCAGCATCAGAGAGACCAGAGAAACTGTTTTCCAGAAAATCCCACACAGGAGTAATTTATCTGACTTATACAATTTCCATGTATAATGTGCTCTAAGTATTACTTTTTTTTACTTAAAAGCCTCCTCCTCCCAGTAATTCCTTTTTACATACTATATGCATACCATAATTCAAAGTAGTTTAATTTCTGAATTATCTCAGCCTTCAAACAGATACAACTGAAGTATTTCTTAGTAAGGGTAAAAAGGCAGCTGAAGTGGAAAACTTACCTAGTGCTCCTGACTAGAACCAGGCTACATATTCATACCTATATGAGTTTGATTTCCTAGTGTTTTGGAGTTGGTCTAGACCCATCTTAAGTGCTGTTTAAACACAGCTAAACTCGCACAAGAAACATGATTTCAGTAGAATTCTACTATTTCAGAACTGAATGCTATTTCCTTTTGTTTTAAGCTCAGTCGATGCCACTGTCAGATTATTGCTCAGCTTGACTTTGATGTGTAGACCTGAAATCCAGCAGCAGGTAAGGACATCCTGGTCTGTGTTTGCTGAAAGTTCTGGTGACTGAATCTTTCTGAAGCCTTGTGGAGAGGAGCCTGTGTTCTTTTGGGTTAGCTACTTTTGAGCAGTTTCTCACCTGCAGGCCACATCTGTCTAACTCATCAGCAGAAATGGGCATATCTGTGCCCAGGAACAAACTGCTTTGAGATGTTCATGGAAAATTTAGGAAATCCCTGTCACTCCCTATTACTATTTGGCAAACACTTTCCCTGGGAACCTGCTTTTGCTGGAGCAGACAAGCTGTCAGCCCTGCAAGAGGTCTTTTTGTTTATGTATCTTTTCTGTTCCTCTGTTTACTTAAAAGGACAGAATTGTCAGCTCTTGTAAGGCTGGTCTGTATAACTGATGGTCTGTCCACCCCAGACTTGCATCTTTTTAACTTTTTTTTTTTTTTTTTTTTTTTTTTTTTTTAATAAAAAGAAGACTGTTATCTAAACATGAGTGAATTGGGCAGATTTATGAAAGAAAAGAAGAGCAAAGTGGAAAAGGAAGTTTATGTTTTTGTAGAGACTTACTGCTGTGCAAATGCACCGAAAGAATCTCTTGGCTGTTTGGTCATTTGTATAACAGCTAGAGACGCAGAGCAATTAGATTTTCTAAGTATAAGCAAGAGAATCTGTTTTGTTTATACAGAAAAGTCCCCCAGAAGAGAGGCAGAAGCGGAGACATAAGTAATAAGTGCATATGTTTGGAAAGAGTATAATGTACTTATAAATATTATAGTGGCGTCGCTACAGTTAAGGGTCTGGCAAGATTTCTGTTGTAAACCCTTCTTGTCAGAATTTCAGGACAGAGCTGTAAAAATCCCAGGCTGCAGCTTGGCATGTGAGGGCTCAAGGGAGGAGCACAGGTTTCTCCCCTGCCTCCTCAATTAATTGTTACAAACCTAGTTGTCAATAGGGAAATATGAGGCAGAGCATTCACATTTCTCTCTGAAGCAGAGAGAAACGTTTATATTCCTGTCTTGTCAGAAGAGCTGGGATACTGAAAATGCACTGGGTCATCAGATTCTACTGCAGGAAGGCATGCCAGTGTGTTGAGGAATGGTAGATAGAAATAAGATGTGCAAATGATGACACCTTTCATTTTTGGATTCAGACTACATATCTCTAGATATTTGATTACTTTAAGAGAAAATCTTGCAAATTTTTAGGAAGTTGACTACATAAAAATTGCTGCAAGGGGAATAAAAAAACAATTAATGATTTTTGAACTAAACATTTTCTGAGTTTCTTCATTTACTGGCTGCACTCTGTTGATAGTTGAATTTAATGACAAAAGGAAGCATGAATATCTGTTCTTAAGCTGCAGTCTGTAAGGCTGCGATGCTTTTGTGTATTAACTGGCAAAACTAGCACTGGTAAAAAAGGCAAACTTAACTAAGAGTAAAAAGGAATTAGTCTGCAAAATTTAGGCTGTCCAAATAACCAGTGAGAAAAATAATATTTTACATTTGGGCAGTGTATGGACTCTTTAAATTCAACAAAAATCTCATCAGAAAAAAATCCACCCTGTCCTGTTCAGCCAAACACCTTAGAATTCCTGCTCACAGTACCTGAGCTTCGTCTTCACCACACAGGAGCTGCAAATCGGCATCCAAAGGATCAAACTGAACGCTGAAAGGGATGGTGGGACATGTGCACTAAACATATTGATAGCTGTAATTACACAGGGATTTAGGGACCTAGTTTTGGGGCTAACATTTCATGAGAATGTCATTTGATCCGGTCTGTGCAGCTTATGTATATATTACGAACCATTAAATTATCACCGAAATTGTTACCTTTTGGTAGTGGCTAAAGAGGAATGAATTCTACTCAGGTGTCAGGTTGTCAAGAGCAATGTCACAAGAGACATCGTGAGCTGCTGAAGCTAAAGAAAAGATCATCAAGACAATAAATCAGTAAGCTATGCAAAATTTTTCAGTTGTGCCAAAAAAGATTGCAGATTACAAAACTTGTGTTTTTACCATGATGGTTGCAAAGAGCATTTAAGCTGAAAAATGAAATGCCTTTCACTAATCTTATTATAAATGGTTAGTCAGGCAAAAATCTGATTTGCTAAAGGCACTGTCCCTTTTGCTTCCTTGCCCACTGCATAAAGTCATTGCCTTTGGGCCAGTGTTTGTACTGGGCAGTCCCATCCAACTGAGTGATGCAGGGTACAAGGCAGTGCTGGAATGGTCCCTTGGCATTCAATCTGGCTTCAAAGACATGATACCTGGTGAACTTCGGGTGTCTAGTATGGTAGTCTGTCTCATTTTTAAATAAGGAATTCAAGCTAAGTTGCTGTTGGCCTAAATATCCCATTGAAGTGATACTGGGAGTCTGACTTAAATACTGAAAATGTGGAGCCAAGACTGACAGTCCAATCTAAACCAAATCTGTATTGCAAAACACTGGGGCATGTGGAAATAAAGTGCAAAGTAGGGTTTAATAAAGCTGTTGATTTTAATACAGATCCTTATGGATTAGTTGCTTTGTTTCTGCCTGTTCAAGTAAAGTAGCTTGAGGGAAAAGTCTGATCTTTCCTGCTTCACAGTACGTAATTTCACTCAGTGTTTACTCAGTGTTTTTAAAGAAAGTGTTTGCTCTTTTCTCCAGTATAACTGGGAAGGGAAAGCCTTTAATACTATGGTAAAAAAAAGTTCCATATACTTTCCTTTTACAGTGAAATTTCTATAATTACCTACATAGATAAATGCTTTTTAATTCTGGAAGATAAGGGAAAAAAATAGATATTTAGTGTTTGGAAGCTGAAGCTGTGTTAATATGGACAGGAAATGAGGAAATAATAACGATGACATTTTTAGGGGTGACAGTAATTATCCATTGGAATTACCATGGGGATTTCATGGATTCTCCATCCCTTGCAATATTCAGATCAAAATTGGACATCCTTCTAACAGTATGATCGACGTCAGCTTGGGGTTTTGGGTATGCAAGAATTTCTGGGTGGCATTCAAAGACTGGTGTGTTACAGATCAGTCTAATGACTCACAACAGTCTGTCTTCTGGCCTTAATAATTCATATTGCTATAGGAAGAAGAGATATTCATGTTCTTCATTTTCTAGAAATAGCCACAGGTGGCTACAGTCCCACTGTCTGAATTTCAGAAACAGAAGATGAACTTTTGAGAAAACAGCAGACTTATGCTTTTGTGTTGCCCCTTACATAATGTCTTCATCCACATAACTGGAAAAATATCAGAGGCCTTCAGTAGATCTTTCCAGAGATAACAAAGAAAGATAAATGGAATTATATTTTTTAGATTTTTAATTAAAAAAAAATTCTTAATCAAAGAATCTCCTTGGAGTTACCTATCCTGGCTCTATGCTTTACTGACAACTATAATTCCAGGGGTAGCTACTCATTCCTTTCACCTAGTTTGCTTTGGAGGGCACATTGACCATCTGTAATATTTCAGTTACAAATAACTATGGCCATATAGCTAAAACAGAAATTACACTCTCAAAAATGTATATGAAGGTGTGGAAATTCACTTCTCCGTCTGTAACTAAATTGCAGCCAGATCTTGTCTAACATTATCCTTGTGGCTCTGAAGGAAAACTTTGTTTGTTTGTGTGTGTGTGTGTGTGTGTGTTTGTACACACTTGTGTGTGTGCATGGATGCATACATGTGACTGAGGCGTAATTTCAGTAAAATTAAGAGAGAGAAACCATGGAAAATCCAATCCAGTACTACAGAATTCCTGGTCAGGTAGTCTATGCATCAGTCTCTCCTCACTTCACATTCTCAGGACAGTTCAATGTGCCTGAGGCCTCAGAGGAATTTTTCTCAAATGCCTCCAGTGTTTTTATAAGACTGACTTGGCAGGAAATACATATGTTCTTAATAATGATTAAAAAGAATAAATTCACCTTTAAAGTCAAAATGAAAATGGCATAGCAGGTGTAATTGAAGCAAATGAGTATGGTACTTATCTGTCTTTACAGAAAAAACTCAAGGGAATTTGCTATCTCCACAAGAATATAATATTTTAGTTGATCTTGAGTGTATGGTTTGCCAAGAATTCAAGGCTGAGTATAAAACATGCCATTCAAAGAGTGAATATGAGCATTCATCCGGGTGAAGAACAACTTTTTAAAGAAATAAAAACTATAAACAGAGTTTGAAATAAACCAGGTATAAACTGCCCATACAAAATCCAGCAAGGAAACTGAAAGGAACATTCAGCATAGGATTTCTGCACTGCACACACAGGAAGAAAATGGATTTTATAATCAGATGGTTAGCCTAAAGTCCACCTGATGACTGCATTTTCATGTTGCTAAATAAAGGAGTACACACTTTGCATATGAGTCTGTCTCTTTAGGTAGCACATAGGTAGCACCTAGTGCAGTTTGTGGAGTAAGGAGGTGTATCTCAGTTAACATCATGCATATTTCTATGATGTTATGAGAAATCTTGGCTTCTAGCATGCTCCAAGTTAATTTTGAGGTCAGCCTCTCACCTTGCATCACCTTGTCTGTTTCAGCTGGTGGTGTGTGTTAGAACAGTTATGAGGAAAATAAGGGAGCAACAGGCAAGTTTAGGCTCAAAGCACCCCATTTGTTTCAAGAGGATGGAAGGAGAACATAATGTTGTTCACAGATTTCACAACTCCAATTCATGGAATATTTGTTGGAATTATTTACTTTATTTGCCTATCACCATAGCAGCTGATTCCTTCATGTATAAAAAAAATAAGAAACACATTGGGACCACGTTTCATGAGCACTTGAAATTTACTTTCTGGTGTGCAATTGTTTCTCCTTAATTGACTACTAATCAAGCTGCATTTGCCTAGTTTTGCAAATCCAGTGAACTTGGAAAATTCCTTTAATTTTTAAAGTTTGCTTGTTTGCCAGGTGGTTTTTTTTCCTCCAAGCTTGTCCAACTTTGAAAATTACAACTTAAGTAAAACCAAAAACATAAGTGTCATGGATCGCTGAGGGATTACCTTACCACATTAATATTCAATAATGCCAGCTGCCCTAGTTCAGCACGTGAGAGCCCTGATTCAGCAGGGTCCTGAAATGGGGCCTGAAAATTTGGTGGAGAAAGGAAGGTCTTTCTTTTGAAGCTGGTCACCACTTTCAAGTACAGATTTGTTTTTCCTCATGCACACAGAATGCTTACAACAGTTTCTGGTAAGTGCATAAATTTGGTAATCTTCCTCCAAAATATAACAATTTTAAAAAGTGGAATAAAAAATCCATAATTGTCAATCCCCTGAACAGAAACGTTTCCAAACAGTTATAACTATTTCCCCCCTCTTTTCTAGCTTCTACTGATCAAACTCTTTCTGTATGTATATTCTACAAAGTACTGAGTCATGAAATAAATATGAAGGGGAGAGATGTGGTTACAAAGTGAGATCCCCACCACAGAATCACAGAATGGTTTGGGTTGGAAGGGTCCATGAAGATCATCCAGTTCCAACCGCCTTACCATGGATAGGGACACCTTCCTCTTGATCAGATTGCTCAGAGCCCATTCAGCCTGGCCTTGAACACTTCCAGGGATGGGGCATCCACAGCTTCTCTGGGCAATTTGTTCCAGTGTCTCACCACCCTCATAGTCAAGAATTCCTTCTTTATAGTTAATCTAAACCTACCTTATTTCAGGCTGAAGCTGCTTCCTCTTGTCCTATCACTACATTGTCCTGTAAAATGTCCCTCTCCATCTTTCTTGCAGGTCCCCTTCAGGTAGTGGAAGGTTGCTGTAAGGTCTGCCAGAGCCTTCTCTTCTGCAGGCTGAACAACCCCAACTCTCTCTCACCCTGTCTTTGTAGAAGAATTACTCTAGCTTTGTGATCAACTTAGAGCCCTTCTTCTCTACTCACTCCAGCAGGTCCACAATCTTCTTATTTTGGGGGCCACAGGGCTGGATTCTATGAAAGTGGAGTAGAGGGACAGAATCCCCTCCCTCAACCTGCTGGACATGCTTGTTTTGATACAGCACAGGAGATGGTTGGTTTTCTGGGCTGCAAGTGCACATTGGTGGGTCGTGTCGAGCCTCTCATGACCAACACCCCAAATCCTTCTCCTCAGGGCTGCTCTCAGTCCATTCTCTCCCTAGTCTGTATTTGTGCTTGAGATTGCTCAGCTTCATGTGAAAGACTTATTATTATATAAAAGCTTTTTTTAGGTCAGGCAGTATTTTGCAACACATGCATTTGCCAAACCACACTCTGGTGATAGACCCTTGGCGAGTGATGTTTTCTTAGCCAAGATTTAAAGCATGCTGAAGGTGAAAACAAATTTTGCTGGAGCCAGCACAAGGATTGCAACAAGCCAAGCAAACCAGTCATGCAGGCAATTTCCTATTCACTCAGTGGTGAGGAAAATGGACTTCAGAAGCCCTATGTGACTTAAAGTCTAAAACTGTGGGGTAATCCTGTCAACATGGTGAAGTGCAAAAGGGATGGTCAGCTGTGGGGGGAGGTGCTGGAGGGCTGCTGAGTTTTCCTCTCCTAAAGCCTTCACTTGCTTTTCACATCGATTGCTTGTGATTTTGTTAGACTCACTTAACCAGAGGGATGGGGTCATGTGCAATTCCTTGCAGAGGGAGCAGCAGGACTCAGGGTGAGAGCTGGCTTTAGGTAGAGAGTTTTCCTGTTTTCAGGAAATGAAGATTTAGCACCCTGGAACCGCAGGCAGAAGGAGGGATCTGCCAGGAGCAGTGTGAGCTGGGACACTTGCCTATCTGGCTGTGGGAGCCGGGAGCAGGCGGACTCTGGGGATGGAGCCATGCTGGCAGCTGAACCCTTGCCCCATGGCTTCTTGTGCTCGGTACCTTGGTGCTCCCATGACACAAAAGTGTTTCCAGATGAGTGGATTGTGTCCAAGTGTTTGCCTCTTGGCTATTAGCACTGCACGAGCAAACAATTTTCTCATGGCTAACTAACTTCCTTCAATTCCCCCACCCCTGAAATTTGCTTCTTGTTTGTTGTGCAATGACAGCATCGCTGTGCTATCCAGAGTGAATGTGTTAATGCAGGAAGGGACAAATCTGAGAGGCTTGACTGGCAATTTTTAAACTCCAGATGGCCATACTCCAACTACCTGTCGGCTTGAATAGGAAATAAGTCTCCTGACAGGCTCACTTCCTTCCGTTTGCATTGTTTTCAGCAAAAATAGATTTTTAATAACTCCCATAATAACGTTCCTGCAAGGTGCGGCCTACAAACCTCAGTCTGAAACAGGACAAACAGAGTGAAATGTCTGTTGACTTTTCACCTATCAGTGGCCTGTAGCCAGTGGACTGTGGTTGATAATTAAGAAAAAATAGGAAATAACCTTAGATTAAATATAGCTAAGAAGTGGCCAATATCCAAAATCTGGCAGCAGAACCTCAGCTGTTGCAAGCTAGCTGAGGATCTGCTCAGTGTATTTAGGGATGCTGGTGAAATTAATAAATTTTGTCACTGATCTCCCCTAATTCATCAAATCCTCTTTATATGGTGTTTCTTGTCAGACATTTCGTACCTATTTGCATGCATTAATGTGTCACAGCTGAGAATGTAGTTGGCTTTATAATTTTTTCAGTAGCTGCTCTATTGTTTGGTCTCTATATTTTCTCCTACTATGCATATACTGTCTTACTCCATGCCAAAATTTAGTAGCATTTCTGAATATTCCTATATATGTGGCACTGGTACTGGAATTAAAAAACTGCACTTCAAAGGGCTTTTCAAAGTTCTTCCAATTTTTTGTACTGTCTCCCACACTTCCATCGTTTGGGACAAGCCTTTGATTAGAGCTAGTATGTGAAATCACCCATCCTAGAGCATCTGGGCGTTGAGATTTATCTATCCTATCCTAGCCTAGCCTAGCCTAGCCTATCCTTCAATCATTATTTTGCACTGTGACCAGTAAACATGTTTTTAGTGACAATAATGTGACTATTTTACTAAACATTTTGGTTGCAATAGAAAAGGAAAATTTAAACAATTATTTCATATAGAGACAAAATTATTTCATATAGAGACAAATTGAGTCAAATTGGATTCAATACATAAAAGAGAAAATTCTGCTTTCTGAGACCATTGGTCTCAGTATTCTTATACTATGAATTTTGGTAGACTTGAAGTGCTAATTTAAACAGAAACATTACGAAAAATGTGATATTTCCCCATTCTCCACAAGATTTGTCTACATACATTGCTCAAATCCAGCACCTTTAACACTTTTGTCCTTTAAGCTTTATACATATGTGCATGTGTATATATATGTATGTAAAAGTTCCAAAAGTTTCAAAAGTTCCCTGCACTAGAGCATAGTTTTCCCTAAGACCAGGTCAGATCCAGTAGCAGAACATGGTTCCTTCATGTCACAGAAGCTTCCTATGAGTTAATTACACTTTTCCAGAGCTAGTTGTTTCTAAAGCCTGTGAGACGTTCCATATGCTCTCACTAGGTCACACTGTAGCTGGTCATTTTATTTTGGTCTATATATAGCAAGGAAATAGTCCAGATATGCCAAGACTTGTTTTGAAAACTTTAGTCTGGCTAAAATGAAGGATACGAGATTTAGAAGTGAATTTATGAGGATAGGAACAACAGCAAGGAGCAGCTGGGAAGAGATTCAGGGACAGAAGTATTATCTCTTAACAGCCTCTGTTTGTACACAGTGCTGATTACTTCAGAAAAAAGAATAAAAAATCCATGTGCAACTTATCTCTTAGAAATAAGAAGGTTGAAAGAAAGGGGCAATGGTAGTCTAGAAGTCCATGTGAGCCTATGAAGCACATTGCTGGTGATTATTTCTAGGAAACCATTCACTTCATTTACAAAATCACCGGCACATGTTTTGCAAGTACCCCTCTGCACTATTCCCCAAGTACCACCCTGAGATTGTCAATGGTGTGCTGCGTTATTGTATACACTGCTGTGTAGAGGAAAACTTGTGGCATAGCTGGACAGAGGGCAGAGGGGAAAATCCCAGGATGGACACTGGCAGAGAAGCAGGCACTAGGGAAAAGATAAGGGGAAAAGCAGCTGTGCATAGCAGGACTGTAGAAGTGGTGTAGGAAGCCATACTGGCTAAGGCTGTGTCATTAGAAGAAAGACTGAGGACATGAGAAAGTAATAGAGTAAATTCTTAATAAAACCAGTGAGGCATGAGCGAGAGTGGGAACAAAAAGGAAAGCCCCAGGAGCACAGGAGAGGAAGTCCCGTTAAGAGGCAGACAAACAAAGTCAGACAAGGCAGGAAAAGCACAACGAGCTGTTTAGGGGCAGATATGGCATCACTTGATGGGAAAGCCAGGATATGTGAGGTCAGGTCATTACTCCCCATTCTATATCCTCCCCTCCACAGTGCCTGCGCACCTCTACATGTTTGTGCCCTTGTATTAAGTAATAGAACTGGACATAATGCTAGGTATAGCCCAGCTGTGTTGTCATAGGAGGACAGGAAACCTACAAAGTACCATCTGTCCCTTCCACATTCCTCTTTTGCAAGACCGTTCCCCTTATGCCATTCTCTCTAACTGAAAAGTCCCTCTGAAATTTTCAGAGTTTGCTCTGGAGAAACAAAAGTCCAAAATCAAATCAAGTACATCAATAAATAGAAGGAAATGATAGGAAAAAGTTAATTAGAGAAACTTTAGCTGGTATTTCATATCAAAATTTGTAGCTCCAAAGTGCTTTTTTGCTCAGTGAGGAGGACTCAAGTACATATAGTACAAACTGTTCATAATACTTGGTTGTGACTACTGCAATTTCTATTTGTAGTTTTGCTGAGTCTAAAGCTGGTTTTATATGGTGCAGGATGAGTTTGAAGAAATGCATTGCATTGGACTAGGTTTTATTCTTTAAAGACACTCTAGCTGCATACAAAGAGAGCTTTCACTGCTAAGATAGCACACACTTGCTACCACATACACCATAGTTCCAGGGCTGGGCTTCCCTGTCTCTGTGAGCTTTGGAGCTCAGTGCTCTTTCCCCATATCTGCCTTATAGATATAAACTATGAATCTGGCTTTACACTCACCTAACTCCATAAATTTGCATTGAGCGCCTTCTGATGTCTTTCAAAGACACAGCCCTAAGCATTGTCGTCTCTCTTTTTGTAGTACTCTCAGTGTCTCAGTGGCACTTTGGTCTGGATTTCATTGAATATAGAAACCAAGAAAAAAGATTCGTACCAAAGTTATTATGTAACATTCACAACATTAGGTACAGTAAAGAAATGTAACCAGACAGCCAAACCCCTCAATTAAAAGCAACTTAATGTGGCTGCCAAAACACTCCACCCTTTCGAGCTCAAATAAGTAAACCTTTTGGGCTATAGGCACAATGGGAAAAGACTAATTGAGGAAATGAGGTAAGTTTTCTTAATGTTATACTAATGACATAAAAATTCGCTCCATGCCATCCCCTCCATATGAAACACCGTGTTTTCCTGTTACTTCATTCAGTTGACTTTTAGCCATATCCTATCTCTGTCCAGTCATTCAAGGGGTAAATTGCTTGCACAAAGTGTATGTGTGCATGCACTAAGTGTCCATATGTTTTCATAGCTATACATCCATGCAGGTAGAGGCTGAAGCAATAAGATTTTTTGGGCTGGAAGAGCAAGAGAGGGCAATGCAGCTGTAACTCAAGGTTAGCTGAAGTGGTCAGTGCTGAGGGGGTAGCCAGAGCTGTTGATAAATGCTCACATGCTCAAATTTGTGCACACAAATTCTTTTGTATAAAATTTTTCCCTTGGTAGGAACTCCATGTTAAGAAGAGTAAATAAATGGACAAACGTAACAGTAACAGAATGGATTTTTGTGCTCTGAGTAAGGTTAAAGCGCCGTAGGAAAATGAAAATCTGCTGCAGATTACCACCTTAAGTCTTGTGTTCATAGTTCCTCTGGACACAGAGAAAGAGAGAAAGAATATGCTCTTGTCTTTTTGCTGTCTGTGTGATGATTCCTCCTGATTTTCATCTACTGATTCCTAAAGTCTACAGCATAAAAGTCTCTGTCTTTGGAGTTTAGTGAACGTGGTTTAGGCGCTTGTTTTTGCATTGTGACTATTACTTTTGGTGTTGTCTTTGTCTTTTATTACAAAGTCTTATTTGTATTTCATTTCCTAGATAACAAAAAATACCATATAATTAAGGTCATTTGATTTTAATCAAGAATTCAAAAAAGGAGAGTGGTGAGGAATGTGTGATTAATGTACAAATGAAAACACAACCCTATTCTTTCCCTCTTATCAGTTTCTAATACCTCTGACGTACTTAACTGGCTCCAGTTGAAGTCACTGGTAGTTTTACATGGCCTGTGAATTTTTCAAGGAGCAGCACCACATTCCCTTAAGTTAGACAGAGATGGTAAAACAGAACTGCACTGCAATAAAAGTGCTTTCATGAGAATATTAGCCATAAAGACTGTATAATACCTCATCTTCTCAACAGTGGTATTTTACACAGGTGTAAGATCTCAGAGCCTTTAGACAGGGAACAGATTTTCTTAAGAGGACAGCAGCAGATAAACCCAAGGCAGGATACGACTAATTATGACTGTACAAAGCATAAACAGCTGAAGTACTTAGACTTTGTGGAAGTTAGCAAATGAGTTGGAGAGAGAACTAGCAAAAAAAATGATAGCATCTGTCACTTGATGCAGTACGAGATCACCACTTCATACCTCCCTCCAAAGAATGAGTGGGAAAAAATTACCTCATGAGGTCTATATTATCCTTCTGAGGGATTTTCAGGCATTTTGGGTAGAATGCCAAGTACACTGGAAGTGGGGGAGTGTTAGCTGTTTCCAAAGCACCAAAAGGAAATGGAGAAAAGGGATGAAATGGCCCAAACAACCAGACAAAACTACAATTTTGTGGCAGGTTGCTCTAGGTCTCATTGACCTTGGCAGTAATGCAAGGGTCATTTTTTATATGATTGAACTGTCCTTGAATAATTTCTCCAGCATCTACAAACAAGCTTTTTATCCACATCAAACATCCTTGTCATGTTCTCCTTTCCAAAAACGACAAATAAACAGGTTTTTTTTTTATTTTTCAATATGCTGGGAACATCCAGCTTTTATCTATCATTCTTTTACTCAGACCTCCTGAAAAAAATTATCTAGGGACTAGCACATTAAGTATGCTTCTATTTTCTCACTTGTGAAAAAAAGACAGTTGTGGAGCAACAGATTGTATTTGAACACTCTAAAAGAAGTTTAGCTTAATAAGTGAAAGAGTGTGACATTTATAGGTAGAGTGAAGTAGGAAGGAACACTGCACTTTTTGTACAAATACTGGATTGGTCTTTTCAAGAATGTACAGAGAACATTTAACCCTAACTCCTAGCTTTGACAGAGTAGAGACCTACCTATTAGGTACTCTGAGTTGCCTTCTGCAAGCCTTTCCCTCCTTAGAGCACCCATGAAGCTAATTTTCTAAATTAAACACCTACATTGGTAGCTGAACATGGCAGTACCTACCAATTTCCAAATGGGAAAGTGGCAGCCTAATTGGCTTTATTCCTTTGGAAATTTGCCTTTGATTAGACCTGTACATTCAGTAATGTGCAGAATGGGACAGTTGTGTGATCCCTCCAGCTCCATCTGACTTGTGTTGCCTTATTTTGGGGATTTTGTAAGTAGTAGCTACTGGCTGCTACATTCAAAGCTGTATGCAGGGCTGAAAGACCACCTCTATGATAATTTTAATCTCCAGATGTAAAGGACTGAGCAACCACACAAGGATTGATTCATGGGCTGAGGGGCAAGACTACACCATATAAAAGTTGTTGAGATTCCCATACTTCATGGCATGGGATATGCTGAAGTACTCAGTACATTTGTTGTCTCATCCTTCACAGAAAGTACCCTCGCCCAGATCTCTGAGAATACTAGTATGAATTGGAGTGGGAGGGGCAGTCAACAGCAGGGGAGAAAAATCTTAGGGATGGTTGGATGCAATGAAAGGTGTTGAAGGTGCAGATTGCTGCAAGATTGCTGCCTGTCCTCTGAGAAAAATCCTGGTGCCTGAGGAAGGTTTTTAATAGCTGAGCAAAGATTAACAGTAAATTCAGCTTTACAAGAGCAAGAGGATGATCTGGGGAACTACTGGTTGGTTCTGCTTCAGTGTCTGGGTAAACCATGGAGTACTACCTCCCAGACTCCATTTCCAGACACATGAGAAACAAGAAAATAAAGAGAAGCAGAAGACAAGGAAATAGTAAGGATATTATGCTTCACCAACCTGATTGTATTGTACGATGACATGAGTATGGATGAAAGAAAAGGGAACAGAATGTAAGTGAAAAGGCTTTTGAGACCACCTCCACAGCATTTAAAACAGTAGCTTTGGTCAACATGTAATGGATGGATTATTAGAAGAGCTGAAAATTAGCAGGATTGGCAGGCTCTAAGAATGGTAATTGATGTCCTGAGGACAGCTTGGTGGCCAGCAACTATCACAGTACCCAAATGGCTGATACTAGGACTACTAATTTAGTATGTCCATCAGTGACCTGGATAATTGGGCTAATTGCACTCTCTGAAGATCTGTGGAGGGTGATGCATCAGAAGTTATTGACACACTGTGTAGCAGAGCTGCAAGGGCCAAGAAAAGCTTTAGATCTGGGCAACATGAGCTACAAAGTTGTGCATCTGGAGTGTGGCAATCCTCTGCACCAGTGCAGATGGAACTGAGTGGCTGGGAAGCAGCCAAACTGCCTTCCAACCCAGCAGTGTGCTTGCAGTAGGGGAAACCACATGCCACTAGGATGAGCTTGGACAATAGATTGGTGAAACTGTCTCTGCTTGGCATTGGTGAGGCTTCACCTGAAATGCTGTGCCAGATTTGATTTCTTCAGTTAGAGAGATACTGAGACACTGAGTAAGGTCCAGTGGCAGACCACAAACACACATAGGGTTACAGAGCACATGGCCTGATAAGGAAGACATGGGCTTGTTTCATTTGATAGAGAAGGAAAAGAGCTTATCAAATATAGTTTACAACTACTAAAAAGAAAATGATAGAGATATCAAAGACCCAAAATCTTTTCAGACAGCCACTTACCAGCCAACTAGACTAGCTATAAGAGCGAATAGTCTTTCTAAGGGAGATAATTGCAAGTTGTAACTAGGGAGGTTCAGACTAGAAACAGTAAAGTTTATTCATCAGCAAGAGCATCATGTCTGAAGTGGTGGTAAAATTTCCACCTGTAGCAGTCTTCAAGACTCATCTAGCAAAATGCCAGCTGACCTGACAGTGTTGGCCAGTCTCTGGCTGGTGTAGACAACTTCCAGAGGTTTTCCCTCCAACCAACATTTCTAAGATGCTATGACAACACTTCCCTGCATCATACCAGGGAAGGGATAGTGGCTGGCTTTTAATGGTTTCCTTTTGCTATCTTATACAGTCAGTGCTGCTCAAGAATATTTTAAACCTTCTCTGATTAAGGGCAAGGCTGGTTTTGTCACGGACGTGCAGGTAGCATAGTGGCAGACAAAATATCACAGACACTTCTGATGCAGAATTGAAAAAAAAAGCTGGATGTTGTTAAAGAATGACCTTTCTTTTCCTGAGAGGTACAGAATTGTTTTTGGGGAGGCTTCTTATCATTATGTAAGAAAACAGGTCTATGAAGTGGACTTGGTATATTTGGTAGATATCAAGAGATAACCTTTTCTACTGTGCTTTCTACTTCATATACTGTAAAATATTATTTGCATTTTCACCTCTTCATGAAAACAGGTCACATATTTTTGTGTTTGCTTATGCTATAAACTGGTCTTGCATTGCCCTACTAATATCTGGATCATGCTCAAAATCCTTCAAGATTTATTTTTTTCTTCCTCTCTTGCACATCTTATTGAACAATTTCACCTTCTCCCACCCCTCCAAAACCTCCCAGTTTTGGACTCAATGTTTGAGTGTGTCCCTCTTCTCTGTGCTTTTTCAAATCAGTCTTGGCAAGGCAGAAAGATGGTTCAGATGTTTTCCTGGGACCCCCAGAAATACATAGGTATAGTGCCCAAAAAGAAGTCCCTCCATATTTGTTTTTACAAGAAGATCTCTTATTTGCGATCTTCTTTGATCTACAGATCTGTGATCTATAGGACAGATTTTGGCTGAAGACATTAAACCGTGGAATTATCTGACACTATAACTTTAATATCTTTAAGAACAAATGATGTAAAAACAGTTAAGGATTTCTGTCATCCTGGGGGCCTAAATCACAGCAAGTCTCCTCTCCTCTCCTCTCCTCTCCTCTCCTCTCCTCTCCTCTCCTCTCCTCTCCTCTCCTCTCCTCTCCTCTCCTCTCCTCTCCTCTCCTCTCCTCTCCTCTCCTCTCCTCTCCTCTCCTCTCCTCTCCTCTCCTCTCCTCTCATTCTTAGCAGGAGAATTTTGCTTTTTACTCCTCAATATTTAGCTGCTTAATTTTTTTCCTTTAAATACCAAAAGGGATTAAAGCATAAACTGGATTAACTACTCCACAAATGCCATTTTGTTAGGTGAAACTGTATTTTTGGGGATTGGGATGACTCAGTGGATTGATGATGAGATAGCATTCTAGGTCACTTGTTCAAAGTGATGCTAGTCTAGCAGTGACTGAAAATACACTGCTTGCGTTATGGGAGCTTTCTAGCAATTAAGTCAATAATGAAGTAGCTGCAGTCAGCTCCTGGGGGGATCTCCACATCCTAATACGTGCACCAAAATAGCCAGTGACTGAGTTTCCCTTTCACAGGCCTTTCTGGGATCAGAAAAGATAAAATTTCAGGAAGGGGTAGAGTGATATCTGACACAAGAGACAATAAAAGGAACCTCTATAAATAATACTTGAGATATTTGGCAATGCAATGTCTGGAAACTTTTTCTGTGGAGTTTGTATTTCCTTCAAATGCTGAGATTCTTCTCAAAAAGTCTAAGAAGAGAGAATGAAATGACTTTTGAATTGCAAAGAGAATAAGCTCTTTAACTCACCTGATTGTCAAGAAATACATTTGAAAAGCAAGGCTTTTAGGCTGACTAATTTCCAGGGTAAGGTAGTGGACATGCCCTTACTTGAATCCTGTAAAAGACAGATGAACTCCTCCCATCACTGTTATCTAATTACAAGGATGAGTAAATAGGTATGGGCAACATTTTCAAACCTGGGTTCTGAGTTTGACACAATATCCAAAGGAAGATACAGAAAAGGTGAGATGATTTTCACACAGACTGTCATTAAGACTGTCAAGGTCTCAGACATGATTCTCAGAGATTGAACAATTGAGATCAAGAACAAAGCTTAAATTTTCTATTAGTGTAGGCCAAAATTCCCCCAGTTCTTTACTGCATTTCACTACATGTAGAACCAACTCTCCCCTCCGCTCCCCACCCCCAATCCCCAATTATTGTCAAAGCAAGAGAAAATAGAGTTATTACACAGTTATCTGAGAATATTCAACCTATTTGTTGAATTCCTGATTGAAGACATGGATTAAAGCACTATTGGTAGCAAAGAAAATGTCAGCAGTTGAACAAGTGATATTGGGATCATCATCACCAAGAGGTCCCTTTTCAAGTGGAAAAGGAGAGGGCTGCTTGATTCTTTGCAGCTTTCCAAGGTGTGAACCAGCACCTAGAGTGACCCTCAACATAAGTGAGCAGTTACCTTTTTCTCAAAGAATGGAGCCTGAGTATTTTGTTTTCTAAACCAGGTGACAGAAATAAGGGCAAAAAGTCAGAGGCCTTGCAAGGGCTCAAGTTTCCTCCCTTTCTGCTCCAGTCAGCCTCATGGGAAGGACTCTGGAGGAGTTTTGCCCATGGGTACTGCAGCCTTCTCCTGGGGAAGGCCATCTGGTGGCTCCCCACCACACTGGGGAGAGGGAAGCTGTGTTCAAGCACATGGCCTGGCTCTCCTGGAGCTGCTTCAGCTTGGTTCTGCTGCCATGACATTCAGTTCAAGGAGCAGCTACAAGGCTGCCCAAGCTTCATTCAGGGTATTAGAGCCAATTGAGGAATTTCGATGCCTCCCTTGCCTGGGAGCTGTTTTCACATTTGGGCCCTCTTTGCCTGTCATCCAGCTTTGAAAAGCACAGCTTTGTTGGGATCAAAAGTGATTGGTGGTGGTGACTCTCGCTCAAATGCCGCCATTCACACACTAAGCTCCTCTGCCTCAAAGGCCTGGCCAGGCAATGCTAACAATAAACAAACCATAATAACTCACAACTGCGGCTGAACCCAGCCCTTAATGACATTGTTCAATACTGCTTCAACACTGTGAAGAGCCTCACCGCTTTGTTCCCATGCTCCTAGGAGCATTTCCAGATTGGCTTTAGCAGAGGTGATTCCAACAGCTTATTCTAATCGTTTTGCTCGTGCAGCGCAGGGGAGCCAACCTGCCGTGAAACCTGATGCTCTGTGCAAGAACAGGTTCTTGCAGGGTAACAAGTGGCTTTTTCTGCCGGTGCGGTACCACAGGGGGGCACTCATATTAGCGTGTGCACCTCCCGGGCTGCGCTCCCTGCACCTTGCAGGTGTGCACAGCTGGGCTCAGACACGGCTTCCAGGGAAATGGGGCCGGAGACACCTTTCCTCACCTGTGGCCCCAGGCAGAAAACTGTTGGTTTGTGTTCTGCTTTGCCTTTTGGGTGAAAACAAAGAAAAAAAAAAAAAAAGATAAAAAAAAAACCAAAACGGTGTCTGCCAACACTGTTTTTGGTGCATTTGCCAAAGAATTTTGACCCAAGTGAAAAGGTATCAAGAAGTCTGAGATGAGAGTGATGAAGGCATAATTTCTGATTTACATCAATTAGAAAACAATGTGCAGAAACTCCTGTCTAATCACATGGTGCAGCACAGGGAAAATGTACTGTGGATAGATATTGCAAGGCTTGAGTAACTACTGTTTGAAAGGGTTTATCTGTCAATGGCTCTCAAAGTGTTTAGGGCACTGCTAATTCCAGAGACTGCTTTCTGGCAAATCTTTGGCTATTTCAAAGCAAAGTCTGAGCTTACATGCAAGTTTTTTCTCCTGGTTGCTGCTGGCTGGATGGTTTGATCAAATGGAAGCACACACCACAGTGCCTACATTAGAGCCAGAAAAGTCATAACTTTGATGCTTGCCTCAATATTTTAATTCTGCCAAGGGGTGCTTTTAGATTATCGAGTACTTCAGATAAAGGTACAGTAAAATTCAGGATATTTATTTCCTGAAGTTTTGTGCATGTCCAAAGCTCAAAGCCAGGAGCACAAAGGATTGAGAGAATGTCACAGAGATGTTACCTGTTTGCCAGATGTGAATGGTCGAAGCATGAACTGCCCAACTGAAACTCTGCCAGAGATGATCATACAAAATTTCTTGATTTGTTTTTTATTTAGTCATCCCCTTACAGACACCAGATTCAGTCTCTTACCTGAAATTCCACCTTTTCCCTGGGAGTTCACTTTTTCTCTGGGTGCATCACATTCAGTCAGAAACAGTCTGGTGCATATTGTAATTGGGAATGAGTAGACACTGCCAAGATTTTGTAAACTACTTAGCTTCAGCTTCACACTAGTCCCACTGTGTAAGCAGTTTAGTCTAATATTAGTCTCCTGAAAATTTCACCTCTGAAGCCAAGGACCACTAGATGGATAAATGAAAGGGGAGTGTGACAGTGATCAAAATCTGCCTGGTCCAGACAGATAAATATCAGACTAGCTTGAAGGTTTTCACCTCCTTGCTGCTGCCGGGAGTTATATTTTTTTTTCATGGTAGAGCACTGTGGGCTAATTTCATAGCTGGTGTAAATCAATGTTGCACAATATACTGTGGTGGAACAATGCTGATTTATGCCAGCTAGGAATCTGTCTGCTCCTACTCCTACCAGAACAGCACTGGCTTATAAATCCTTCTTCTAAAAACCTGTGGATGAACCAGAGGAACTGTTGCTGAGCTGCGGCATGTTTCAAAATTAGCATCAAGAAAATAGAAGAGTCCCAGTTTCAAATCAGGATTAAAACTGTAGATGCTGAAGTGGGCTTTTTCCTGGAGGTGCTAGTTTTACCTCTGTGGAAACCAGAATCCCTTGGCACCTGTGGAAACTCAGTTTGGAATCAGGAATTCAGCTGTCCAGATGCACTTGTATTTCCTTTGAGTTTCTAAGAGCATGTCATAAAAAAGCTCCTTTTGAGTTTTTTAGGGATTCACCTTCTTCCCCATTATGCAGGTATTTTCTAAAAAATATCCTATTGCTTAACTACTGCTTCTTCCTTCTTTACTTTCTCTCTTTCATTTTTTTTTCTCCTAAATGTATATTCATATACCTGACTCCTTGGAGATCACTTTGTCTCTGTGATTGCAGGAGTCAGCCAGCAACACGACAGGACTTGCTTGTTTACATAGCTCTGAGGGTTATGACAACACATCAGAATGTACAGGTGCCGTGTAGAGATGCAGCCTGCAATTAAGATCAGCAAAGCTGACTGTTTAATAAAGAATTCCTTCATTTTATAACAGCTTGATCTCATTATGATACACACAACAAATCAGCTCCATAAAGCTCTGCAAAAATTTGTTCTGCCTCAGTATTAAATATTTGAGCTAAAGTTAAGATTAACAGTTGCAAAACAGTTGCATTAATTGAACAGAAAATTAAGCCCATAAAACATGGTTAAATGCAATTTCCTTGTAATTGCAGTAATGTGCTGCCAAAATAATTACAAAACAATTGTTAATATTTTTTTTTAGTCCATTTGGTGGCATTTCACCTCTGCAATATAGTAGTCAGTGGTAAGAAAATCAAGGGATCACTCTTCAGATGACATTCTGGTTTGGGCCTTTAGTTAAAGTGTGGCTTCAAAGCTAAACCAGTGCTAAGGTTGCTTATTCAGCACAGCAGAGTAGCTTCTTACAAAAACCTCTCCTCAGACGAGCACTAAGTAGGGAAAATTTCAGGAGTAACCTGCTCCTTTCAGTCATAAAAAGCTTGTCAGAGCAGCTCTTCATAGTAAAATTCAGTCCTATCAAGTTGCTTTTGAACAATAGTCTGAGAAAGTCTATTTTTCCTTTTAAATACAGCTCAGAATACCTCCTGCTTCCTACTGGATCTGGGTGATCTAATGGCTATCTATAACTTGAAATGTGGAGTACTTTTCCTACTTTTTTATTTTTTTTTTGGTAGGATTTCCTTCTCATTATATAAAAGTTAACAAGTGGCAGCCACCTTTAAAAAAGAAGCTCTAAAACCACGGCTTCTGTTAAAAATGCAATCAGATACTCTGTTTTAGATACAGCCAGGTGGAATGTGGGGGCTCTGCAGGTACCAGTCCTTCGCTAGAGGACAGGAGATTCCTGACACGTGGTATGCCCTTTATCCCAGAGGAAGGCAACAACATGTTAACATGACACATCCCTCCATTTCAGAGAATTACAGAGTACACTGATGACACATCAGATACACACATCTCTTTTGGTCTTATTCTTTTGGAATCAGATTTTCCTTTTCCCTTGAGTTTTTTACTTTCTACTGTTTGCCTGTGTGCCTCTTCTACAGAATAATTAAAATTATTTTCTCTGGAGCTGTTCTTTTCATGTATCAGCCAATTCATCCACACTGGATGAATTTCCTATTCCCTGGAAAAATTTTGAGCTTATTGACATAAAATAATCCTTGGCTCAAGTGACTGAGCGTGGACAGGCAGGCTGGGAATCTGGACAGATATCCTGCTCTGAGGTCTTGGATCACACTGTGATTCTGAGCCCAGTATTTTCTCATGTCTCCTCTGCCAAACTATCCTTCTTTTTGCTGTAAAAAATCCCCTGCTATCAGCAAAGGTTCACATCTTCCTTACTTGGAGCAGGCCTCACTGACATCTCATCTTATTTATGCTTATAACGTAAACTCTGTAGAGAGTTCTGTACAAAGGTGATAGGAGACCTTTAGAGTTATGGACACATTTGTCTCTCCTCTGCCAGCAGTGTTTTTACTGATGTCCTGTTCTCAGCCTGTTTATTTCCATAATTTTAAAATTTTTTCTGTCATTTTGACTAGTATTCTTCCATGTTGTTTTTTATTATATATATATATTTTTTGGTAGTTCATTATTGCTTTTTCTCATACTGCTGATCAACTTCTGTGAATGCAGCCCCAAACACAATTTATTAGATTTTTTCTTGTTTCAAATGCTTATCCCAATAAGATTGGCCAAATTAAGTTGTGGCTCTGCAGGGTTTTGTAACTTTGTTTAAATTTGAATCTGGAAGTGCTGGAGTTTGAAACCTCACACAGACTGAAAGCTGTATTTAAATGCCTTTAGGAGCACTGAATCTTACATGGAATAAATCTACATCAATGCAGTGACTCCATTACCTTGAATATGCATGACAGTGGGCTGAATTCCCATTTTACTTGCCTAAGCTCTTCCTAGCTACAGGCTGCTCCTTGCACTGGACTGAAACACAGTTCTCCCCTACATTCCTTGGATTATGACAGCCTGAGTCCTGGTAGTCAACACTATTGCTTTCTAGCCATCTAGCTGCAAGCTTGCAGGGTGCAGAACTTTTCTGAAAGAAATTTGGTATTTTTGGTCTCTTTCTCCAATGGCCCTATGGCTTATCTGTCCTGCAGAGGGAGACTGATTAGTGAGATATTTCAAAATGCACACCTGGAGTGGAGAGGAACTGGGAATGGGAAATGAGGGTAAAAGGATGACAGGGAGGTAAAAGTCAAGAAGAATTTGGATTTGATGTGGAAAGATCCAGTGTGCTGTGGCCTGCCTTGTGAGGAAAGGAGTGTGCCTGGAAGGCTGGTGAGTGACAGGCTAACAGGAAACCACTGCAATAACCCTGCCTCTCCCCTGCCCACCATCTACCTGTAGGCACCAAAATTCCTCTCCCTGGGGAAGTGCTCAGTGATGCATTTGCTTCAGTGGCTGCCAGGGAGAGCAGGGAGCTGCTGGGACAGAAGGAGCTGGGTTACCCAAGGGCTCTCCTGCACAAACAGCTCCTGGCTGTGCACATGAAGGAAGAAGGGAGAGAGACAGGTGTGTGTTAGTTTGTGTGGGGATCAGTCACACAAACAAACAAATAAACAAAACTACATGCAGAAGGGATTTTTCGTCCTGGCTTAAGTGCCTCTGCCATTGGTTTTGCAAGGAATTTTGCTAGATTGTACAGTTCTCAGTGTGCAGCAGCTGCTGATGAAAACAATTCACTCGTGCACTTCTGTCCTTTGAGCCTGTGTTTTCAAAGCTTACTCTGTTTTCCTGTCTCTTACTCATATCACCAAGGGCTGGGACTGGAAAAATGCATGCAGGTCAGTGCCTGCTTCTGAGTCTTCCAGGTTCTGCTGAGCTTGAGCAATAAGGTATAGCATAAATTTGGCTTCTTCCATTTCCCCCCCACCCCACAATGATAGCAAGGAGTTGATCTTGTTTTTAAGTACCTTCAATTTCCAGTCCAAATTAGTAATTTCCTTTAAACTCCATCCACGCCACCTCATGTTTTCTGTGGGAGTCTCTAACCATTTCAAAAGCAGGCAGCTAGGAAAACAGATATCCATGTACTATCACAGAGTGATGGGTTTGGCTGAACAAATTGGCATCTCTTGACTCTTCTGATATCAAAAGAGTTCCTTTGTCTGTTTCTGTGTTTTCTGGCAGCTTTGAGAGGTTCTCCATTTGATGATTCATCAAATCTTAAGGATTTTGCTTTGCAAAATCTTCCACTTCTTCCAGCGTGTCCTTTTGCCCTTGCTTCGTAACCATGGATCTGAGCACAGAATGTCCTCGTGGTGTGGCTGTGGTCTCTGCTGAGCATGCATTGAGAGCTGGGCTTGGCTGCTGCAGGGTGGGTGAGCAGCGTGTCCCATGGATACACGCAGCCCCAAACTCTGGGCCCTTTCTTTGTAATGCCAGGGGGGTGACAGTGTCACAATGAGCCCTTTGGTTGGCACGAGAGCCGTGCAGAACAGAGCTGCTGGCACAGCCCTGCTGCAGGTGCTCCCAGGTCACAGCTGTGCCACAGGCAGGGTCTAGCTGTGCCTGCTCTGCTTTCCCCAGGCATGGAGCCTTACTGGCCACCAGAAGGTGAGAAGGACCTGGAGCCAACCTAGGTGTGCTGTGAGATGGCAATATGGATACATGCTGGCAGCAATGGGGGCACATACATCTCAAAAGCAGGAGAACTTGGACAGCTAACATCGTGGGGAAACCAAGGAAACCAAACACCCAGAGTTTTCAAGTGGCAGCTGAGGTGAGGTTGACATTTTTCCTTCAATCCATGAGCAGAGTCAGACAGATGTGAGTCAGCCTCAAATATTGTCCTTTCTCTGGTTTACAGCAGACACATACTTCAAAACTCTGCCATATCATCCTTGTCATGAAAAGAAATCTCCTGATTCAGAGACTTCTCTAAACCACTTAAGATTTTTGTGTGTGCTCTCCCTCCCCAATTGCTTGGAGCCCTGAAAACCACAGCCTTTGCTGGCAGACAATAAGTATTCAACAAGAAAAAAAAAATGAACAGGGAAAAAAAAAAGAAAGAAGAACGGCTGTTGAGGAGGCTTAGAACATGTCCCAACATTTTCTGCAGTTTTTTTCCTTTCTTGAGGCAATCAGAGCAATGCCTAAGTTTTGCACCTGCCATGGGCAAGTGCCTCTGTCTTTTAGTGAAATAACTTTATGCATTTTAGTACAAGCCCTGGCCTGCTTTGTATCCTGCTTTACCTGAATGATTATATCTTCTTTACTTCGTTAACTTTTCAATAGGCTATGAAAACAAAAGCTGTCATTCTGATACCAGCTATTTGATATTCAGCAATGCCTTCAGTACAAAAAGACCACCTCCATCTCTCAGCCCTCACCTCCAAGCATCACTTGGCACGATCCTGCCTGTAGCTGTTCACTATACCAATATGTAAAACCTTCCCCTGTCAACGTTTCCTTCAGCAGCAGCCCTAACATCTGCAAGTATAAGCTTTGCTACAGTGATATGAGTGAGCTTGATAGAGAAATCAAAATTGCCGTCCAGTGAAATATCAGTTGGCTGTGATCATTAGGGTATCTCAGGGATGCCCTGTTTGGGCAGACAAATCTACAAGGCACACAAACTAAAATGTTATAATTTGCTATGGTTGGACTTAAGGACTTTGGGAATTCCCAGGATTATGCCTTCAGATTCACAGAGATAATAAAAATTAGTTCTGCGGTTAGCTCATGTTCTGTGGCAAGAAAAGATGTCTTCTAAAGTCTGTTTTTCTAAGATATCTAGGTTTTATTTGACTGTATATCTAAATTATTGCTTTGAAAGCCTTTATATCTATTCATGTTAGCAAAGGAATCCCTCTAGACTTCTGCAGTCCAAAGACAAGCTCTTGGCTCTTCGTAAGGGCCAGCTCAGAAGATGGATGGGGGCTTAGAGTGGGTGGGCTATAACATCCTCATTTATTCAAATAACCTTCACTTGAGAGATCCCTCAGATGAGGAAAATCTGCTTGGAAAACACAGAGACCACATAATAGAGCAGTGCACAGCTCAACAGGCAGGAGGGTAGGTAAAAGTAAACAAAAGGATGTGTGTTTTGGGGGAGGAATATTTTTTTGGATGGATTCAAGCTGGAGGTGTAAGGGTGCACAGAAAGCCACAAATTGCTGAGGACAGAGCAGTTTGCAGATCAAACAAATCTAATGTTGCTTTGGGATGTAATGGCCCTGATGAACTGATTTTCAAGCACTTTCTCCTGAGAAGAGATGGGAGAAAAACTGAACATGTTTCTGGTGGCCTCAGCTCTGGGATGCAGGGAGCAGCTTTTTCAGTCACTGACTTGTTTTCTGCTCAATGTTCACACATGAGTGCAGAGACTAGGGAACTGGAAGTCTGGGTTTAAAATGTAATGAATGCTTCTGGGTATCCCAGTTTAGCGTGAGCAGTTCTAATTCTGGACATTAAGGAAGCTATGGTTTGGGGGAGTGTTGAGCAGGTGCCCTCTGAACATGAGCCTTTTTATGTCCTCTCAGGTTGGGCAATGCAACAGAAGGTTTTGATAGCCTGTCTTCTGGTGCCAAGGCAAGACAGTTATGAAAATGTAAATCAAATGTTTTTAGCATATCAAACCTCCAGTGATGTGAATGGGAACTAACAGGACCTTGAGTTCTCAACAATTACCAAAATCAGGCCATTTTTACTTTCTGGTTTAACCATGTGTCTACCTTTCTACATTCTTGCTTCTCTGTTTCCCATCCTTCTTTCTAAAATCCATTTTTCTTGCATCTGTCAAAGGTGGTTGCAGATGTACTAACACCAAACTGTGCCTTAAAACAGAGGATGACCAAATTCATTATTTTAATGAAAAAAAAATATTATAGTTTGCTTCCTTTTTTTGAGAATTAAAGTGTCTCTCTGGAAAAATGTGTCTTTTCTCATGGGATTCTGAAGTACTGAGAACCCCAGGAAGATCTTATGGACATATGTCAGTGCACCTTTCTACAAATGAAACTATCAAGCTACTATTTTGAGACTCTGAATTGTGATTTCTTTGGATTTTAGAAAGAAGCCTGTACAGCTACATGCTCTAGGAAAGATGGAGAACTCTGGGAATGGACTTTGCAAAGCTTATATTTGTTCCTTGCAAAAGTATCTCTTAAAATGTTCAAATTCTTGTCCATCTTATATCACTGGGGTTTAGCACATTGTAAATGGTTTAGACATGAATCAAATATCTCCTTCCCCTTGGCTTTGAAACTCTTTTCCTGAAATTTAACTGGGTCTGTGTAACCAGTGTCATTAATTCCCAGTGTAATTTTATGCAGTGAATTTTGTGCAAAAACCTGGCGCTTTGACAGTAAATAATGATTCCAGGTCAAGAAATATGCTCTTAATTATTTCATGATCTCAGTGTCTTAGGGGAGGGCATTGAACAGGCCCTGGAGCAAGGAAACAAAATGTTTCTTAATTCCAAACAAAAACCCCTGAATTAATTTCTGGGCTTTAGATAGAGAGCAGCTATTCTGTTCTTCAAGGTATCAAACCTGTGCTTCTTTGGCCAACTCTGAACTCAAGCACACAAACTAATCCAAAGTAATGTTTAATTTTCTAGAAAAACATGGGCATATAATGAATCTTGTTAAAATGGGGGAAATAGGGCATATTTCAGCTTCTTCCACTTGAGTTTGGAAGACCAGATTGCGGCACATGTTTTTGAAAATATGACTAACATTTCAGGGGAACGTGATTCCAGTTTTCAAGCTCCACTGTTAGAACCTGTTGCAAGCTGGTGGTAACACTCCTCTTTTGGCCTCCCAAATAGTGGCCCTACCTACAGTACAAAACATTCCTAGTCCTATCATCTTGGCATTAATTATCCTAATCTCTTTTCTAATGTTCAAGCTGTTAATTTAACCACGTTGTCTAAACTTGCATTGGAAATGGGGCTGGATTTGTTGCCTTGCATGTGCAGACAGAAAAGCTGAAAGTAGCTTATCAAAATAAGTATAAGATAACAGAACTCTGGGTTGGCAGGGAAAAAAAAAGAAAAGGAAAAAGAAATAAGATATTAGCGAGCTTATTTTTTTTCTAAAATTGCAGAATTCTGAGTCTGGCTTTAAAAACAGGTGGAGCTTCAAGAAATCCACCTTCCTGAATACTTTCTCTAATAAAGAAAAACATAATTTCTTACGTCTGTCTTTGGTGATTTTAAACACAGACCACTGAGCTATGAGCAGGAGTTATGTATGCCAGATTCACACATACCTTACTTTTCCTTTTATGGACTGTGAAAATTGTTTCTGTCCATATTGAAGTTTCATAAAAATGCCAGTTTGCACACAGAAGTTTTGTAAGCATCAGTGAGTTAAATTAATCTTTTAATTGGCTGGCTAAGATCTCCAATGCAATGCAGACAGAGAACCTTAATCTATATGAAGCTGGTAAAGCCCCATAAAAATCCTGCTGAACAGGTGGTTGTCACTAGATTCATTATAAGAAATCTTGTAGGCCAGGACACCTCAGCAGATGTGGCAGTGTCTGTTTGAGGTGTTGAGTGGCCTGTCCCTTCCTTTCAGAAGGTAAGCTGTTACCTCTGACACAACTGTCTTCAAACCACATAAGTGACTTCAGTTTTTATGCTGACAATTCAACACCTTGCCCAAGATTTAGTTTAGAATACTGTTAGCTTTTGTAGTGGGACTTGTGAATTGTAATTGTACTACTGAGGAAATTAGTGTGTAAGAGTGCAAGGGGTCAGACTGGACAGGTATGATGGTCTGTTCTGGCCCCAGATGGTGTAAACTGGGAGGAGAATGTGGCCTCCCCTCTGCTTGTTTGACAATAAAAGAGTGGTACCATATAAATAATAGTTGGTTCTACTAATTGAACATAAAATGTATGAAATGTGCACCTATACTACCGTGTAAAATACTGGCTTGTATCAGTAATTTTACATAAAATATGAATTCACATGGAACTGCCTTTTGTTGTATGCTAAATACATTTTAATGTAAATTGATTTTCTGCAAAAAATGTTAAGCAAAAATACATGAGGATAGGAAGGAGCTTTTAATGTTAAAACCCTTGTGTCATCCCCCCTTCCCCCCCATCCCTTTTTATTCCTCTATTTGAGCACAAGGGCTCAGGACCTGCCCTAACGGTCCATGTCCTAGCAGGGCTTTTTGAACATGGATTTTCGCTCCTTCTGTGCACTCCTCTCTTGGCTGCCATTCCATCTGACTCCAGAAGAAGCGAGTACAAATTAAAGAAAGAATGCAGCCCGAACGCCTACACCCAGAAGCTTTCAAAACAGAAGGCTGCTACACCTGTGGGGATAGAACAAGTGTATCAGTGTCCTGGGCTCTGCCCTGGCTCGTCTGCCTTTGTTAGCTGGAATGTGCCGATGAAACAATCAGGTGCAGTAGGCGCGTGGCAGCCTGCTTAAAAAACGATTCTTTGGAGACAGGGAGTGGGCTGTGAATCATGCATCCACATAATCTGATGATAACAATTTTAAATGTGGTGATTAGTGTATAATGGAAAGTATTGTGCTATTTGGTATGATTTGTCTGCCACTGCACTACCCAGTGTTTTAAAGGTCTCATCCTCTATGCAAAACCCAATTCATTCTAGCAGCAAAAGAATAAGGCAACTTTAGGAGTGTTTAGGTACTTGCATCTTCCTCACTCACAGAGCACATGTAGGTGTGTGCACATGCAGGCAATTACCTTTTGGCTCAGTGTCCCAGCCTAAAAGCATGGACGTGCTCCTGGGCAGCTCACAAAGCAGGATACCTTACCGTGGAGCTTACACACTCAGTGTGAACTCCAGGTACAGGCAAAACCAGCCTTCAGGTGCTATGCAGGCATCTAGAAGTGCAGAAATGCTGTTGAGAATACCAGCCCAGGAATCAAGATGCATCAAGCTGTTCACCTAAACAAACATGGCCAGCAAGATTTAGCTTTAGGACTGGTCCTTTGTTTCAGGTACCTTTTGCAAGATACAGCTCCAAGTATTTATCTGTCCCCTTTGAATGCTGGGAGAACAAGAGTAATCATCTGTGCAATTGAGGGGTATTGGTGTTAAAAACATTAAAAATAGAGTGGGAATCTCTAGGGTTTGATAGGAAAATTGTGAGGCAAAAGGTTGTGTTTCAATTGTGCCAGTGATCAAAATGCATAATTAAGTTTTTTCACTTTGGGACTAGACATATGTCATGTTTGCTTTTGGTGAGATTCATTTTGGCAGTATCTTGTAGCATCAACTTTCCATTTCAGGTTTTAGCTCACTGGGCATTTATAATCCAAATAGATTCAGGGCAAATACCTGTTGACAGGGAAGAAAAACAAAGGAAGCAAAACAAAAATAGAGAAGAAAAGCCATGGCAAAGCCAGGTGCCCTCATGAAGTCCTCTGACAAGATGAATCATGATTTGGGATAATTAATAACTGTAGACAGCATTGTAAGTTTTTCCTTTTCTAAATCACTGAACCTGTGTGTGTCCTCCCCATGAATACATAACAAATATGATCAGGAAGTGAATTAATAGATCATTTGGCTTCTATTTACTCATATACAGGAGTTAATAAAGAATATATATTTTTGATGTAGCTTTAGGACCAGATATAGTTCTTGCTTTGGCCAAGGTGTCCATAATATATGAATAACATGCATAGGAAACCCAAAAGTGCAATTATTTTGGATATAATTAGAAGATATATAAAATTCATGTGTGCAATTTATACCTATGAATTTAATCTTGAACAATGCAAGATAGAGTGGAGGATCTCTATCCCACATTTACATCCTGGTTCTGTTTGACTGAAGGATGTAGCTTGAAAGATATTTCCATAATGAGGTTTTAGGTATTCCACTGAAGTGGCTGCCTGGATACTTATGTGCATCTGATGAAAACTGTAACTGGGTTTGAAGCACCAATGGCCAACTCTTAGAAAAGACTCTTGAATTGTAGACAGAAGTGTTACTTTTCTGGAAGCATTTGCAGTGAAGCAGATCTTCAGTGTATGCACACATACCACACACCCAAAAAAAAAAAAAAAATAATAGAAAGGGGGGAAAAGGAGGTAGAGACTGTGTAAAAAGGGTAACTGTTGTTGGCAATGGAAAAGCTTCTAGACTCCACCTGCCTTGCTCGTGCCAGTATCTTTAAGTACCACCTTCCCTGACATGCTGCATTCACATTGCCGTCAAACCTGAGTATTAGGTGGATAGATATGCAAGCCCACACTAGCAGCCAGAACATTTAGGGGAAGTGTCAACAATTTTCTGCAAACACTGTATGTGGTATCTTGCTGTGAGTTTGCTCAGGAGCACATGCACAGTGTGAAGCAATGTGCTTGTATTTTACAAGCTGCACGTTGTGTGCCAGTCAACTGCACTGCCCGGCTATGGAAAAAATTATGTGGACGGGGGATCTCTGAGAGCTGAGGATCAGACTGCTGAGCCTGATGCCAAACAATAATAAATGTACGTGTTGGGAAATCTCCCTGGATAACCGAGGTTACACTGTGACCTAAGTGATAGAAAAGTAAGAGAATAAATTCTTCTGCACACTAGTCTCTAAATCCCCAGACCTCACTGCACTGTAATAAACCTGACCTGATATTGCCCACAGTGCTGGAGATCCTGTTACCTCCTGAATGTGAGGCTGCAGTTGCACAAGCGTTTCAAGCAATTGCAAATCTGCTGCTGGAAGGAGCAAAGCTGCAGCAAACGAGCAGCATCCCAGAGCAGGGTCTAGGGCATGGCTGCTTGGTTTTAGAGGAGCCTGAAACCAGCAATCAGGTCTGTTAAATAGGGCTCAGTCCTGCTTGGTTCATTGGGCTGTGAGCCGCAGACCTGGGAGGCTGTGTGTGAGGAGGTGCATTTGATGAGAAACTTTGCTGGTGAGGGCTTGTGAGTGGGACAGAGCACAAAGAGGAGTGTTGTGAAGTGAGGTGGGAGTTAACCTCTATTTGGGACTTAGCAGGAAAGGTAAGGTGGGGCAAAATTGTGATGGGCTTTGAAGATAAGGCCAAGAAATTTGTGCTGCATAGGATGAAAAAGGGAAAGGCTTCCACCGAAGGTAGCACATAGCCATCAGTAGGAAATACAGGGTAGCAGCAGCCTTTTGATTATCTCAAGGAGGACCCTTTTATGGCCGTTGATAGCAGGGCAGAGTGAATTACAAAAATCTGACGTAAGTTGTCCAAGACTTGAACGAGAGCTCTGCCCTTAGAGTCGGGTCTGGAAATCCTTGTCAGTTATGCTTAGCAGGCATTGTAAACATGCAAGGATAGACTTGTTTCTTAGCCTGGGGAACTTAAACAGATACACAAAAACCCTGACAGCTTTTAAGTGTGTCTCTCCTGTTTGTACTAATCACTGCAGCCCACTCTTACTGTTTCAAACCTAATAAAATGAGGAAATGAAAATGAAAACTAGCTCTGGTCTATGACTATCTTATCTCCCTGTCGACTACAAGGGTATTCTGGCATTTTAAAACAATAACTACTTGCTTACAAAGCCCCTTTTAATTAATGGAACTGGAGAATCTCTCTCATAGCACAGATGTTAACCCCTTCGAAGCAGCATGAGTAAAGTCAGCTGCTCGTGATGATGCACAGCTATCCCAGTTGGACAAAACCATACATCCTAATTCCAGGGTTCAGTTAAGCCCAAAGAATGGAAATAACTGTACATATGTTTCAAACTCTTCTCTGACCACTCTGCTTCTTTGTTGTTCTCCAGGGTAGAAAACCATCCATAGAACAGCAGATTTTTATTTTTTTTTCCATTTAATAACAGTAGTAGTACTACTAATATTTCTCGTTTATTATATAAAATAGCCATCACAAGGGAAATTAAGGCGATACTGTTTTTCCGTTTGGAAGCAATGGATTTTAATTCCATTAAAAGAATTGAGACAATCAAAGTCCTCTCCCTCCAGATATTCCTGCTGAAAGTGAGGTGGAATACATTATGTTGCAGTAGTCTTAATGCATTCTTTCGATGAAGCCACAGACAAGCCACTAGCAACCTATGTAAAAATCTTACATACAGATTTTTCAATAAAATTTTCTCAGAGGTAAGAATTATCTAATATTTGTAGCAGTACATGGGGTATGTAATGAATTGATAATGTCTACTATGCTATAGAGAAACATGTTTATATTGACCCAACTTAGTTTTTAAGGTAAAACCTCCATTAAATTTTGTACTGCTACCATACCATGCCAACTAGAACCAACAGGTATGTGAGTTAAGGTAGGAAAATGAATTCTTTTTTTGTAGGTCATCACAGCTTGTGCTGGGGCAACTGGAATGCAAAGATCATACTGAGAAATTGTGTAATAAACAAGCTTGAATAGAGGCATTGCAGTTAAGTATAGCAAGAAAGTTCTCAATAAATTCAGACCTTAGGGAAATTTTGAATAATAAGCCAAACTTTTCTGAGTCTGTGGTGATGGTATGAAGAATACAAAAATGTCTACACATTATAGAGTATATTTTTTAATTTGTGCAGGCCTGGCTTGCTCCCAAGCAAAACCTGTCTCCCTAAATTGCTGATGCTTGAGAAATAAAAGATACTTGGTGGAGAGATCAGTATTGTCCATGACAGAGTCAAAGAAACAGCCTGGGTGAGCAGGGGTCCTGATTAGATCCTCTGTTTTCCAGATTTAGCTGTGGTAGCATGTTAAGAGACCCACCTTCCTGGAGATGACTGCAGTTCTGAGATGATCCTGTTTCTCTGACCTCCTCTTAGCCACGGCAGCAGGTCCCTAGTGAGGTGGTGGCTGAGGTGTGCACACTCAGAGCCAGCTGTACACCCACAGCTCTGCCCCCTTTCCCTCTCTGGGGGAGGCAGATCTGCTCCTATGGGGGAAATGTGGTGGCTCAAATGTGAGGCACCAAAGCCTGGGGGACCTCAAGGCACCTCCTGTACAACCTGCTGGCAAACACTCCTTCCTCACACCAGAAATAAAATAGATTGAATTATTTTCTTGTCTTTTGAGTTTCAGCATGTTGTTATGAACAATATAATGTAAGAAAACTACTGGTGCTGTTTTTTTGGGTTTTTTTTAATAGCTTACCTGCTTCAACAGAAATATTATTTACAGGTGCCTGTGCAACTCAAGACATCATTGAGGAACTCCAGCATTGCAGCTGAAGACAGGCTTGTGGCCCACTAAAAAAGAACAGAACAATGAAATATATTCTCTTCTTCCCTCATGCCAGCCCATTGTTAGAGCAGTGTGACAGTAACAGTCAGGAGAGGCACTCTTGAATCACTTAATGATGGTATATGACTACACTGTATGGTATTTCTTTTGTTGGGCATGCTGTATTTGAATGTCATATTTTCCTCTTGCAATGCTTTAGTGATTTTTTTTCCCTCTTTTTGTTTTGGTTATTTTTCTCTGGGCTTTTATACCCACTCTCCCCTCCCACCACCAAAAAAAACAAAAATAGGAGGAAATAAAGAAAAGCCCAAACCCCAGCAAGCTGCAAACACTAAATGTAGAATGTTGTTACATAGGATTACAAACAGAGCTCTTTCTTTGGCTTATCTGTGTATTTATTCCATGTATGTGGTGTCCTAAATTTTGATTTCCCTCACACAAACCCATTTGCTCAGAGAAACAAGGCATCCAATGTGTTGTGTTCAAGCAAGAGCTGTTTAATTTTGGGTTTGCCGTTTTGCTGATTTAGTGCCCTTAGGAAGTATGATACATATCCATTCATGCATCATCTGTAAAAACTTGTGGATGTACATCCTAGCCTTTCATTAACGTTAATGGTGCCCAACCCCTGAATGTACACGATGTCTTAGCACTCCACAAGTTAACTGAGTTCATGCTATAAACATCTTGTTCCCATTCTTGTAGCACAGGCTGACTTTTTTGGTGGGGAGAAGTGGAGCTTGGAGTTAAGATCTGCAATCTAACTGTGTACCTGAGAAGTTATTTCCTCCTCTTAAACTGAAGAGTTTTCAGTGGATGCAGGCATCTGAAGAAAAATGCAACACTGCTTCCATTCCAGCTATCTCCTTGCAATCTTGTTCATTAAGCTGGTGGCAGCTATATTAGGTGTGCTATTATATGTACAATGTTATAGTAATGAGATGAATGTTTAGCATCTTCTGCAGAAGGGCAGGGTTACATTTCCAACTGAAATAGTACATATATTTAAATAACATGTGGAGAATGCCCTGTGAAATATTTGAGGAAACCTTGAGAAGTTTTGAATCATGTGAAGCATTTAGATGGTTAAAAATGAAGATATATTTAGTTTGTTTTCTTTTTTTTCCTTAAAAGAAACCCCTACTACCAAACTGTTATCAAGCTTACAGAATCTCCCCTGGGATTCAGCCAAAAATCAGCTATAGATGCAGTCAGTGCAGATGTAACCAGTTGCAGTATCCCCTAATATAGTGGGGAAGAATCTGATGTGAACGTGCCACTGAAAGCTTTTTTGGCACAGTGTTTGTTTGTGTAATTCAGAACTTCAGCACAGGGTTTCTCTAATAAAATACTGATTCTACAGGGGCAAGATAACTTCCTCAGCTTGGTTAACCCTGCCCTGATGAGAAATTGAAATACATTTTTCCTAATCCTGCAGAAATCACTTTTTGATTGAGGTCAAACTTTAGCTTTGGCAAGTCATGCAGGTTCTTGTTAGGCTCTGATTGCATGCATATGATTGTCCAAAATGCACAGTAGGCAAAGGGTCAAGGATACAAAGGCTGCTGTTGTTTTTTCTTCTTTTCCCCAATGCACCCAGCATTGTGGAAAACATTTATCAGCCCTTGGTTTGTATCCCTGAAGCTTCACTCTTGATGCGCCTTTTTTGTGTTCCTCAGGGAATCCTGTTAAATTTGGATCCACTCATCCATGAAGTGGTGTGTGATTGCTATTATTTCTAAAATGAAATGGGTGGCAAGATGACAGTGGTTCAGAAAAGTTAAATCTCTTCATAGTCCAGTGTGTTTTTGTTATGGGGTAACCACAGCACATGTGAATATCTGAAATACATTTAATTGCTGCAAACAGAGATGCTCTTTAGACACAGGCTCTTGTTACTGAGAAGCAGTGTTGACAGTCCCAGAGGGTATTTTGGAACTAAAGCCTCTGCAGATGAGGGTAAGGAAAGAAATTAAGGCTCTGTTAATGTGTGTGGATCCATGGCATCCACTTTGTTTCATACACATCAGTGGTTGTGACTCACTAAATACGCGACGGAGCAGATGAGGCTGTAAGAGCCAGCAAGGTGTGTTTTTCTTGGCTTGGCCTGGCCCCACGAGCTACTGGGAGGAGATGGAGCTTCTGTATGGGAGGAAGCAATGGAGATATTTCTCTGTCTGAGAATTTGAAAACTCGGCATCTACCGATGCATGCTATACAGATTGTTCGCAGCAAATACATTCAAAGCAATCCTCCTCTAACTCAGACTGAACAAACACCTACATTTTGACTTATTCCAATAAGTGTGATTGTTAAAAGATAATTTTTGTCTTTTAAATGAGGTCTGTTCATTTCCTAAATGGCAACTGATCTCCTTTTCACTATATTAGTTCTTTTTTCTTGTTTTGTTTTGGTTTTTTTTGAGGTAAGGAAATAATGCACTGAAGACCAGTGCTCTTGAGAACTGCCAAACTCAATACAGGGTATGGCTGGTGGAAAAAAAGAGCTCTGACAGGTGTCAGTGAAAAAATAAATTAGTTACAGCAATACTGCTTCCTTTTGGGAGGTTTTTTTGGTCATTGTATCAAAAACAGAGGCAAATTTTTATTAGCACAAATATGAGTATTTCACACTGAACAGAAATACTTTCAAAGCATTTTTTCAGGGGTCTGTGTTCTCCTTATAGTTCCTGAAAACTGTGTTTTAAGAAAATAGCTCCAAAGGGACAACTAAACCACAATTTTTCCATAAGGGAAAAAGCTATCCCGGTTGGCTATTCTGCCACTGCTGCCATTTTTCTTTGTCTTTTTTTTTTCTTTTGCTTCTTTTTTGCTTTCTTTTGCATCTTAAAAAAAAATTATGTCAAATTTAATAAGTTTTTGTTTTATCTTAAAAACTAAAGATATTGGCAACAAAAATAATTACACTTTCTTCATTTAGAAGGAATTTTTAACTGCTGTTTTTGGTTGAATTCCTTTTCCACCCTTATACTTGTGAGTAGCGTGGATGTGCTCAAACTCTTGAAAGAAATGCAGCTTCTCGTTCCTTTATGCAAGTTGAAGACTCCAGCAGCAACTCAATGATAGTGTAACCCAAGCAGTGCTGTACTAGTAGCCAAGACATTCTATAATTTCAAGTGAAAATACAGATTTTCTTCACCATTTTTTCCCACAAAACAATTTTGAGGGAAATTATAGCAGTAAAAACATACACGGTGCCAGTGAGTTAGTCCTGACATAGCACATGGAATGCCACTTATCATGCATGTGTGGTATAAAATAATATTGGTAGCAGGAGACCAACAGGAGGACACTGCAGTTTTCAATTATTCACTCAGTGTTGCTTTAATAGGTAGGCCTGCATTAAGTTAATAAATAGGTTCCTTTTTTTCTTTCATTAATTTAAGCTAATTTTAAAGCTAAGATGATCTGAAGCCCAAATTTTAGTCCCAGAAGGAAAATGTATGCTGATTCCACACAGTTCTTTGTTAAAGCATCACTTTGATTTGCAGCTAGGAATCCTCAAGTGCCTTTAACTTTGACAGCTATTGACAGGAGTGGAGAGCACTCAAGGTGTCAGCCTCCCTTAGACTGACAGGAAGGCTTTGAATGGAGCTATAAAGCATAAGCTGCTATAAAGCTGAAGCCAAAACCTTTAGCTGGCTGCTTGAAAATCTCATAACCTTGGTGGATCAGGCTCTTGAGATTGGAAGGGTTTGCCACACACAGTAACTAGAGAGTTATACACTACAGGGCAATGTATCCAAATATTTAGGACCACGGGAGCATTCTCTGAGTCTGGGAATGGTCCCAGTTTGTGTGTCAGCCTTGCCCTCTCGTTTGACATACCAGGTCAGGGACCCAAAGTGCACAGCTCAAGTTTTAGCGCCTTAGTTAAGAGCCAAGGCTCTGCAGCTGGGTGCTTTAGCAGCATATATCCAGGCTGGTCTGACTTAAGCATAGGATCTGTAAGAGATATGCTTACTAGTGGTCGCTGAGAACCTTGAAGAAGTCCGCACTTAGAAACAAGACTGTAAATATCTATGAAGAGAATTTTAAAGTGATTAATACTTTCAAATAAAGCAATTTCTTAATGACAGAAAACTTTTTTTTCATGGTTGAGATTCAGAAAAACAATTATGCTCACACTTAGTGCTAAGTACAGTGCCGCTTGATGGAGAAAGTAAATGTGCTTGAATGTGGCATTTGGTGGCCATTAAAGGATTTCTTTTAATCAGAGCCTTTAATTGAATGAGTTTATCAAGATGTATTATGTTAGACATTTTTTTTCTGGAGCAATCTGCAAGAGTTTTCACACTGTACCATAGCCGGATGGTGACTATGTAAATGTGTCTAAAAAGAGTCACAATTTTTGACACAAACAGCTAAATCCATGCTCATGTATGCCTGATTCTTCCCTCCCTTTCTAAATATAATGAGCAAGAGCCTTTAATCCTGAAATTGATAAACATTTCTATTTGGTAAACAGAAAATAAAATAAGTGCCATTGTGTGTGTTTAACAGATGTAGGCAATAATGTGGGTTTTTTCCCACAGAATACTTGTTTTTAAAATTATTTTCTCAATCTACATATATGCAAATTCAAATTGTCAGGTATATTAGCTGTGATTCATTTTTACAGGCCTGTCCTCTGAAATAAATCTGAATATTTGGTCCTGGAAGTAATTTTTTTATTTCCACTGGATGTTATATTATGATTTATGAGATTAGTTCTACTCAAATGGGATTTTGCACCTTCTTTTGGGAGAGTAAAAAATTCCATTTCAGAGAAATCTTAGTAATTCAAACCAAACATCCATTGCTTAGTATTCATTACTTTTATGCTCTCTTGGGTCACCTGAAGCACTCCTGGACTGAAAAAGTATTCCTAAAAACACAGGCCATCAGATGGCTCCTCTTGGGGAAACATTTGTGAAATTGTCTGAATTGTATCAATGTCACATCTTGGTTTTGTGAAGACATTACCTAAAATAGGAGGGCAGAGTGATGTTTTCCACTTGCATATTCTGGAACACACGCCCACAAACAGGAGGGCAGCCTCACCTATTCTGTTTAGACTGTTGTATTTCTGATTTTCATTTGACATGCATTTGGCTGTCTGCTATGGATCTAATTTATCTATAACAACAAGGTGGAACCAGAGTAAATATGTTCCTGAGCATTTTGTTGTTCAGCTGCTTGTGAGAGTGGTCTCTCATGTTCCATTTCTGGATGCTGTGGTGACAAGTTTGAGAAAAGTAGCTTTCCACTTCGATATTTCTCCTTGATTGTTCTTACTTTCTTTTTGATCCTTGAATGCAGACTTGTTTTGGACCTGAATTTCAGTGCTCTAGGTAACATCTCCTTAATATAAGGATTAAGCCATTCTACTAAAATCAGACTTATGGCACTATTCATAGTAAATTCACCTTCCTTGGTGAAGATAAAAGATGTATTTGCTTTCCTTGATGGAAATCTTTCTCTCTGTGTGCATCTCTTAATTTCTTTGTTATAGATGAGTGTGGCTTTGTTGAAACAGTGCCACTATTCTGTTGCTCTGGACTACTCCATGTCCAACTAGATACAACTTTCCTTTGTTTCAACCTTAACATCTAATGTAAATGCAGTGTGTACGTACATCATAATGCAGGTCTCAAACAACTTATCTATTCTCATATGGAGAACACCTCTAAAAGATTACAAAAACATTTAGAAAGAGTAGAGGAAACGGAAGTAAACTTAACTTCTTCTTTATATAGTCATTTAACTTGGAAAAGTATTCAATAACTGTCCTAAGGAACAATGGCATAATCAAATGCAACAAGTCAATTTTATTGAATTAACTTCTACTCTTCATTTGTTCAAAGTCAACAAAGTAAACAAAATCTGTTTCATGCATAACTAGAGAATCATCAGTACTTTTGGGACTACAAAAATTTTGAGTTCTTAATAGCCTTCCTTAAAACATTGGTATTTTCCAACAATTATCATAGGCAATGCAGACTTCTAAGTTTGGTGAGCTGAATCTGCTGAAGTCACTTCCACAAGATCCAAGGACAGAGATGCTGAGCTAAGGATTGCATTTTTCCAGAAGAGAATTGTAAGGACTTTGTTTCTTTGTCTCAAAATTAATTTATTCTCTATGCAGACCAGACTACATTTGGGATATGCTGCTATTATTCTCTTTATTCTCTTGCTCGTTGGCTTCTTTTTTCCCCCCAGTTTTTCTTTCTGTTTGTGTGAGGGGGTATCTAACTACCAGAAGAGGCATTCTTCACAGCACTAATTGCTGGTTTTTGGGTGAAATACAAAGGCTTGTTTCTGTGCACCCCAGATGCCACATATTTTTAGTGTGCAATATGCATACTTGCCTGTGTGCATGCGTACTTGTCAGTCCGTACAGGCACACATGCACACACACACGTGTACTTTGCAACCTGAGTATCCTGGTTTGAGATTCAGTCCCACTTACTGTTTGGGGATTTTTTTTCTGCTCTACTTTCTTGGCAGAGACACAGCGTATAGCTCTGCAATGACTGAAGCAGAGTTCAGACTGGAAGAAAGGAGACTTTCTGTCAGAGTATACAAGAAATGTGTTACCCATAGTCAACTAGAAATCAGGTAGCTGCCATACCTATGCACAAACTAACCCTCACCTCTTTAGGGATCCTGTAACCCTTTCTGTGGCTCTGCTAAAAATAGTTCTTCAGGATTTTTTCAAACTATGCATTGGAGAAACCTCAGGCTTGATTTAAAGTGTGAGTTTGAAAATTCTGAGCAGCGAGTACAGTGTGACAGAAAAATTATGTCCCAAATATAAAGGCATCCAGACTTCTTCAGCAGGCAGCAGACCACCTATGTGGCAGAGTTGAGATTCCTCCAGAGCCTCTAGTTGAATTTTCTGTGTATGTGCCGAAGGGAAAACACTGAGAGGGCATTTTCTCTAACTGCACATTAGAGTCTTCTGGTCACTGACCAAAGTGGAGGAATGATACCTAGCAAACAACATTAATTGCATATGCTGGTGATGCTCAGGAAAGTGGTATTTAGCAGCAGTTTGCCACCAGGAATGCTGCTCTAAATGGTTATGGATTCATGCATGATTAACACTTTGTGATATTCTTCCAGCACTTGTACTTGTAATGTACTTCAACCAGATCTCTAAAATGGCAAGTAATGGCTTTTTTCATTTCTCTGTTGGTATTTTTCTATTTGTGATCCAAGTGAATTATTGGCAAGTCCAAAAGGCATCTAACAAGGCAAACCAAAACTGTAGGCTGTCACCTCCAAGAACCTGGTATGCTTGTGGAATTTGAAGCACATTTTGAGCTTTGGCATTAACAGAAATGAAAGCATAACTTCTTATACATGTTAAATATTCCCCCAGAGTCTAAAATATAGTTTTATAATCCATGCCACCTTACCTCTAGGTAAAGGGTTCCACAGGCCTTTGGAACTTATCTAATTTTAATAAAATCGTACGTGTACTCCTTTCACTATTCAGTGTGTGGATATTACAATAATATCTTGACCATTATGGTATAAATTATGTTAGGATGAAACATCTGTAATAATTTGTAATGATACTAATCTACAAAAGAAAGACAATTTTATGTGTACATCTGAACTACAGATTATATGCAAAAGCCAATAAACTTGGCTTATATTATTAAAAAGAAAAAAGCATTCAGTATGCTAGATTTCATCTTATTTAATATTTACAAATCACATACCTTCAGATTATTGTAGTTATAAACACGTGGATTGAGCCAATTAAAATAGAACTACCTTGGAAAATGAGTCTTTTCCTTAATACTAATATTTGTTAGGTTCAAAAACTCTTTGAACCACACAATCTGTTTCCTCAAGTCTTTGACTTGACTTTCCTGATCCCAGGCATTCACTCTTCCACCGCCTTTCAGAAGTGCACTGACTTCCCCCTCCTTTGTATGATATCTAATGCATTTTCCCCAGTTTCCTACATCCTGAAAACTTCTGCAGTTTTTTCCAGATGACTACAAAATTTCTACAGTTCTCTTCTCCTTTCCCACTTCAGTAACTCCCTTTCCTCTGGAGGACCTCATAGCTGGTGGATCCATCAGGATAACCACTGAAAGCATGTTCACCCCCACCTACAGTTCATGGGCTCCTTGCCTTCTCTGATCCATCACATACTACAATGCCCTGTTGTGCTGGTTTTGGCTGGGGTAGTGGCTGGTATGGGGATAGGTTTTGGATTTGTGCTGAATGCAGGGTTGATAGTATAGAGATGCGTTTGTTATTGCTGAGCAGGGCTTACACAGAGCCAAGGCCTTTTGTTCTGCCATGCTGGTGGGGAGCCTGGGGTGCATGGGAGGCTGGGAGGAGACACAGCTGGGGCAGGTGATGCCAACTGACCAAAGGGATATTTCAGACCATATGACATCATGCCCAGGACATAAAGCTGTGGGGAAGAAGGAAGAAGAGGTTCAGGTTCCAGAGCAGAAATTCCCCTGCAGCCCACAGTGAAGACCATGGTGAGAAAGACTCTTCCTCTGCAGCCCATGGAGGTCCACAATGGAGCAAATATCCACCTGCAGCTCATGAAGGAGCCCATGCTGGAGAAGGAGGGTGCCCAAAGGAGGCTGTGACCTTATGGGAAGCCCATGGCAGAACCTGTGGCTCCATGGGGGACCCATGCTGAAGTAGTCTGTTCCCGAAGGACTGCACCCTGTGGAAGGTACCTATGCTGGAACATGGGAAGAGTACAAGAAGTCCTGCCCCTGAAGAGGAAGAATAAGCAAGACAATGTTTGATAAACTGACTGCAGCCTCCACTCCCCATCCTCCTCCTCTGCTGGGGGCAGGAGGAAGAGAAAAATTGGAAGTAAAATTGAGCATGGGGTTAAAGAAGGAGTGGTTGGAAGGTGTTTTTAAGATTTGGTTTTATGTCTTATTATCCTGCTCTGATTTGATTGTAACAAGTGCAAAAAATTTCCCCAAGCTGAGTCTGTTTTGTCCATGATGATAATTTCTGTGTGATGTCTCCCTATCCCACAAGCCTTTCATTGTATTTTCTCTTCCCTGTCCAGCTGAGGAGGTGAGTGATAGAGCAGCTGTGGTGGACAGCCAGGGCCAACCTACCGCAGTACTTCTAGTGGTGCATGAGGAATTTGAGACAAGGGTAAGAATTGGGAGAGTAGCGGGTAAGAGTCAAATCTCTTTCAGAATATTATAGTAGCAGTTCTTAGGAGCTAAAAACTCTGGTATCTACAAAGTTAAATCTTTCTCATATGGGGGACAC
>VRYO01001463.1:40786440-40929419 GCA_009812075.1 Sialia sialis | reverse complement strand
TTCTATCAAAATTTTAGTCAAAAGGGTGCGCCTTATAGTCGTGAAATTACTGTAAATCTGTTATTGATGGAGTTAAATCAGGACAGAGTGAAGATGAAACTATGATCCTATATACAATATACAGAGTCTCTCTGTCTGTGCATATACATGGACCACAGTGCTGCAGCGGTTCTGAAAAACGAAGTTTTACTGGTAAGCCCTGAGTAATGTAACCATGTATCCTACAGACCACAGCTGAGGTTCTCACTCAAAAGCTCCTGCCTCAGTGTAGGAGGTGATATAATGCTGACTCTGTTTCCTGTGGTGACTATTTTCTAGGCCAGTTCCCCAATTTAAGCTAGAAGACCATGAGTAAACAGTGGCACAGTGTATTTGGCAGAGACCTGGTATTAGGGGTGAAATAGAAATACCTGCCTGGTGCCCCCATCAAATCTTTCTCCAGCCATCTTCCATTTCCACAGCCCTGAGTGTTGGACTCCTCTAGCACATGGGCACTGAGGCATTTCCATGGTTCCGCATCCAGAGTTACATCCACATACACTTTTGTGTTGTGTTTTGCTGCTGGTTAGAGTTGCAGCCTTGACTGCATAGAAAATAACAGGATGTACACAGTTGCAAATATGCCAAGCTCTATTTATGTGTCTTCTGATTGGGAAAGGCAACAACTCATAATCTTTAATTAATGTTTTCTCATATGAGCCCTGTGAGATAGGGAAGTATGAACTAGGAAGAGAGAGGAGAGTCAGCATTAGCTATTTAGAAGTAAACTGTCAAGTCTAAACCATCCATCTGGGCTCATTATTTAGGCAAGACAAAGAAAAGTATATGGAGTAATTGTGAAGACAAATGGAATAAAGGAAGATAAGGTGAACCACCATTTGGTTAAATTTAGAGGAAGCCTGGTTGTGTATTGTGGCATCTACTTTTTAGATGGCTGCAACAAGAGGAATTTCTTTACAAACAGTTCAATAAGATACCTCAGGGAGCATGTGAAATTTGGCTGGGCTTTCTGACACAAAGACTAGTCTTAACTCTCTGTGTTATACTCACATGGTCCTGCTTAGACCATTTTAAGGGCTACCTGTGCTAGTGATGCAGAACAAAACATAGGCACAGGCACACTCCCTGGTATCAATATCTACCTCAGATTTTGAGTGCAAAAATTATGTACACACACAAACACTGATGCAGATATTCTTTAGAGGCACAAAAGGAAAAGGATTTTAACTCTTTGCAGTTTCTGAGAAATGATGAATGGACAGAAAAGATACTAAGGGAGCAGAGAAGACTAAAAAACTCTAACCCTCTCTGCTGAATATGATTGGTGGATGTTTCATTTATCAGTAACTCATTCTGAATTGTTAATCTATTCAGACCTTGCTCTGGTGCTCTGCTCTCTGTAACTGCAGCATGCAGGCCCAATATCCTCACTAACTCTTATGCATTTGGCAATATGCTCTTGCCCAATTTTTACTGCCCCCCTAAGGAAATAAGAGCACTGTGTATTCTAGGAAAAAACACACTTTTAAAATATTCATATTTCCATGGTTGTGTGTGTGTCTGTTGTGTAAGTTTTCCTTGGTGGCAGTGAACAAAGTGCTCTTCTGTGGAGCAGGCTCTCCTGTCTCCTCCAGCAGACTCAGTGTCTGTACAGGGAATTCCTGTTCCTGGCCCAAACCCACAGGCCCTCGGCACTGGAGGACAAGGTCAGCCATCTCACACTCTCTCTTTCTCCTGGCTTGATAGTTGATCTCCGTGCTGGAGAAATGGGCTCTGAAGGAGAAAAAAAGGGGGGCTGAGGTGAAGGAAAGAGAGAGCACGTGTATGTACTTCTAACTTGTCCTGGGAACTCTGGCAAACATTTCCTCCCTAAAGAAAAATTGTTCAACTTTTGCAGAAGTCCTGATAGTCTCTGATTTACTTGGCTCTTCATTCAGATGAATTAGGGGTACCTGGATGTGTTATTTTACCAGAACTGTGACAGGCATCATCCAAGCCTCATTTCACACCTCCCATCTTGCATTCTGCCCATGAGGGTTTTTTTCTTCCCCTTGTTGTAGCAGTGACTGAGCAGCAGCATCCACTGCTAGGCAAAAATCTGCCTACAGAGAGCTTCCTCTGTTTAGACTTCAGTCAGAGGACCCATGAAGCATACTTTGTGGCTACTTATGGTCAGGGCGGTATGCATAGTTTTTTATAAGTCGTACACTGTCAAGACAGGTAATTGTGTAACCTTAGCTGCACTCTTTTTTTTCCCCCCTTCCCTTAAGGCTGGAGTGGCACCTTGCATTCCAGCTGGTGCCAGAGCAGGGCTAGCTGTGCTGCTCTACAATCAGCTGCAGTCTGGCTCATGTTCTGTCCTTCACTGAGGAGGATGGTGTCAACCCTTTAAGGCTCTCCCCTGGTGCATGTTTCTGGCTGACTGCTCTCCCTTTCATGCACAGTACAGGAAACTACGGGGCACAGTGTATGAAGCACCTTTTTTATCCTCTGCAGCTATGCTTTCTATTGAGAGAAAGGGTAATTATCCTATTTCTGTTTCAGTGTCAGGTACCACATGGTTTATGCATTTGTCTCTTCGAAAACATGTTTTGCTTTGATGTTTGCTTTTCTAATGGGGCTAGTTTGCATAATACCTTCTGCTGCAAAAGAATGCTGAATCTACAGATGAGCTATCACTTCTCAAAATACTGATTGCTATCAGCTGGCTTGCCGAAGGCCTTGGCTGTGGCTCTGCATGCGTGTGTCTGTGCGTGTGTGCACAGTTGGGGGAGGGAGGGAGAAGGTTAATTTCCTTTTTTTGACCAGTTCTGACATAATGCCTGAAATGAAAGGGATGGATCCATCAGAACATTAACATTTACCTGCTTTCTCAGAGCAGCGTAGCGAGCTGAAGGGGTGCAGTCATAGGTGGGTAAGGAGTGAGATGACAGGGAAAAGGGAAATGCTGTATTTGTGATACTGGTTTCTACATTATTTCTGTCACAGTCTTTTTTAGCTGAATTTCACACCTGTGGATTTTCCCCAGTGTTGACCTTTAGCAGTGAGGATGTCTAAAGTCACAGACATAAAGCATGTAGACATATAGCATATAGACAAAAGTCAGGTCAGGGGGCATGAAGCAGAATAGTTGTAGGGAGTGTTATGGGATATACATAAATAAATAAATAAATAAATATGCACACAAATACATGCATACATGTGAGTGAATATGTGTGTGATATCTGCAGTGTGCTTCTTCCTTTTCCCAAATGACACACCATTACTCACCCATGCAGACCTCTTTCCAGTGAAGTTCCCTGTCTGTTGCCTACTGGAGTGACCTCTTTGCTTTTCTGTGCCTGGCTCTGATGCCTGATTAACTCATAGCAGGCAATAGGGATGTGGGGAGGGAAAGAACTCCTCATTTCCTTCTCTGGACAAAGAACCTGAACCAGAGACTGCCTTTCTTCAGAAAATTCTTTGACAAAGCAGGGAGCAGAGCTTAAAGAATTCCCACCTGCAGCAAGCCTTGAGAGTCAAATTTGAACATTTTGGTCTCAGCTTGTTGTTTGCTGAAGTTCTAGGGTGTTTTTTTCATAAAATTAAGGAACTGTCCTTCCTAGAGCATTGCATACTCCTCTGCCTTCAGGATTCATGCAAAACCCTCAAGGATTCAGAGCCCTATTTCAGTAAATATTTCTGCATTCCAGTGCCGTCTGAATATATCTGTTTCCATCCCCCAAAAATGGGGTCCAATTTTTAGAGAAGAAACTTTCTCACAAGATTTTTGGAACTCCTTGGCTTTAGTAAGACAATTGGAAATACCATGAGAAATGATAATTAAGAAAAATTTGTGCTGACATAATGCCTTCCATCTGGAGATCTGAAAAAGCTTTATGAACATTAATAAATTAGTCCCCTTACTATCCTGTGAGACTAGGATATTATTGTCCCTGCTTTGCAGGGGGGTAATGAGGGGACTGTTAGGAGTCTAAGGGCCTAGTTTAGCACTCACTGGAGCCTATGGGAAAATTCCCAGTGACTTTACTGGGAGCTGGATCAGCCTGCTCGTGGCTTCCTCAAGGCCACACAGCGAGTGAGCGATAGCTTTGGGAACGGGACCCAGAGCCACAGGACTGCTTTGTTCCTTTCCAACCCTCGACTTTCTTCAGGTCTTTCATTACTTTTCTGTCTGGATGAGGTGCCTGAAGTTGAAAGCATAAGGCAACAATATAGAAGGTTCATTTATAGCATTTCAAACCTCAGGAGAAAGCTTGGCTCTGGTCTGGTCTGAGGGAGGAGTTTTAGCAAGACCCAATTTTTAAAGAGGTATCTAAGCACTCAGTTCCCACTTTTATAGGCAGGAGAGGCCTAAAGACCTTTAAAAATCAATTTGTAAATAACAACCTTGCTCTGACCAGGTACACTATCCCTTGTGTGAGCTCCTGGAGAAACAGGAGAGCTGAAACCTAGCTGAACCAAACCTTGCAAACAGGTCAGCTCCCCAAAGTGTGTTCCCACCCTGTGGAAACCTCTCCCCACCCAGGTATGCCCACAGATCAAAGCCACATCTGCTGCTTCCAGGAGACACCTGCCTTCCTTACCGCAGTACAGCAGCCCACTGGCTCCCCCAGGGTGGCCCTGGCAGTTCCCCCCAGGGCTCATACCCTCCTTTCCTGGTCTGCCTGCCGGCCTTATTACCTTTCAGACTGAGCTCTCCTACCTCCTTTTTAATGTTTTTTGCAGCTGGGTTGCTTTCCACCTGCTCCCTGGGTTAACCCTTTCCTCGCCACTGCAAACATTGCCTGTAGATCTACACACAGGCAATGCAGATGGATGGGAGCTGAAGTCAGCGACCTTCCTGAGCACCCTGGTGACAGTGAGAATAGCAAGTGAGATTTCTGATTTGTGAGAAACAACTTGTTGGTTTTTTTTACTGTCGGGGACAGTTTGATGTTCTGGGCTCACCAGGAGGGATCCTGCAGGGCAGGGGAAGGGCTGGTCCTCCTGGGGCTGATGCTCGCACAGCAACCCAAGGCCATCTGGCATCAGCCCAGACCCTCTCCAGAGCAGGGCCTGTCAGGAAATGACCTTCTGCTCTGCACTTTGAGCAGCCAGCATGAATCCAGGTAGGGCTGTGGGAAATCTATCCTGCCCTTAGCAAAACCTTGTAAAGTTAGAGACTTTCCTACAACACTTTTCAGTTGAGACTGCAAAAGAGCTTTTGAGCCATTTCCATGTTGGAAGTTTATATAAATTATTATTTTGTAATGAATGAAATTAAAAGAGAATAGCTTAAGTTTTGATTTGAGACCATGAACTAAAGACAGAGGTAATGGAATAACCCTGGAGACTCCTTATAATTGAATTCAGTAACAGTCTGTGTAGCTGTTTTTTGAAGGATTGTAACAAAATCGCACTACCCATAGGGCAAGTACTTACACAGACTCCACAGTAGTCCCTTTCTGAAGCACTTCATACAAGGGAAAGTTGTTTAAGAGGGAGCTATGTTGCTCAGCAACACTATGTATTTAATTTTTTTCTCTCCTTTTTTTTTTCTTAACATTTCATAGCTCATGGGATTTTAGGCACTACAGCTAATTTATATGAAGGCTCCACTGTAGTTGTCTGAAGTTTATTTAACTGTATGAAAATATTTCCAAATAAATTATGTAATCTACAAGATATGTATGTTATTTGTATGCTGCTTTGCTGGTATTTCTACTAAAGTACCATTTGATAGGGCTTGAAGCTGAACTGGGATATCATCTGTTCATTCACTGGTTGAAATTATTATTTGGGTCGTTTCACCCTGCTGCCCACTAAGAGATAGGGAAAACACTTTTAAAATTCAACCCATTATTTATCTTTATATGTTTTATACCACTAAAAAACTGGTTGAAAAGCATGCAGGGAAAGAAGCTCTTTGAGGCTCTATGAGAAGATTACAGTTAGAAGTATTCAACCTGATTCCAAAGACACAGTCCTGTCCCCCACCCCCATTTAAATAAATATGATAGATCAATCTCTAATAATTTCTCACTGTTACATACCCTGTTTATAGAATTACAAGAGTTATATGGAAGTTTATGTGCGTCTCTTCATTCTTCAAATGCTGTTTCTTGAGAGTGACCTTTAAGGTGAAACAAATACAAATAAAGCCTGAGAAAGGTTTGTGGCTATATATTGGTAAGGCAAGCTTTTCTTCACTCAGCTCCCCCTGCTCTTGGAAAGCTTCCACACCTTCTGGCCTCATTACCCATGTTCCTAGTTTCCTCATTACTCGTTCTCATCTACTGCTGGGCAAGTCCTGCAAAGCAGTATTCATAACATGTGTTCAAAGACAGCCCACACTAACTGACATGCCTCTTTAATGCACTTTCTGAGAACAGGGGGACAAGCAAATATTTGTTCACATAAATACTGCTGAAAGAGAATCTTCCATGGGTAACCACTGATATCTGTAATTGCAGAAGGGTTGGGGCTTGGGGAGGAAAGGTGTGGAAGATGTATTGGTATCATCATTTTGAAAGCACTTTGTGGGTTTCACAGCTAGGAAGTAAGTTTTGTGATAACTTATTGTTTTGTGATCATCATGCTGCTCAGTCAAATCCCCAAATCCTCCGTTCAAGAAGAAAATCTCATTCCAGAGAGAATGTGAGCACGATCTGTTGGTGCAACTCGACAGCAATAAACTATCTGATAGATTATCTGGAGTAACAAATGGTTCTGTACCAGCCCTACACTTGCCAAGGGTAAGGCACAAGTGGAGTTGGAGGCTTGATGAGACTCTGCTGAAAGTAGAAAATACATCAGTTTTTTTTCCCCATCACTTAGAGGGGGAATCCCAGAATTAGGTCAGCTAGAAGCTGGCAGGTACTTCAGCCAACAGATCTCATAGTCTTCATCAGGGCTTTGGCTGGTAATAAACTAAAGGAAGCTGTGACAGTGGCAGAAAGGATAATTTGGTTCAGGAGACAGCCATTGCAATGTGAGGAGAGCTTGAAATGTGCTGTTTTCCATGGAGCTTAGGATATGGTTAACATTTATAAAAAAGGGGTGTTAGCTGCTTGAAAAATGAGAAAGGTTATCCTTAGTAACCATGTATTTGCATTTCAAAGTGGTAATTATAGGTATGTGTACACACAATTAAATAGGCTGCACAGAGTGAAAATAAACAAATAATCAGTGCTACTAGGCAAGGCTTAATGAACATTTTTGTTATAACATAAATTAATATGTGTTCTTTGAAAGAGAAAAAATTGAAGCATTTCTGTTTGAGAATTCTCAAGGATTATGCAAACAACAAATGAGCTAAAAAAAAATGAAAGGTGTAGAACTCTTTGACACCAACATGTACTTTTAAGCATCCAGAAATTAGACCTGGCCAGCTACCCATATGCAAGCTTTTTCATTCCCTTTGGTAATGCATTCAGCAAGTTCCTCTGAACTCTAGGCAATCAGACACATAGATGGCATACCTAAGGCTTGCTCCAGCAGGCTCCATTGACGTTTGCACTGTTGGAAGCCATTCTAACACAGCTTTTTATGAATATGTAACATGCAAACTGGATCTTGCCCAAGACCTGCTTCAGTTTTAATGACTCTGCTCCTGTTTGCACACACTGACTGCAAACTGTTTATCTGTAGGTGAGCTAAGCAGATCCAGGAAATGTTAGCCATTTTGACTTTGGGGATTGGTGACAGGAATTGTACACCAGCTGCTCTTTCTCGCAAACATTCCTCACATTTCTGACACACAGTAGGGTGGATGCATGTTGTGTAACAGCGTTTTAACCTTAGCATTTAACTGGTCAAGTGACAAAATGCTGAAAGAAAACTAGTGTGTTCAAATGACATTGGCCAACACTTATCTCACATACCAAATAACCACTCTATTTACTGTGGCTAGTCCTGAAAAAAAATCTCTTCTTGGAAAAAAAAGGGCTTTGTAAAATCCTGTCTTCACTGTGTTATACTGCCTGAGGACAGCAGCAACAGCAGAGTGACCTGCTCCAGCCACATGCCTTAAAGGATTGTCTCAAGAAAATTAGAGTGTAGCTGGGTCTTTGTGTCCATTCAGCCTTAGTAAAGACTTCTGTGCAGAATGTGCTCTCTCAGTTAGCTCTATCTTGAACCTAGTAACTGGACAATTTCATCCTCTGTCATAAAATAATTTTTCAAGGTAACTCTCTACTCTTTCATTTTTCTTCTGATTTCCCCATGGTTTGGACTGAGGTTCGATGTTGAGTTCAAATATGTTCCAAGCTTGTTTGCTAAACCTCATCATCCTCTTGTATTCTCAGCATGCTATTGTACTGCCTAATCCTTGGTGGTAATCTGCCTTTTCAGATCAGTGCTTTCCTGGTATTATCAGGGAGATCAAAAAGAGTTTTCAGCTGGCTGAAGGCATCACTTAACACAGTAGGGATATCTGGACCTGCATCTACCTATGTGTCTGCAGTTTAAAAATCTGAAAATGCTTTTGAAACAAACCAATAAAAATAAATCGGAATTGTATCTGATTTCTTAGTGAATGCAAAGCAAAATAGAGGATGTAGAAAGTAATTACACTGTCATTATATCAGCTTCTATGCGGCACTGTACTGAAGTCTAACAATTAGTATTTCCAGTTCCAGATCCATATAGAATCTCAGTTAATGAAGCAGCTTAATTAGAAAGGTATGATTTTTCTGTCGCCTTAACAAAGAAAAGAAAAGAAAAGAAAAGAAAAGAAAAGAAAAGAAAAGAAAAGAAAAGAAAAGAAAAGAAAAGAAAAGAAAAGAAAAGAAAAGGTGCGTTGTCAGTCCTGATCAAAATATTACTTGCTCCCATAGCACTAAATATATATGTATGTCTAAAATATTTTCCTATAAATTTTGGGGTTTTATTCTCCTTTGGGAAAAAATAAAACCAAACCAACAAAACACCACACAGTTTTTACAAAGCTTACAGCTTTTTCTTCTGTTAAAATGCAGTTTCTTGAAAAACAAAATAAATCCAGACTTCTTTTGGCCAATTCTACCTAGTGTGAAGATTTTTCTTTGTTTTGATGTTCTTATCATCTCTGTTCTTAACATAGCCCTCAGTAGATAAACTATTAAAAAGTGATAGAAGCTGCTCACTAGGATAGAAATCAAATGGTTTAATCACCTGTGGGAATTTAGAAATGTTGCATGGCTTTTGTCCTACAGGATACCTTCCAAAACATACCCCTAAACTTAAGGCTGGCTATGCAGGTGCTCTGATTTTGCATACAATTATGTTAAGTGGTATCAACCCCTCTACCAGATAAAGGCTGAAGCTCCACTGTGCAGGGAATGAATAATAGTTGATGAGCATGTGAGGGCATAACTGACTTGAACCACAATTAGGTGCTGAGGAAGTCAGCTGCAGCTTCTGTCAGGGGGGCAGGGGGGAAGCAAAGCAGTGGATGCATGTGAGAGCAGCCATGCCGATATCCCTGATGTCCACTAACATACTTGACCTGACTGGCGCAATAGTGAGCAGGAAAATGCCTGTGAAAGCACTGCCAGGTCACCCCTGCAGCTGTTCCTAGAGCTGCCCTTCCCTTTGGCACTCTGAGCAAGCTGTGTCCTCTCTGTTTTGCACTCGCAGGCTGTGTAATGGGCTTGGCAGGCTGCTCATGCTGTTGGGAAGTGTTGCCATGACTAATGTAGGAGGACAGCCTTCCCTTACAGCTTTTGTACTCCAAAATTCCTAATAAAGTGGTGCTGTATAAAAATGGGATACAATGGGAGATAAAAACTGTTCACTAAATCTTCCCAGACTGAAATGAGTTTGGCACTATCAGCTTATGCTGTGGCCCAAGTCCTACAACTGGGTGAGCAGAAACTGGTCAAACAGAAACAAGATTTATGCATATATTGCTCAAAGAATCTAGATAAGGAAAGGTGAGCAAAATATAGTCTAGATCTGATATTAGATTCTGATTATCACTAAGACCACCACACTACTCCCTCCCTGATGGCTGCTTTGGAAGGACCTCATGGACAAGAAGAAACAAAACCGGCATAAAACTGGGGGACATATGCAAGTTGTGGCCTGTCCCTTAGTGAGGTCCCATTGTCTTCAGGTATCCGACAGGATGATATACTTTGCAGTCAGCACTTGCTGCACCTTGTGGTGTGGTACAACCTGTTTGTGAGTTGCATGTATATTCTTGTACAAAGTCTGTGAACGTGCATTGAACTCCTCTGCCTTTTCATCTCCTGTGCAGGGTACTTGCAATGTTGCTCTCATTTTCTAATCAATTGCACTTGTTGCTTGGGGGCCTTTGCCTTCATGTTGCTACACTGCACTAGCTGTCACGTCTGTTTCTAGACACCCGTCATTATTGTACTAGGTAGGAGACACATTTCAGAGTTCTTTTTCCTTTCCCTCCCTTCTTAAAGGCTGTTGTGTTGAGTGGGAATGAACTTTTCTAGCATTTCTTCTTCCTCCAATAATGATCAATTTCTAGAATGCTGAAATACATAGATATGTACATGACTATTCATGATGTTTTTTACATACATTATAATTGCCTTTTAACGACTATAATTTGGATTCAAATATTACTGTGTTTTGAAATTCTTTCCAAAGTCTCTCTCTGATGTAACTTGCTTAATTTAAAAACACGACAAACTAAAAAGAAATCCTCACATAATGATGATATCAACACAGAAAAAAAAAAGGAATCAGTCACTGCTGTTGAGATTGTTAGAAGAGAAAGAAGTTTCCTTGTCTGAATAAGATAAAGATGAGATCTGTTTCAAAGTAAAGTATCTCTAGCAAAAAATTGCCCATGGCTTTGTAGACAGATGCATAAGAGTCCATTTTTTCCTTATCAGAGCCAGCTTGAATTTTCTTCTAACATGTGTGGGGTTAGACATCACTGTTCTGGAAAAAGACATGAAAATGATAGTTAAGTAATTTGTTTCTTTCAAGTATTGTACTTGCTGTGTTAAGTGAATTTTTTTATGTTAATAAGCTATTTTTTGTGGCAGGAGAATTACATCATAATTAGAGAATACAGATACCAAATTATTTCCTCTGTACCTCTGAGATGAGCAAAACTATTATTTGTTTTGGCCACTGGCTGGTTCTAAACTTTATTCTGTGCCCTTTGATAGGCCTGCCCATCCATAGTTCTAAGATCCTGTCAAATGGATTGACTTAGTACTAAGAACAAATTAGATATTAGCAATCCAGAGAGTGCTCCTGTGGGACAGTTCACCTAATGTACTTAACACTTACCTGAGAGTTAAGAAACATAAGTCCAAGACCTTATTCTGAAGCAGAACAGAAATATGAACTCAAGGTTACCCACTCTCTGGTAGGTGACCTAACAGAAAGGGCAACCTGGGACAGAGTTTCCATAGTTGTCCCAGTTATTTGTTTGTCTCTCCCCACTCTCTGCCAACCCCATCCTTATAGTTTGACCAAAAAAATGATCATCACCCTGAGAAACTTTTCCTAAAACACATCTAGTGAAAACTCACGCAAATAGTTTTGGTTTCAAGGAATTTGTGGGTTAAAAAAAAAAAAAAAATCCAAACCAAACAAATCCCCAAACACTGAATTGAAAGATTTCCAACAGGCTCTGCTTTGGTTGTGTGACTGAATTATTTCCTATGACATTAGAAAAATAGTCTGTGTACCTGTAATGCAATCATGGCTTCCATTTAACTATCAGTATTTTATATGCCTGGAGGTACACTAGGACTCATCGAACTACCATAAATTCTATTGTATAATGAGGCAGAATTCTTCCCTCATTTGCTTCTTTAGCAGTGCACTAAATAGTAGATTTGCCTTTTATTTTAGAAAGCTGAAGAGAAAAGAGAAGCTGACAAAACGGCCATGAAGTTTTCAAAGACTGATGTAATTTCAAGCAGATTACATAGGCATGAAAGCCAAATCAGTAATGTGTAAAAACCAAAATCAGTAATGTGTTTGTAAACTATTTCAGTATTCTCATTGTGCTCCCAGAATGAGATATTTTAAAATTCATGGAGATGGTAGCCTTTGAGGCATGACATTTTCTAGGAAATACTGATGAGTTTCTAAGCCACAAACTCAGATAAAGAAGTTGAGGAAAATGAAGTGAACAAAAGGAGCTCTGATTTCTTTTAATGTTATGTATGATCACTATTAAAATATACCTTTGACATTATTAAGGTGTGTTAACAGACTCTGACAGTCATGAAACAGGCCATTTTCCACCTTCTGTGGTGCTAAGGAATAGAAGCCTGCTTCCCTGAAAACCTGGGGAAAAGGTCAGATAAATGCCCATGAGGAGGAGGTGCTGGAAGCCGTCATGTTTTGGGAGCCTTGCAAGATCCCATGTGATGTTCCACAACTCAGAGTGGGCTTGGCCAACCACCACCTCTGGAAAAGCTGCTGAAATCTCAAGACACACTCTCCCTGCCTGTGTACTGATGTTGCTAACAGTCCTGGGGATCAGAGTTATGGAATTTCTGGTGGGCTTAGGGGAGAGAGGAAGAAAAGGTATCCCCACCATCTCCCATGCACTGCTGCCAGATGTGTGCTGCTCCCAGTTAGAAGTGATTTCAGAGCATGACTCATGAGGTGCTGTTTCATTCTGCACTTGGTGCAAGGTTCCCTGAGCCTGCCAGATTTCCCTGTGTCCAAAGTGCAAGTGTGATTCCCACCTAAATTTTTCCCCAATTAGCAGATTTAATAGAGTGTTGGGGGTTCCACCCATTTGAGAATGTCAGAGCAAATATCTTGACCCTCAGTCATTGTTAACTTTTAAACTAAATGTAGAAAATTTCATTTTGCTCACTTCTTATAGGAGAGATTCAGCTTTACACCCAGTCTGTGCAAGAAAAATAAATTAAACTTGTTAATTGAATCTGGCAGTACCATGAAGTTTGTTATGTGATTCCAGTAATGGTGATAATATGAGAAGACAGAATTAATATTGTTGTGTTGAAGGAGTATTTGCATAAAATTACAAAAAAAACTTGATTCAACTATTTAAACTAATTTCAAGCTCAGAGATGAAAAAAGAAGTCAAAGAGATACAAAAAATCTGGCCCTAAATATTTATTAAAGATGACTGACCAGAGTTCAGACATGGGTATCTAACTTTGAAGCTAGCAGCTGGTTTCTAGGTAGGTGTGAGAACTATAGCTAGTGTCCTTTTATTGATTATTCCCCAGAGGATATTTTAACATTTAATGACAATCTAAACAGCTGAAAATTTTAGACTGAGAAACAGAGGGTTAATTTTAAGTGATGCATTACAATATGTGGGATTAAAGTGTTTTACACCTGAGCTTTTTGCTATACAGCAGGTTTCTTCACTAGCATCCATCTGAGGAGTAGGATCATCATATCTCTTCCTTCTTGCCACAAGTAGTATGTTGCCTGAGTCCTTGGCTAGAAGGCCTTGCAGCTGCAAATTGAAAATTTTTTCAGGTTCATTTTATTGCTAAGTGGTTCTTCTGTCTGGTCACCTGGAAGCTGAGATTTTCTGAAGACAGGAGAAACTTCAGATGTAAAAATCATGCTAATTCAAGAGCACTAGTTATCTGTCAGAATGTATTTTGAATTTTCAATTAGCTTTAACTAAATTTTTTTTTGATGCTGGCAAAACTCTTCATAAGAGTGAAGAGTGCTACATAAAGTAGCAGGCTCAACCATTAGCTAAAAGAATCTTGTAATGGGTTAAGTTAAATTTAAAATTTGCGTGCCAGTTGGAAGGTATAATAAAACCTATCACCAAACCAAGAGACAGCCAGCGGGTCTAATTTTAAGGTTACATGCTGTTTATATTTGGTGATGCCTGTCATTACAGAACAATTTCTGTGTCTGTGGCTAGAGATTCTAGTGCCAAACTGAAGAGGAATAGTGAGAGAGGAGCAGTGTAGATTGGTTAACCTTTTCTTCGTGGCAAGCAGATTATCTGCTCATCAGTCTTAAACTGTTAGTGGGTACTGGCCATTGTCATATCTAGCTGGCTAAAACCAATCCTCAAATTAAGTTTTCTGCCTGTGTGAGCATGACTGGCTCTTCTTGTTGAACTCCTATGAAGGCTGTGTGCTATGAGATCAAAATGGGAGACAGACAGAAAGGAAAGAGGGGGAAAATGAAATTTGGCTGAACCACTTATATAATTGAGTAACTCAGTATGTGAGTTGTTCTATGATTTTTATTTGCCTTTTTAATGCCTAAGTGAGCGATATATGTTGCCAGATTATCATGTCATCTGGTACTTTTGTGGCATCCCCACAAGTTAGGAAAGTATCATGAGAAAGCCAAATGTCATAGTTTGTTAGTGCTATAAAACACCAGAATGCTGCAAAACTATGAGGAAAACATAAAATCATAAGCTCTTCTGTGTTTTCATGGTTATTGTCCTCTTTTGAAAGGGCACATTTCTGAGAGGCCTTTGGTATAAGCCTTTCATGAGACATTTACAAGAACCCTCGTATCAGTTCCCTCTGCCACAGTTTACAGTAGGACTTTGCTAAGAAAGCATGCTACTTCAGCCTCCTAATGACTTTTCAGAGATACTAAGATTTCACAAAGTCCTTGTTCCTCTGAAAAAGTTCTGGTGAGATGCTTTTTGCTTGTGTAAACATCTCGTTCATCTTAAACGTAACAGAGAAGATTCACTTGGAGTTAGTAGGGCAGTTCCAGGGATATTTTTCTGGGTGTTTTTTTCTAGAACAAAAGATAGGAGCTTTTGCTCTAGATGAAAGCTTATCTTTAAGTGTCTTTAAGAATACCTGAGGACTCATTACTGTTGCTGTTACAGAAATATGTGGATCTGTCACCCAGTGTGAATCCCGACATGCTATCAAGTACAGAAAAGATATGTCTTTGAGAGAAATGGGAGTTTAAACAGACAAACCATGTGCAAAACAGAGGATAAAAGCCATATTTCACAGCCAGGGATCTGATGTAGAAAGCGACTGAATAAATTTCTCAAAACTTTAACAATAAATCATCACTGCTCTAAGAAAAATCTTGATGTGGATTATGAGAAGTATCGAAAATAGTAGCAAAAAATAGTGTGGCCAGCAGGACCAGGGCAGGGATTGTCCCACTGTACTCAGCATGGCTGAGGCCAAACCTTAAGCATGTCCAGAGAAGCTGGTGAAGGTCTAGAGAGTTAAGTTGTATGAGGAGCAGATGAGGGAGCTGGGGGTGTTTAGCCTGGAGAAAAGGAAGCTCCAGGGAGACCTTATCACTCTCTATAACCACCTGAGGGGAGGTGTAGACAGTGGGGTTGGTCTCTTCTCTCAGGCAACAAGTCATAGAACAAGAGGAAATGGCCTCAAGTTGCACCAGGGGAGGTTCAGGTGGGAGATCAGGAAGAATTTCTTCATGGAAAGGGTTGTTAAGCATTGGAATGGGCTGTCCAGGGAGGTGGTGAAGTCAACATCCCTGGAACTGTTCAAGAAGCATGGCTCTTAGTGCTGTGGTCTAGTTGACAAGTGATGGGCCAAAGGGTGGACTCAATGATGCCTTAATTAAGAAACAATTTTATTGTTTTGTAGGATTAGAATATAACAGTAGTCCATACTCTGATGTGAAAACCTCCTGTCACTGCCAGCAGTTTATTTTTGTTTGTTTCTAGCAAAGGATTCATAACTATTCTATTTGGTGACAATTATAAATGGAGAAAAATAAATAATTCACACTAGGCACACTTTTTTTCTTTTCACAGTCCCCTTTTTTTCCTGCTAACTTTTATGTGCATTCTGTGTTTGTTTTGTACTCCTCTCTTACTCACATAAACTTCCCCCGGGTGAGACAGTGACAGCAAATTGGATCATAGTGGCAGCATGATTTTGGTACCTATCAACTGTTAGGAACCTCTCTGCCTTTGTACTGGTTTGTACCTGAATTGTGCTTGGCACATCTGTCTAATTCCAAGAGAAACATAGAGTATGATATGGCAGGCAGGCATGGTCACAACAGGTTGCAGTTAGGTATGTCATTTCAGAGCATGCAATTTCCTCTTTGAGTCATTTTGCAAGAAAGGTTGAATCACTACATCCTCTTTTTTAACTGTGGTCCCACCTCTGCATATCAATGCCATGACTAGATCTGAGTTGGATGCACCTTTTTAATGTTAACGGGAGGTAAATGCCACACATTACAGCAGAATGGCTGTCCCCTTTGCAAAGCTTTTGGGAGAAATAAAAAAAGATGCAAATTTTTTTGCAACTTTCACAACTGATCTAGCATGGAAACAGCTAGGCAAATAAAATGGTATCTGAGTAATGAAAAAAAAAAAAATACTAATCTGTTTTGCTTTGCTTTTAATTTGACATGTGAAGAGATGGAGAATTCTGTCTCACAATTGTTCAGGGAACCAGGTTCAAATAATGCTAACCTGCTCCATCAAAGGAAAAGTTAGCAGCATGATTTGCTGTTTCCAAATGTCTCTATTCCCCAGTCAAAGCTCAAACAGCTCTTTCATTTGCTGGAGTCCTATTTGTTTAGAGTTTTTAGAATTTTCTGAGTCACTAAAACTGCAGCTTTGACATCTGACATACGTTTTCTTTTCAGCCTTTCCACAGAAAGGTAGTGGCAATTCCCAGTGGCAGCTTCCCAGAGCAGAGGGACTACCTCAGTGGATAGTTCATTTGTTATGCAGCATCTGGGATTCTTTTCAGCATCTCCAGTTACTGGCCTGATCCAATTTCCATTAACATCAAGCGTAAGGTTCCCATGACTTCAGTGGGGACCAGAACTAGATCCTAAACTTCTGTTGACACTAAACATTGGAACAGAAAGTGGACTATGTTGCTGAGTTTCATGTAGAACAAAAACAGATCCAAAACTCTATGTTCATAAGTTATAAAGGATAGATAGAATGCACATGAATGATATTGCTAAGGGTTGTTTTAATTTATTTTTATTGTTGTTTATTTTTTACAGTGTTTGATGTCTAACATAGTAAAGAAAAGGACTTAATAGTTTCAGGATCATGAACTCCATATTGTCATACTGTCTTCCTACATGTGTGAAAGGATGGCATCTGTTAATTTTCTGATGTCTGTAAGATAAATCAATGCCAACAGGAAAGACAGCTCCATTAGAAACAAATGGTTCTAACACAATATCTAGTGACAGGTATTTGCAGTGCTTTGGAGGCACCATTTCCATACAAGCTGTGATTACACATGGTATTTAGGAATGGTGACTTGTCACTTGTAAATGGATATACTGTTATGGAGCAAGTATTGTCATAAAAGACATTTAATTTAAGGGCAACCTCAAAGCTGAGACTGTTTTTTATTAAGTACTCTCTTCTTAGTGTATGAAGCCACAGCCCAGCTGCTTATTGGCAATACATAGAATTGTAAGCAGTGGCAGAATTACCCTCTTTACAATGTCCTTGGGACATAAGCAATGTGATCATTATAAAATGGTGCACTTACAAGCTTAACACATGCAGTATAATTTTGGTTTGATGTACACTGTGTAGGAAAAGATTATGTGCATAATGAGAGTGAAGTCATCTACTACTTGAACAGAGAGTGCCTCGCCAAGTGAGTTTCCCTCCCATAGGGATCTTCCAGAGTACAGCTGGGTGAAATAGTTTGCCCAGAGCCTTTTCTTGAGAAAGGCAGAGAATTTTCACTCATATAGTTATTCAGGTTTATTTCTATGTGTAATTTTGCCTTGGGAAAAAAATCCAAAAACAAACAGCAAACAAAGCATCCAAACCTAACCAACTAACCAAATAAGTACAAACCCAAACTTGAATCAAAAAACATTTCTCATCTTTTTTACAAACATCAGTGTTTTGGAGCCTTGAGAATTGTTATAAACATAATAAAAATGTGGACTTCAAAGTACTGATCTTCACCCTGTAAATAGAGGAGTGCTAGCGGGAGTTGATCATGATCTGGTTGCTCTAATTGAAATCCTGATCTTGCCTGCTTATAATATAAAAACCATGATAGTGGGCTTCTCTTTATCCATTAGGATTCACTCCCTGACCTGTGAAAGCAACTTTGTGGCCCAGCTCAGACCAGTGGCTTTTTATTCCAGCTAGCCTCTAAAAACCTCCTGTTTTACACTGCTCTCTGAACTCTTTTTGTACCTTCTAGGACACATGATTACAAGAGTCCCTTCCTTTCCTGAGAATGCAATGTGTACAATGTAGGCTACCCTATCCTTTTGCAGGCTATGCAGTGTGGGACTTGGTCACTGTGCTTTTGCTTCTGTGTTATGTACTCAAGCCTTAAATTCCTGTGTGGAATACTGTTGGGAAGGTTATAAAGATAGAGGCTGTCTGAAAAGCCAGGTCCAGGCCTGGCTTCATATTTTAAACTTGCTGAGTCCAAGGCTGTTCAGAGCACAGCTTTTTGCCTCTCTGTATGTGTGTATGTGTATGTGTCCTGGTTTGGGCTGGGATAGAGTTAATTTTCTTCTTAGTTGCTGGTACAGTGTTTTGGTTGTAGTATGAGAATAATGTTGATAAGACACTGATGTTTTGGTTGTTGCTAAGTAGTGCTTACTCTAAATCAAGGACTTTTCAGGTCTCATGCTCTGCCTTTGAGCAGGTGCACAAGAAGCCAAGAGGGAGCATGGCCAAGACAGCTGACCTGAACTGGCCAAAGGAATATTCCATGCTATGGAACATAGTGACAAACAGTGTATTAACTGGAGAGTATTGACTGGGAGCCACTCCTTGAAGGACAAGATGAGCCTCAGAGACTGGGGGGTGAATGATTTTATTGTGCATCACTTCTTTCTCTTGGGTTTTACTCCTTTCTCTCTCTACTTATTATTATTATAATATTCCAGTTATTGAGCTGTTCTTAACTCATGAGTTTAACCTTTTATATCTTAATTTTCCTCCCTACCCCATGGAGGGTGTGAGAAATGAGCAAGTGGCTGCACAGGGCTTAGCTGCTGATTGTAGTTATCCCACACCAGTGTGAGTACACCAGGCAGTCTGCACAGTGTGTGGCTATGTGTGCTGGTTTACATCCCAACATGCCCCTGCATGTGGGTATAGTGAATACCATAAATGCAGAGACACAGCAGATTTATTCTTCCTATAAAAGCAGCAATTGAGTCATCTTTGGTCTATATGCTGCTCAATAGAAGACAACAGAAGTATGGGTTGTCACACAACAGCAAGACCTGATCCTCATGTCTTCTTTTAAGCAAATTGCTCTTGCAGTAAAACCAACAGGGAGAAAGTTTGTTCAGACAGAAAAAAAAATAAATTAAAAGGATCTCCAGAGGCAGCCTCAGGAGTACATGTGAGGCAGAGGAGGCAGCAGTGTGGCAAGGGGGCCCCTCATGTGCTGCTTCTCCCCAGAGGAGAACACCAGGCAGCACAGCACAGCACAGCACAGCACAGCACAGCACAGCACAGCACAGCACAGCCAGGCAGCGCTTGTTGAAAGGGCAGGGTGGCTGCTGTTCGCCCCTTTGCTGTCTCTGGCTCGCCTCAGTGGTCGAGGTGAAAGCAGGAGGGGATGTGGCACAGCTGCCTCGCCAAGTATCACCACTTTCAAATTCCACTTCTTATCTCAGCCCTTCTTCCTTGTTGCTAATTACCACCTACTCCAAGATGTCAAGAACATACTCCCAGGAATAAACTGCTAGATAAACAAACCCCAGACAAACATCAAAGCTTAAAACAAACTGATAAGTCCCTTTGATTGATTTTAAGGGTCGGTGGGGAGAGGTGTGTTTGGATTGGAAGGTGCAAATGTTGAGCGGAGCAGCACCTGCTGCCTTGTGATCTCACCAAACCATTTGGCTTGAAAAGGCCAGGAGATAGGGAATCAGAAATCCATTTGGAGTTACAAAAGCAGCAGGGGAGGCTTAGATGAACAAAGGGGCTCTCCAGGCAGGGCCCTGTGCTGCTTTTTGTCAGCTTGGTATCACATTCCCTGCCCCAGCGTGACAGACAAATGCCAGGCCAGATGATGTGATACGATCAGCCTTGCTGGGATGAGGTCTGTACCTGTATTATATGATAGCAGCAGATGCTGATTCAATATGGGGGCAAGCAGAGAGTAAACCAAGGCTTAAACTTCCCAGCAAAAATTGTTTCCAGGTACCTGTGCCAGAAGGCGAGAAGGGAGTTGTTCAGAGACAAGGACCTGTGTATGGATGGAGCATTTGTGAAAAATGCTCAGCTGGAGAATAAAACATGTATGAGACTGCAGAGCTCCCCCACCCTTTCCTGGGGTCTCACAGACTCTCAGACCTGCTCTGCAGAGACTGTGCTTACCTCAGCTGACATAGGAATAGGAAGCCAGCTCATGCCTACTAAATCAGAGATTAGTAGAGAAAGCCTACAAAGGCCTAAATATACCTAAGATCAAAGCGATACAATTTGCTGTGCTAAAGCAGGATATCTTTCCCTCTCTTAAGTTCCAGTGCTGCAAAAACACTTCCATGCTCTTAACTACACACATGCAGTGATGGCACCATTACTGGTGGGCTCTCCATATGCTTAGTTAAGCAAGTCAGATTCAAGGACTCAGACTTCTATCAGCTAATTTTATATGCTGTTATTTGTGCCTAGGGGTGCCTATGGGTGTTTCAAATGCTGCAGTGATGTGCTGAGGTGGACCTACACTTATCCATGCTTTAGTATTTCCTCTAAAGATGACCCTCCTCTTAGGGGAGCAATTGCAGTGGAAAAGAACAGAACATGACTGGGAATTCTGCTTTGATTGTACTGTGCACAGTTAGAAGTGAAAAAGGTGCAGCCTACACAGTTATTTTACTTCCTCTCTTCCCTGAGTAAATTAGCTTTCTAATCTCTTATTAGAAAATGGTAATTTTGTTCTAGGTTTTTGGGATGTTGGGTTTTTTTTTTCCCCACTGGCAATGAGGGAGAAAAAAGAGGGAGGGGAAAAGGCAGTCTCTATTTGGTTATGAATTTGCTGCAACTGATGAAAATTCTAATGTAAAGCTCATGTTTACCAAGCACAAAAGTTCTAAAAAATCTTTCATTTTTCCCTATTTCTTCAAGTGAAAGCAAAGGAAATGAGACTAAAGAAATGATGGGTGAGTGAAAAAAAGATAGTTCCTGTTACTGAAAAATGGAAGTGGGTGGATGTTTCAGAAATACTTGACCAACATTTGCAACAAAACAGGGACAGTGTCTAGGAAAGTAATTTACTCTCAGGAATAATAGGAGAAAAGTAATTTTAAGTAAACTACTGATACTCTCAACTTGAATTTTCATCATACAAATCAAGTTCTTGGATCATTACTTATCCAGTTATAGACTGGGAGACTGTGCTCACTGAAAAACAAGCAAAGGAGGTTAAATTTCTACAAATGAGTTTTCAAAATCATATTTATTTCAGGACAGAGTGACTGGCTCAGTTCTGTTGCTGGCATTGCCTGCAGTGTTTAAATGGTGTTTCAAGATGCACCTCTTTACACAAGAAAATGATAGCAAAAATTCCCAGGCATGCTCCATTTCCCAGTGATTTTCACTGAAACCACTTGCAGCGTGTGCAGCCACTTTATATGACTGAAGAAATATTGATGTACATTGAAGAGATCAAGGAGGGACATGTCTTTCTGACTCTCTACTTACAAAAAAAAAGAAAAAGAAAAAAAAGCAACATCACCTCTCTGTACATTAGACTTTCTGTCTACTGTAATGGCACAAAAAGAACATCTCTGAGGGCTTTCCAGTGCCAATAGGGATGATTTATAGATTCAGCACTATTTGTTTTAATCTCAGAGGGAGGGGAGGAGGAAGGGAATGGATTCGATGATACATAGAGAAACATTATTTCCCAAAGGCAGATTTTATTTCTTTAACAATTTATAAAGTTCCAGAAGTGAAATATCACTATTTTGGGACTGGTGTTATATATCAATGAGTTTAGCAGCTGCCAGGCTTATGCATGTATTTTGTACTGTACATACAGTGCAAAGGCCATTGCTTCAACAGTGGTAACAGGGTCTTTATTGTCATTGTTGCAGTAGATCACCAAATTTTGATCTTGAGAGACAGCCTGTGCACTGAGAAATGTCAAATGCAAATTTGTATAATAAGCAAACCCTGTTCTACCTCCACTAATCATCCTACTAACTACCTCAGCTGCTGCATCTCACTTACTCTGCTCTTTGCTAGTAGCAGATCGGACCACAGTTCTGTTCATTCTGCTACTGTCTAGGCAAATAAATGTGAACAAATAATAAATATATTGATAAAAACTTTCTTGAAGTCTAGTGGAGGGGGGTGGATGTGTACTTTGGGGAGGTAAAAAAGCCAAATCTTGTGGCTCTTATTGTAGTCATACCAGCTTGTAGCACATATAGAATAATACAGGGAGTACCTGGATTTACAGGAAAAATACAAAAAGTCTGCTTTAAGGTGGAAAATTTAGTGATCAGCAGTGACAACTGTTTTAGTATAAGATGGGTTCTTGAAGCCGTAACCCAATTATTTAGAGGTCTCAAAATGGTACAAATGAATGTATGAAATTCACAGGTCACTCCATGACCACTTTCTGCCTAAATGCTGCTAATTATGAAACCAAAACCTTTTTTCCTCTTGAGGCTTGAAGGAACCTGAGGTAATTATACAGATAATTATACAGATATACAGATTATTTTTTGGATAGTAAAGATATATGTCTCGTTTTAGGGAAAGAAACCAGGAGAGAAACTGCAACTCTTCCTTTTAAAGAGGGCTCTGCAGTCTTGCCTGTGTTACCTATGTTTTCATCTCTCAGAGCACAGTTGAGATGAGAAAGGATATAGCTCTACTGAGATACAGACCTTGTTCCCTTGCATGTTTTCTCGCCCTTTTAACTTAGTTTTGTTTGTGTTGGAGAAAAATCTAGTTTTCAGCTCTGTGGCCACAGAGCCTTCACTGTCAGCAGAATCAGTGTATTTTCCCTAGGCAAAGGCCAAAGAGACAATGGCAGGGCAGTATATACAGTGTGCATTGTTACAGCCTCAGCAGGGACTTCTGGTTTGGGAATGATTATGGGAATACAGAGTGAACCAGGGCCATATTCTTCCCTGAGAGTGTTGGGACCCCAGAAAACTCTTGCAGGTACTGATGTCTTTTTCACTGCTTTTATTGTATGCTAGGTCTCTGGATTTAGCTTATTATTTTATGATGTTTGAGTATTTATCTGCTTAGAAATAATTCAGGACAGGCTTTGTGAAGACTCCACTTCACTTGAGAGGCATCAAGATTCAAAAGATGAGAATCAAAACTTTGCTTAATATCACTGTTGATCCAAGGCTTTGAAAATTGCTGGTTATGGCAGTGAAACGCAAAGCAGCTTTACTCATTTCTGATGGAGCTTGCGAAGCAGAAGTCTGCTGATTTTTCAGTTCCTAAGAATGCCTGCATAGTTTGTTAATCCCTGGAAGGGGGAAGCCAGCTTTTAGCAACAGCAGGAGGGACAGGACCTTTGGTGTTTGCTAGCTCTGAAACTGGGATTTAGCCAGATTATTCTTCATTTCTCACAAAAGGGGAGTCATAGTGCTTGCTGAAGCCAAATGACAGTTGTGGGAGCTGAGACTTCCATTTGCTACATACAACAGCAAAGCTAAGAGGAAGCCATGGCTGCCAGATGTTTGTTTTACATAAGCCAGAGGATGCAGATGTCTTTCTTCAGCAATGGACGTTTTGTGATATTGTTTAAAGGCTGGTACCTAAGGAACTGATTTCTAGATTGTTACTTGAACAATGTCTGCATGGAGTGGAGCAAGGATCCCTTTCCTCTTCGCAGGTTACCTGATGCAGCTCAAAACCTGGGGTGAAAGAATGGATAAGGTTTTTTGGCTTACTCTTACTAGATGGCTTACCAGAGGAAAGTGAGTGAGAAAATAGCTTAAGTGGTGGCTTCCTTCCTGCAGCAACCCAGGCTGAACCTGAAGAAAGGGAATAGAATAGAATAGAATAGAATAGAATAGAATAGAATAGAATAGAATAGAATAATTTCAGTTGGAAGGGACCTATAATGATCATCTGGTCCAGCTGCCTGAGCACTTCAGGCTTGACCAAAAGTTGAAATACATCATTAAGAACATTGTCCAAATGCCTCCTAAACATGATAGACTTGGGGCATCAAACACCTCCCTAGGAAGCCTGTTCCAGTGTTTGACTACTCTTGGTGTAAATTTCTCCCTAATACCCACTATAAGGACTACAGGCTATAAGAAAGAAGAGCTTGAGAGGAGCATGAATAAATCAGCCTTTGCCAAGCTGTTGGGTTGCAAGCATCTTTGAAACCAGCCCTGTTAAAAAAGGACCACTTAAAGAACATGCTCTTTTTTGTATTATTGCCTACTGGGGTATCCTAAGGTTGATAAAGTACGCACTAGGTCTTGAAATAAAAAAAAAAGCATTATTGACTTACCGTAAAAAATATAAGAGGGAGAGGTGTTGAGACTGATGAGATTCCAAATAAACTATGCTTTGCATCACAAAAGAGTAAAAAGTCAAGGAGAGGAGTTAGAAATGCAACAGTGGAATAAAACAAGTCCCAGATGCCATAAAGGGTACCCAGGATTCAAATCATTAGGATGATGGCTGTAAAATACTGTGTCCTCAAACGATAGAGAGAAACCTAGATGCAACCTGAACAAAAAGGAAGGAATATGAATGCCTAAAAAGACAAATATTTATTCTGCTGGCAACAAGGCTACATGGATGAACAGATTTCTCTAAGTGCTGTAGGCTACATCTATACCAGTCACACACACACACACATGCTAGGTCAAGCCTTGAGCAGTGGCTGATGATTGTTCAAGCAGTTCTGTTGCTTGCACAATATCAACAAATATATTTCATATAATCTCTACATGTGAGTTATGTGATAGCACAAAGCAAGGATCTGTCTGAATAAGTAAGTAATAAGTAGTAACAAGTCTACCCTGCTTTTTTTGGGAAAAAGAACATCGCAACCTTGCTGTTATACTAACATGTAACTCAGAACATAGCTTGAGACCCCCTGATCTGGCTTATAATTTCATTGGTGCTTGCTGTAAAACTCTTTAGGTTCTCCTGTATTTCCTTTGATGGCTAGAAATCTTTCTAGTTTCAGGTATATTATACAGCCAGGCCCAATATAATCCCAGTATTTACAGTAAGTTAGACCGCAAAACTGTGGCAAAGTTAAAATAGCCTGAACCCATAGGTAGGCATAGGTCATCAAGAAATTAATGAAACATGACATTGGAGAGATTAGTAGCCCTGAGCTAGAGCAGGGAGCCTTTTCTTGGAGAAAGGATAGCACTATATATGTGTGAATGCTTGTAGCTTGATCTTAGGCAAAAATAATAATTAGAAAAATTTGTTTCAATTAGCTGTCACACAAGAATGGCATGTGGGGCTTCCCATGTAGAAAGACAGGGAACTACAAATCTTTGTAGACTTTGTTGGAGTGTGCTCCAGTTCAACAACAAAACATCATCAATGTGAAAAAGGAAGGACAGTCACACTGGCTTTCACCCAACATGCAAAGCCAAACAAAGCATGTTTAGGAGAAGGTTGAGGCTGCTTCATGGTGAGCTGAAGACAGAAGCACATTGGACATGTAGACAATGAAGATACAGATAATTTCTTTACCTTCAGGGAACACTGGGCAGAGGGAACTGTCAGTACTGCTGTGAAGAGGTAACAATACACCTGTTGAAACAAGCACAGAACCAGTCAGAAAACTCGTGCTTCTGATCCTAGACATCTGTTGACTTTTGAGAGACTCCAGCTGCACTCTGAAAAATGTAGAGTGTTTAGGAACTAAAGGGTGGGAAGAAGTTCAGTGATTTATAGGGATGCCTAACTTATCTTTCTAGATTCTGCACACGCTTATCAGAAGCCTGTGAACTCTTGAGACAGTTAGCACATAGTGGGCGTATGGTGAGATACCAACAAACAGGCATTTGAAGGAGTAAAGAAAAATGTACGTGATATATCAGGCTTTAAGTACTATCAAGCAAAGCAGCCCTGGAACTATGGTGATTATGTCTACAGTCACACCTCTAAGCAACTGTGATTGTTCATTTGGACCACGCACCACAAATCTATGCCCACAGCAAAAACCATCCAAGGGATACTCTGGAGCAAAACAGTCTGCTTCCCTCTCCCTTAAATGTCTGCAGTAAATTACTACAAGACTTTATTTTATTCCCCCTTTTTAAATTAAGGGGAGATCAAATATATATCAAGTCTATAAAAGTAAGAAGTCTTCAGGAGAAAAATAAAAAGGGTCAACAAGATTGTTTCTGATAATGTAAAGCTGTTTGGTTTTTCTTCTGTGCCAACCCACACTGGGAATAAGGTGGGCTGGGCAGGTGTAAGTGAAAAGCAGATGTGTCTGTCTGACTGGCTAGCACACGAACAAAATATGGTGATGATGCCCTTGTTCAGGATTTGTATATTGATTAATTTTTAAGAGCACCTGGCACTAGACAGAGGGAAGGCTTGGTCTCTGGTATTGAAGGCTGTCCAGTGTTCCTGGAGGGCCAGACTTTCAAATGCTTATCTCTGGCATTGGAGGAACTAAGCTGTTTGGGCATGTGGGCGCAAGATTAATTTAGGCATCTCTTAGAACTGAAGAGCAAGGTAAGATGTTGCATGGATACACCTTGTGGGGTTTTAGAAGATGGGGTGTAAGAAATAAAGGAAGCAGATTACTGCAATTGCCACCAGAGCTCTGATACACAGGGAAAGATTTATCTTAGTACTGGAAAGGATGAAATTACTGAGATTTTGGAATACAGAAATCCAATAACTTTACCTTTGGGTGGGACATGAACATGTGATCTCACCAAATCTTTTAGAAAGCCAAGTGTGAATAAGCTAATATTAAATACATCAAAACACCTATCCAGTGTAGTAGTTGAAACTACATTGATCATGAAGGAAAGAGTAAAGCTCATGAGTATTTTGAGGGCTGACAGACACATATGCAGTGTATCCTATTGCAAATATAGGGCATCTGGGATCCTGGAACAAAAGACAAAATCCCCAAGTATGCTACAGTACCTTTCCATCCCTCATGAGACACTTCAGGCAGCTGAAACAAATGTGCTAGGAACAGCAAAATGAGTCATACTCCAGCATTAATCCCTTCAGAATAAAAGACCACAGGTTGTTACTTTTTGTTTGGTGAGTAGCGACTGTGGTGTGCAACACATGATCCTGAGTGCAGGGGGCCAAGCAATCATACCATTGGATTTAGGGTAGTCATGAAAGCTTAAATGAAAACGTAGGTCTTCTAGAGATGAGCCAGGAAACATACTCAGTGGCCAGACATGAAAGGCATACGTAGAACAGTGTGCATAGTGCAAAGTGCTGGCAGCAACAGGAGACTAATGTCTGATGACAGCCCAGGGAAACACTGTGAAGTGCTCTTCTGCTCTCAGAGCAGAAATTGCATTGTTAAAATAAATCATAATCCAATTTCTAAAAGCCAGATTCTCTTTTTAGACGAAATCTTTGTTTTACAGGGCTATTTTTCCCACTAGTTATAGTGCAGTACTTTAAACAGCCAGGAGCCAATGACTGCTGGAAAGAGCACAAGACAGATGACTACCAACTTTCGGCACAGGGAAAGCTGGGCAGAGCTGTTGACTCACAGGTGTGTCACTAAATCACTCTGCCAGCTTGAATTGTTCCTCGGGTGATGCAGTCTGAGCACCACACCTGTCTAAGGGCTGTGCCTGCACAGATGAAGAAATACAAATCCAATTAGTCCATAAAGAGAAAAAGGTTGAGAGGGGAGAGAAATGAATTTTTTCTCAGTATACATACACATGAAAGCAGGAAGCTGGAGGAAGTCAGAAAAGATGATTAAGGTAAAGGACTGCTCAAAAGTAACTGTTCAAAACCTGAACATGAATATATTTAGACTGGAAAATTTGAATTAATTTACTAACAAGGAATAGGAGGGGTAAAAAAGAGATGTATCTGGTTCAGTAGGAGACTCAGCCAACTCAGAATGGGGCAACATTTTCTAAGGTTCCAGGAGACAGATTCACAGCTCCAGGATTTCCCTTTTCATCCTACATTGCTATACAGTAAAAAAGACAATACCAAGATTTGCATTCAAATATGCTAAATGTAACTGTTTACAGCTGCAGATATTCCTGTCAGGGCTGGTCTGTAATTGGGATATTTATGTACAAATGACCACTTGGGCATCTATCTTCTGGTTTGTGCAGCCATGTGGCTTGCATGTACAAAAGTGGTTGTGCACTCAAATAGACTTGCACAGAACTGTGTGTACAGAGCCTATGCAAATTATGAGCTACTTAAAAATATCTTGAAGTGAAGAGATTAAAAAGCTATGTCTGCTATAGCTGTTTCATTGCTGATTCCAGCATTCTCTAAGCCTCAGCACATGACATATGGACATTAATGTATCTGTAATCTGTAATAAATTGGCAGAAAGAAATATTTTAGTGTTTGGGGATTTTTCCCTAACTTTTTTAAAAAAGACTGTTAGTGGGAAAGTTTCCACCTAAGACTGGAAGACTTTCTAAAGGAAAACATTTTCTAAGATATCCTTATATTTTTTTACCAAAACAGCAGGAGAAAATCTTGATGCTATCCTTTGGGGAAATACAGACTTAACAGGCTACTTCAGCTAACCCAAAGTCATTGGGAGTGAAGATCTCTGAAATCTCATGAGCTCCAGTTCAGCAAAAGACTTTAGCACATCCTTAACATTAAACATGTGGGCTGTGCCTTTGAAGTCAGTAAGTGTGCTCACATGCTTTCATCTGCTGCTGGATTGAGCTTTGACCACCTGTTTTTTATCACAGCAGGACAGAGCACCCAGTCACTCCTGATATCCCCTTACTCATGCTAGTGGTTCCTGAGCAGTCAATAGGCTCAATGTGCGTGCAAGGCTTGCTCACTTCAGGCAATGTTAAACCCACCAGTAGCGCTGGAAGTTTTGTACTGTTTGACATTCTGCTTGGACTCCTCTTTTTAAAAATGTGACTGATAGTTCTGTTTGAGCTGCATTGCTCCAGGGATTCCTGTACTCTTCCCCTCCAAAATCCAGACAGACATTTAGTTAATAAACATTCATAATTACAGGCAGTCCAAGACAGAAATTAGCTTATCCCTTGTAAATTCATTTATTCACTTACTTGAGTCAAGCTTCCATTATTTTGTTTTTCTTATACAGACTGGAGGGAACAGAAATCAACCCCCTGAGCTCCTTCAGGCTGTATATTCACTACGTTTTCTTTTTAAGTGCCAAAATACTCAATTTGTATTTTCTTCCCCAGTCTGCAAGGAAAATAAGGTAATGGAAATTTAACTCCAGTGAAAAATCAAGTGCATATAAAGTGCAATCTAATGGAGAAGATTTATTTTGAGTATCCAGCGATATGGCTGCTAATTTCCTCTTCTGGGGCCCAGACTCTGAAAGTACCTTTCTTTTGGGGTATGGCTGTGTGCCACTGGCTGGTATCACTGGCTGGTTGTGCCCATTTGCTTATGGCCTGCCAGCTCCAGCATTTTCCTGTATTGACAAACAGAGTCCTTGACCTACTTTTGGAGACTAAGGTCTGATTCTCTTCCCAGACTGATTCTGAGACCAATATTGTTTTATTGCATTTGTTGGAGTAACTACTGCATGTAAAGCAGAGAGGAGAGAAGACAAGGCCAGTGGAGGCAATAAATGGGATTTCACTAACAGTGTTTTTGGGTCTGCAGACAGTTCCTTGTTCTCTGCCGTGCCACTGCTATCAAGTTGCACATGGTTTTCTGCTGACTGTTCTGGATATTCACATTGCCTTCTAATGCCATTGACAGATGCAATGATACATCCTGACATTGGCAGACTGAGGTCTAATTTTCCTACCTAGAAAACATCAGTGAAAAGGAGTGAATTTTCACAGAACAGATTCAGGATATTGCCATTTCTTCTATGTTTATGAGAGGAAATGTCCATTTTGCCCTGCATCACATTTGCAGATGCTCCCTGGAACGTTGTTCTTGATAAATTTGTAATGACAATGTCTCATTTTTCAAACCTACATTTTTTTGGAAGAAATAATGTCATACTGGATTATGGAAAGTAATCTGCCTGAGTGGGAAAAGTAAAAATTATACTAAGAGAGAAAAGAGAATAAGGATGTTTACAGAGAATCAACTTAAGACATAGGAATGGGGCCTGTGTGCTTTTTCATTTCAAACTTCTACTGAATGAGATTTTGTGATTTCTTGTGTCTCAAATGTCAATAAAACATCATCTTCTCATAAACAAACTGTAATATAAAGATTAAAACTTAGCCTATTTTTAGAATTACTGGGTTAAAAAAAAAAAACATAGTGGAAAAACAGTGAAAAGAATATGACTTTTGGAGCTCATATGGCTCTTCTTTCATTTTACAACATTTTAAAGTTCTTGTTAGACAAATGCAGCTAAGGAGGAGCTCAGAAGTCAATAGGTTGAGGATTTTATGAATTAACTCTGACCACAATTTTTGGTTTTAGAAATGAAATGCCAGCACATTGTATTGATTTAAAAAATACACTCACCTATAATCCCCTGTGCTGACAGTGTAAGCTGAATTAGAATCATAAAGCTAGCTCTGAACTAGCAACGATTTCAACTCTTCACACCTCTGTTGATTGCCATCCTCCTGATTTACATCACCAACACATGAAATGCATCCATCTCATGGCAATCATCTTAATTGAGAAAGCAGAAGCAAAGGGATGACATTGACTCAGGAAAATTGAGACAGACAAGTACTTTCCATTATTCTGGATGCTGATTATAAATGTTTTTCCTCTTCTGAACTTTGACTTGTTATGGTTGGAAAATCATTACAGCAAGGAGCTGTAGATGCCATTCAGTGAATATTACATGTCTCTTTGGCTCCTCTTCTAAATCCTTCATTAGAACTTCAGCCAATCTGTGTAATCATTTCTAGTCAGCCTTATAACTTTTGTCTGCAAAAGATGGACTTCAGTGTCCGTCCACTACAGCTTCCCTACAGTGTAATGGTGATGTGCCAAATCAAAACAGTGCAAGATTCCTTCAAATTTTTCTGAAACTTTATAAAAAGTGTACTTACTCTCAAAGTACGTTGCTATTTCTGAAAACTGCTCTAGTGACAGACCTCCTGATTCAAGCCTTCAACCACATAACAGGAAGAGCATGGTTAGCAGCACTGCAGCAACATGTAGCCTGCTTGTTGCAAACTTCTAGGGATGAGAGGAAATTCAGCTTTCATGCCCATTTAATTGTCACCTTCTCTGTTAGAACAGACAAGCAGGATGCTAGTTTTGGACTTTCCAGCCTCATTTTAAGCCTGATCTGTGAAGTTTCATGACCTTAGGTTTATTGAATGAGCCTGACAATGAATTACACAGAAAGGCTTAAGGCAGATCTTCAGTACGTTTGGAACAATGGAGACTGCAGACTGGTTATAAGAAAAAATAGAGTACTTTTTATTTTGCACTCTAATATTCTTCATTCAGCCAGGACTGTTCACACATTTGTAGATGGTTTGGCAGGGCTGGAAAAGGTCTATAAAACCTGGACATTTGCACTGACCCTTCTTTTTCTTAGCTCCTCTGAAACATTCTTCTTCCTATTGCTTTAATCCTTTTATATACTATTTCTGTTCATGGCTGTTCATTTGACCATGGTTACAAATACTGAAAAAAGAAGCTCTCCAAGGAAGAGTGTCTGTTTTGTTGTGGTTGCAAGTTATTTCAATTTCCTTGGATCTCATGGGAAAAGCAGGAAATTAAGGGAAAGTTCTCTGATCTGAGATACCCTTCTAGCCATACAGTTTCAGTGGGGAGAGAGGACAGGAGAGGCTGAAAAAGGATTGTAGAAACAATAAAAGGCAGCTGATTTGTTATCATAAGAAGCTGCACAATGGAAGGAAGTTATAGCCCTATTAGGTAGCAGATTGAGATCTGTGAAAAAGAGTGTCCACTTTGTTGTACGCATGTATTTAGTTTTCCCCTAGGAAATTGGCAGCAGTTACCAAGAATGAGGCATACATGACCTGAGGGACACAAAATACTGTGTGATTGCTCTATTTAATTCTCTTCTAATCTGGATTTACTGATTGGCCAAATTGGACCATTTCTGCAATGAAGAGAAAGAGACTATTCAACAGGTTGTTCTTGCAAAACATGATAAATCAGAAGGAACACCTGGAAGATTCTAGAGCTGACACAGACCACACAAGTCTTCCACATGAAGAAAGGTAGAGGCAAACTGGATGATGAGAGAGAAGCTCAGACACAAGGGCAAGAGCTCAGACACTCAAGGAAATAGGAGTTAAAATACAAGTTCACTGATTTTTGAATGGAAATAATCTGAACTGCAGCCTGAGTTTGTCAATATTTCACATGAGACCAAGCTGACACTTTCATTATTCTTGAAAATGAACATTTTTCCCAGTGCTCTCCTGTGTGGTAGATATTGGTAAAGCTAAAAGTCATGGTGTCACTAAATCATGATACTCATATGGTAATGGCTGGAAACTGAATCAAAATAGATTTTTTTTTGTTTTTTAATCTGCATGATTTAGCTTCGTAATATTTGTTTTCTGAGCGTTATTTCAGTTACAATAGTTCAGCAGGAAAATGGGATTACTCCCCAGGTGATCTAAGGACAAAAATTTGACATCCAAGAAATGTGAGTTGACAACCATAAAAGTTTGCACCAAAGAAGTATTCAATTTTAGTACTTAAAATATTTTCTTATAACCATTCATCTTAATTTCTAAATTTTCAACTTTTAGTTTAAAAAACCCTAAAATTTCTTTTTTTTTGGACTAAAACCAGCTTCACTGCCAAGATATTTTCATTTCCTTGTTAAATTCTTTCCGTGGTTGAACTACAGTGATTCTGTACTATTTACCATTATGTTTTGCTATATCATCAATGTTTTCTATCACAAGAATCCCCTAGAACTGACAGTAGAGGTAAATGAAATATGCTTCTCTTGCAGGAAAGTCTTGGTTTTGTAAGCTATCATTTCTTATACAGTCTATCCTTACATTTCTAGAATTTCTGATTACTTTCTCTGTTTTATAAATAGATCAAAATGGTCATGCCAAGTCTGCACAATACATTGGAAAAGGGTTGGTCAGTATCTGTTAGAATAAACAGAAGTGAAATAGTATTTAAACTCCAGAAAGGAAAAGATGTCTAATAAGCATGATATTTTTATTTGGGGAATAGAAACAATGAAGATTTTAAAAATCAGTGAGGTTAGAGCCAAAATATATCCAGAAACAAAATCCTGAAGAATCTGAAATATCTCTTTGGAAAATGACACGCAATCTTGTGTTAGGACTTAGCTGCCAAAGTTGTCTATCTGCTTCCTGAGGACTATTGACTGCAAGTCTCCAGTGTCTCACAGTGACATGATTGCCACTTTTCTTTTTAGTTAATTGAAGATTTGAGTAACTCATGGTAAGAAGAAACAGAAAGAGCAATTGTCTTGTGGTTGTTTTGTGGTATGAACTTGAAGGGCCATACCCTTCCAATGACTTAACACCTTGTCCCCAGAGTAAAGAAGGATAAAAATAAAGATCTGAACAGTATTGTTCCAGCTGAGTAAAATTAGAAGCCGTTTTTAACAGCCCTGGCTCTGCCATGCTATTGTTAGAACTTGTTCACTGGCTGAAGTGTTCTGCATGACGCTACAGTGTGCGCTCCCTCCTCAGAGTGAGAGCCCTTTTCTGATCGCCTTCGGGAGCCAAGAATGTGCCATACAAAATGAAGCAGCTATTAAAATGTGCATGAAAAAACAATTTGCTTTGTGCCTAGTTATACCTTCAAGGGTGATCGTTATCAATGTATTTAATCTGGGTCTCTGTGTGTAATCAAGCACTAGAACACAAAATGACTGTAAACGTAATAAAACCATGGCAAGTAGGAAAGGCAGTGGAGACAATTCAGTGATTTCCTGAAAAGTGTGTGGGGATTGAAAGAGGGGAGGAGAAGGAGGAGGAAGGAGAAGAAGAACCTTATGAAACAGAGGGTTATCCTGTAATTCATTCTGTTTGCATGTAGCTTATGCACAATTTATGGTAGCTGGTTGGGTGATCATCTCAAACACTTTGTAACGCGGGAGGATTTTGTACAAGTTTTGCATGACCAGTAACATGGACACTAGATGGATAGCCAACAAGACCCTAAAATAACAGCACAACAAAGACCCTGCCTCTTGTATATTGCTGGAGCAGATTCCCTCTTCCACTAATTTTTGTTGAAACCTTTATTTGCATGTCTTATTAAATTAGTCATGCCAGAATGACCCCAAAAGCATAAATTTCACCATAATATTCTTACTCTTCTGCTCCTCAGTTCAACAATTACTAGCATATTTATGGCATTAGCAGACATGAATAGATTGTTAATAGAAGTGTACTATTATAAATATATGCTATTATTACCCTCTTCCTTGAAAAGGGTATTCCATGCCATATGTTAGGAAGCTATAAAGTGGAAGGGAAAGAGTTAGGAAGGTAAAAGGGAACATGCACTCTTGGAAACACAGACAGAAATTCTAGGTATGGAAAAAATGCACATCCTGCCAGGAATTTATTCTCATTTCAGCATAAGTGGAATTTTCATGTCAGTGATTCTATATTGCTGTGTATGCTCACAGAAACCTGTGGATTTAAATAGGCTCTAGAATCTTGAGACAAGAAAGAGTAAATATTTCGTAGGCTTTTACAGAGGTAAACTTCACAGTGACATCTGAAAGTAGAAGGAAAACATCCATGCAACACCAACCCTTCCTCTCCCTGATCCTCTTCCTTTCTGTGAACACTCCAAGTAATAGTTTGTGGCAGTATGAGGAAGTACCAGCAACACAAGCTACTTGAAAATTCCACAGAAACTCAAAACTTCACTCCAAGATGCATTTAGATCTATGAATGTGCCTAAATGGATTTAAATGTCCATTCTAGAGTCTGACTTCAAAATCATGATGTGACTAGGAGAAAAACACCAACAAAAAACCGGGATAAATGAGGCACCAAAAAAATCAGGTTCTTCTGCAACATAGCCTGAATGCAATCTTGACTTCAAGGATTGTGCAAGATTGAGGATCTGGAAGCCCTTGTAGGTGTCCTGGATCACTCTTTGCTTTCTGACATCCAGGTGCAGGAGTCGGCTGAAGGGTGCACTTTGTCATGGTGTTGCCTTAGAACTCAAGCCAGGCCTTGATCCTCTAGACTGTTGAAAAGTTAGTGGAAAAGATGCAGGTAGACAGTCATTCCCACATAGCTCTTTGCTTCACACATTTCCAACTGAGCAACCAGGATCTAATCATATGTGTTTCTTACGTGAATAATAGATCTGTTTCCGCCCTGTAAGAGCCTTTATTTTGCTTTGAACTTTCATTATACCAGTTTTTTGCAAGTGATAATTAAAACAGTAAGTACCTTTTTCTGGATTCAACTTTACTAGAATTCTTTTCAGAGAGATACAAATTACATTCCCCTTTTCTAAAAATAGCTTTGGTGGAGGGAGACCTGATATAGTCTCTGTCAAGTATTAGAAGGTCTATACAATAAGCTTTGATTTCCTCTACATAGAAGAATAACCTGGCAAAATTCAAGGGAACTGCAGCCGTTGACTGGAGGAATTTCTAAGGCATTTGCCTCTCACTTACTGAAATGTGTTAGTCCTTGGACATGGCTCCTTCTTTGAATGTGGTAATACTTAGAGACTTGTGCTGCCTTTGATCACATACTTTAATCATAGAAATTAGAGATGGAACAGACATATTCATTGATCTAGACCATTTCCTGCTGCTGCAGGATTGGTCTGCAGTTTATTTTTGAGGGCTTTCTAGTTCTCGCATTTCTCCCTGAGATCAATGGGAGTTCCTCACCCAGATCAAGGGCAGTGAATGGCTCCTAACTTGTGAAACTCATAATGAATTGTATTTTGTACCATTTTGGGTGGTACAAATGGTGGAAATAATGGAGTACTCTTCTCACATGTGTTGAAGCGCAGCATCTGATGGAGAAACAAACATGGTTCATTTGTGCAGATATTAGCTGAGTAAAAAGGAAAATATTTTCTGTATATTCAGCTTTCTAAACACAATTACCTTCCTGTGTGTATCACCTGTCTTGTCTGTGCAATGTTTTCAGTCAGTTCTTCATTCCTCCTTGATGCTTTTCCCTACATGGAGCTGGTCAAGCTTTTCCTCACTGTGTTTTAAAAATGCTAAATTAATGTTTTGCTGAGTGAAAAAAGTATCAATTTTTAACTGACTGGTTGTGATGTATTCCTAACATTAAGCATTTCAAAAAGGACAGTCATAAAGGTTTTCATGTCTTATGGTGAAATTTTAAGTTTTGGTCTTTGAAGGAATTGCTAGCAATTTGCCTAATCATTTATGCTATGGAAATTAGAATAGAAATTTTGCCTTTGGGTTTCTGGTAAAAAAGTATTGTCTAATGTAGTAGAGGTTGTTTACACTTTTTTTTTATTACCGAATTTGTTATAATCCTTGACCCTTTCCTCCACCCAACATTCCCCACATTAATTGTTGTTTCACCTCAGAAGGTTCTGATGCTTTGCAGTATTCCCCTGGCTGCCATGATACAGTCTATCTGGCATTTCCTTTTTAGTACAGTACTCTTCAAAGTAATTAAAATATAAGCCACAACATGAAAAAGCCTGAATTCAGCTGTCAGGCATGTCTGCATATCATGGCATTGGTCCGACAGTAAGCTTCTTAAACCATGCCTTGCCACAGAGTTCCACACAATGGAAGATTGCCAAACAGTTTTTAATTCATATAATTTCAGCTTGGTGGCATGAATGACTAAGTGTGAAATATAGAAAACTGTCAAAAGAAGTCCAAATACTCACTGAACTACAAAATCTAATGTGACTTTCCAGCTTTCTCTGTGGTTTGGAGTTAGTGCTCACTATCTTATAACAAAACATAGCACCTCTAGTACCTGTTGTTTATTTAATCCAGGTGGAAATTCAGCTCTTGCCCTAAACCATGGCAGTGGAAAAAAAACAGCAGAAGAAAAAGCATAGTACATAATAGCAAACATGGAACTGCCCTTGCCCTAAATATATTTTAAGTGGGCATCTAATGAGCAGGACCAAAGGAATTTTATGGAGGAGGAAGTCTTAAAATAGTATGGTTGTGAGCTGAGCTGTGCAAGGTATTTGGCTGGCTCTCAACCCACAGAAGGCAGAGTGTCGCACAACAGCCCAGTGTTGCTGGGCGCAGGTCATTGTTAGTCCCTGCAGGAAAGGGATTAACTAGACAATTGCCTTTCTGCAGAGCAGAAACAAACTTCCCCATTAATTGCTACCAGCCTCTTCCTGTTCCAGCAGGTTACTCTGGCTTCTTTCACTGCAAAGCCTTTGCTATCAGAGCAGACAGTATCTAGGGGCACAGGAGGCACTTCCCAATTAACTCTTTCTCTTTTTTGCTCGTATTTCTCGTATTTGCTCTTCTGCATTGCAACCTGATGTGACAAAACTTGCTTTTTAGAGATTACAGAATATCTTAAAATTTACCAAGCGAAATTGATCATTACTATCATACCCCAGCATAAACTGCTGTTCAATTTCAGTGTAAGGAAAAACCCATGTTTTATCATGCCTTTTCCAGAAGAAAAATTAATTTATATGGTACTTGGTTTATATTTTTCTACCTTAGCTTGAATTGCAATTGCATGAATTGCCATCCTGGACCAGAGCAGTAAACTAGCTGAAGTGTATTGTCTTCTTGCCCTCCAGCTACAGTCCAGGCTAGATGCCTCTCAGGAAAGCGAGGCTGCATAGCTGCAGAAATGCATATTTTCTATCTCTTAGCTCATTGACTACACGCAGACAGAAGTCTGTGTTTTATGTATGTACCAAGGCATAAGAATCTTGTAGTTTAGGTTAATACTACATTATTGCTGCTGGAGGACCGGAATCTTGTTCCTGTCTTATAAAAAATAAATAATGCAGCACTTTTATCTTTATCTGAGGTTTGGAAAGGGGCATAACACAGTCTGATCTTGTTTCTTTTTTTGTTTCTTTTATTGTGTGTTCACTTTGGTATGGCTGAATATGTCGGAAACCATTCACAGAACTGACATCTTTTCTCTTGCTATCACTTCTAGAAAAACTTCTAGTTACTCATAGTGATAAGTGGACTATTTGACTATTTACCTCTTCTGTTTGCTCTCCTGCCTCCTTCATGTACATATATAGCTATTTTTTTGCAAATATTAAGATTTGTTCTAGCATCCATGTGTAAAAATATCAAATTTTCCCACCATCTTTCTATAAAATTTGCACCTTTGTGGATCCAGGAATTTTCTGCATTTACTGGATTCTCGCTATCACTGAGCAGGGTTTTGCTGACTTTGTCACTCTACTCTCTTGCAATGTTACACTTACTGCCTTCACATATTCTAGCAGCCTTTTTCATCTCCCAGTCTTTTCCACTGATGCTTATGCTCTTTTACTAATGTTTATGCCCCTTCCTCAACCTGCATCAGACCTCAGTCCTTACTTTCATACTGGACTGAGTGCCCTCTGTGCTCATTCACAGCCTGGGGGAATTGTGTCTTCTTATTTCCAAGGGTTTAAATGTTGTGATCACAATTGCACATTTGGGAAACTCTCCTGGTTTTATATGTCAAGCACCTTTCCTCTTTTCTCAAAGAAACCTGCAACCCTGCCAGGGCTCCCAATGTGCAGTTCTCTTCCTACTGGAAAAGACAACAAAACTCAGGAAAAGCTAAAAACCCATAGAACGTTCCTCACTGAAACTCATTGCATACCACACTCAGGCACTGTAAAACATGAACTTATTACCTGAAATACTATTATGAAGTTCAGCAAAGAGCACAAAACCTTGATTGTTTCCCTAAAGTGTTTTTCATGTGTTGCCTGAAATGTGTACGTTGAACCTGACACTTCAGAGGAGGAAAAATATCCCATCTTGGGCACATGATCAGCTTTATGGTGCTGAAAACATTAGGATATATTTCTTGTTACTTTGCAGTTCTCACTGGTAGCTCTGTACATTCTAATCTTAAACTAGATAGCTTGAAAATATATGCTAATCACTGTTTAGGAAATGGAATTAGTGACTGAAAATGTAAATGACTACATATCTGATAAAGTGTGACTCTGCTAAAATTTTTTTTTCTCAAATGTAAGCCTTTTCTTTTCTGACATAAGCATTCAGCATTTTTACTTATTTGACTACTTGTGATCACATGATCTTCTCAATGCCCTATTTTCTAAGTGCAAAATTGATTTTCTACACATACACTACCATGAAGCATGAGATCTTAGGCAGACAGGGTCTGAACCAGTGACTTGTGAGATAATTAATGACTCCAGTTTCTGTATCAAAATTTCTTGGTACGTTTGAGAAACATAATTAATGGATGACAAACCCATGCATGATTAGGGAACTGTGTTCCTAAATATTATAACTGCTTTATGGAATCACATATAATTAAGAGCCCAAATTTATTTTTTTTCAAGGACACTTTTTTTTGAAAGATGGAAGGGTTTCTGGGACTACCTCTAAGCAATGATATTGTTGCTTAAATAAAGTTTCTACTTTGATTTCTCCCAAGCCATGAATCCATTGATTCTACAATTTTAAATATTATGGAACATGAATGCAGCACTGCAGTTTCTTATAGGATCTTCAGTGCCAGACTCTGCGACAACAAAACCATGATGGTGATGTAAATGTGTCAAGGGGCTGACAATGGCCCCAAGCAGAGGCTGTTTCTTGTTTGTCCTGAGGAAGCTGCCAATCTCATTCCTTTTGCCATCAGCAAAACTCTGTGATATCGTTTTGTTTATTGAATAGGATAACCTAGTGTTGTAGTCTAATAGATATATATGTGCATACATGTACATACATATATATTCATATACATATATGTGTATGTCTGTATATGAATACATTGCTCTTGCTGCTGTGGCAGTAGAAATGTGAAATAGCCTGTACTTCTGAAATGTTTCTTGAAAAATATCTTTGGTTGAGGAATTGGGAAGAGCCAAACACCTTTCACATTAAAGAAGAGCACAGAAAGGAGTAGTTTGCAAAAGTGAATGCAGTAGGCCTTTTTCCCCAGAGTACTGGCTGTCATCAGTGGGACTGTGAGGGAGAGAAAGACCAAGTGAGTGATTTGCAGGGCAGAACCAGTCTCCAGACATGCATGCAACTGTGAAGCCACTATCTGCTATAGAGTATAAGATTTTTTTTCCCTTTGGATCTCAAGAAATCCCTATGGTCAGGTCTCTGTAACCTTTAACTTGACCATGGCCACCAAATGAATACTTTCCACTGAAGGGAAGTCTGAAATCAGCAGAAACCAGTTGCCTGGACCTTTCTTCTGAGTTTTTGTAAGAGAGAACTGGTCTGTCTTTGAGCAAGGAAGAGACCCTAGGAGTTACAAGTGAACTTTTGCTAAAGCATTTGCTGCACTAGGTCATGAGCTTTTTCTCTAAAAGGTTGATTCATATCGGCTTGCATAAGAAAATTATCACATGGATAACAAACCAACAGAAAGCAAAATGTGACAAAGCTTCTAATTCTGGTAGTGAACAGTTTAAAGTCTGGTTTTCATTTGCAGCTTCATTAACAGATCAGTAGAGAGGCCAAAGAGAAACCAAATAAATGAATACATTAGAAAGAATTTTCTGAATGTTATTGAGGACAGAGATGGAAAAACCCCATAAACAACCAATGTTAAAAAGTTTTCCCTTGAAATGCAGCTGATTATTGGGCTACTTAAATTGACTGCTAAAATGAGGTTGGGAAGGGTTTTGCTTTTTATTATTTTTATGTATCAGGCTAAGGAAAAGCTGCAGGGGAAAGCCCCTGGTTTGCTTTCCTCAGTACTGTGGGTGTGGTCTGTTGGCTCTTAAGAGCTTTCTCTACCAAATTCATTGCTTTTGAAGGGGCCCTGGAAGGTACAAAGCATTGTTTTTCATCTTTACCACTGTTTTGAAGTTGTTGGAGGGCAATGGCGTAATTTTATGGCCTGAGGAGTAAGGGGAATCGGCTGAAGGATCAACGCTCTGTGGAGCTTTCTGAAGGAAACACCTTGAATTACAAGGGCAGAATTCATTATGCCTCGTGACCCTAATGAGTCTTGCGTTCCCATTGCCAGCCAAGGGTTATCAGAAAGAAGGTCTATTTGCTCTGTGTTAAAATGAAAGTGAGAGATTTCTACTGAAGGGATTCGTTCTGTTTTTCTAACAAATTGATTCTTTGTTTTGTCAAGCCTTGAAGCATGTCACAATCTCCTGATGATCACAGACACAAGTCTCAAAATGAAATAATAGACTTTTGTTCTAACCCAGTCTCATAGAGAACAGTACATGAGCATCAGGCAGACATGATGTGTCATGTTGCAGATCTGAGAGAGCTCAAAAAACCCCAGAAGTGAAACCTGCCACGTTTTACCTGTGATGCTGGAGGGCTGAGTGGGGGAGGAGGAGGCAAGGAGCCAGCAGAAGGAACGTGTGGGCACCAGCCACTCACTGCCCTGCTGTCTTGTTGCCTTGAGAGCTGGAAGGGAGAAATTATCATTTGAATCTGCCTTTTGTCCCAGACATATGGCACCAGGAAATCACTAACTTGAGAGAAGGTGCTCTCAGCTTCTACTTACATCTCTTACTTGGCCCAGAAGGCTGCTAAGAAAAGCACACTGAGCTCTGCTGGATAGAATGAGACTCAGTAGACACCTGGTACTTTTTGCTAATCACCATCTGTACAACCATAGTGAGCTGGTACCTCTGAGTATCACGTGATTTTTGGTGTTATAATTTCTGAGGGCTTGCCTAAGTAGCACCAGTAACCATTGGAATAAAAAATTCCACTTGTTTCATTTAAATCAAATGTGGTTGCAGTCTGTGGTTGCAATTATATCTGGGTAAATCTTACAAACCTTAAGTAGAAAGAATTTTTTTTGCTATGACTTTTCAATTCAAAGTAACCAACTACAGAGTATTTCTCTAGAAGTTTCTTCTTTTAGGTTGCACGTGTTACTACTTAATAATCTGATGCCTAGACACTGGATGCTTGAACAAGACGACTACTTTTTCTGTGGTAGTGACTATTACAAAGCCTGTAATGGGCCCAGTCTTAGCTCAGTATGTGTTGAAGTACTGAATTTAAGCACTTGACATCAAAATTTTATCTTTAAATACTCTTCAGCTTTATGCTCAAGGCTAGCTTTTGTTCAATATAAGTTCTTTATACATCTGTAAGGAGAAAAGCTTTAGAATCTTTAAATACAAAATGTAAAATACCTAGAGGAATTTAAAATTATAACCCTCCTTCCCTCCTCCCTTATTATATATTAATATTTGACACCACCAATTTTCTAAAGAAAGAATAGAAAGATTTGACAGAGTAAATTTCAATTATTATTCTTATGTGCTGAAATAGGCTGCCTTTGTTAAGATGCAATATTTTTTTCCTAGATAAGAGTAAAATCTAGCTAGAGTTTTCTAAAGGTAAAATTTCCTAAAAGTCACCCTTCCGTATTTTCCTCTCAGAAGTCTCAACAGATATTTTAAAGCCTATGTGAAAGGCTAGATTATGACTTGTAAACACTGACTGACAATTTTTTATTTCCAGATTCTAACCTGAATCTACGTCCTGTGTGTGTATATGGAAGGGAGCTATTAAGTACAAATTAGGAGTTTCCTAGTGAATTGGGCTTTACAGTAAATATGCCAATTCAGGTTACTGAAATTCTTCAGCTTGGAACACTTGCAGTTCCAATTGTAGTGAAAAATACTCACAGTAAATACCAAGACAGAGCAACATGCAAGTAGCTGTTCCATATTTCAGAGGTAGCAGGCTTTGAGGCACTATGCCAAAAGATCAAGGACAAGGGAGTTTTCTGGTGTGAATTATTGCTCTGTAATTCATGCTCTGACATAGTATGCAGAACTGGCAAGATCATTAGGTGAATGAGCTTTAAATATTGCCAAATCAAATATTAGGTTGATAATGAGAAAGGTAGATTGGGGTTTCTACTCCCTTTGAATTTACAGGAAAAACGGGACAAATTAGCTTTACCAACAGTGAAGTTGTTGTGTGATCTTTTTGTCTAGATTTGCATGTTTTAACAGGGGATGAGTTTAGGTTAAACCCCTTTTGCTGTAGACATTGGTGGAGGACAGAAACTTTGGAAGTTGAATATATATTCAATAGTTTAACATTGTAAAGACACAAATACTATGGTCTTTCAGCATTTCTTGGAAAGAAAAGCACTGACAGTAGACAGCTCCCAAATATAATGCTACCTGACCTATCTTTAAAAGTTCCATTTAGTTTTTTGCTCAAGAGTTTGGAAGCCGTCTTGATGCCTGAGTTTTGTGACTTTTAAGAAGGGAAACATAAGCAGTGATACCAAGCCCATGACTATAGTCGCATCTGTTTACTCTGCTGAAGCAGATTCAACCTATTGTCCTGTCTGCTTTCAGCTGGAAAGGAGAAAGTCACTAATGGTGTCCCACCTAAACAGAGAAACCGCCACTGTCTGTTTAGGTGGAATATTTTATCTGTGTTTCAGCATAAAGGCCTAGTTCCTTAAAGGTGTTTATGAACTCATTTATGGACTGGTTATTTCTCATTAAATTAAGCACTGGTATTTAAGAATTTATGGTGTTCATCATCAATGTGCTAAAAAATGCTGAAACAGTAGTGAAATGAAGCTATCTTAACATTTTTCTCCTCTATAACAGCTCTGAAACTTTTAAACTGCAGCTTTTCTATTGTGGAGATAATTTCTAAGATATGTTACAGAGGAGCTTAAAAGCACAGTTTTTAGAGAGGTTGGTAGAAGTATTTTTTGACTGAAAAGATCCTTGTCCTCTAACTGATCATGTTGGTAAGATTTTGTCCACATTTCTTTATATGAATATTTTCCATGGAAGCATCCTACTAGGGATTTGTCTCTCTCTCCCCAATGCAATTGGCAGCAAATAGACCACTGTGAAAGGCAACATGTAGGATCACTGATGAAGATACATATTTCTCAGGTCTCATATGCCCCTGCCAGACTGCATGGCTTTGACCAGAATTTTGCTATAAATTGACAAATGAGTGAACATTTCTCATTGTCTCATTTACCTTCCAATTATCTTTTTGCAGAGTTAAAGATAGTAGAAGTAGATGGCAGAAGTATTCACCTTCTCTGCCTTTTCAGAAGGTTTGTGTTTGCCAGAAAAAACAGATTTTGACATATTACCAATGTAACTGAGGGAGAAAATGGCAAAATTAAAACAAGATTAGGTTCACTCAGGGGCTACACTGATACTCGAGGGCAAAGAAAAGCAGTATTCAAGAAGGACTTGAAGTACATAAAATAATAAGCCTGAGGTCCTTAACAAAGGCTTCTGGCATTTATGGAGTGTAAGTAGTGAAGATTTAGAAATGTGATTAAATTGAACCAGATTTTGCTGTAAGACTCTGAAGGGTTCAGAAACTTTCCACTGTCCCCTTGTTCCCGACAAAATTTAATTGCAGGAACTGAGGCAGCTGTATTGCTTCATTTTCTAGGATACAAATACAGTTAATAAACTGCTGATTAAGGCACTTCTAGGGAAGCCTAGGGAGGCTGGATGTTGAGACCTCATAGTCCAGTTGCTAGTCTGCAGAAAGTGATAAAATTTTAGGAGTAGTTTAGATTAGTAAGTCATAGATTTTTTATGAAAAATGTTGCCTATAGAGACTTTTGCTCACAGTTCTGAGAAAAATCTGTTATCATACCTTAGAGATATTTTTCCTGATTTCACTTGGTATTATTGTTCATAGAAGGGATAAAAGTTGCATATCTACATTTTATTGGTTGAAAGCAAAATTCAAAACACCTTCATGTAACATCTCTGTTCCTTTTTTTCCTCTCACTAATACTGAAGAGGTAACAAAACAAGTAAACCAGCCACCGGAACATTACTGAGTACCTTTTGGGGATACAAATAAACAAATGATGCTCTGTAAAAGCAGAGGAGAAAGAAATACAGTGTCTGCCTTTTAAAAAGAGAGAGGAAGAAGACTTGAAAAATTAAGTCCAGCTGGCCTCATATCAATACTGGGAAAGATACTGAAACAATTTACTAAGCAGTCAATTTATAATTACTTAGGGATGATAAGAAAAAACCAATAAGGATTTATCAGGAAAAAAAAAATGTCAAGGCTAATTATTTCCTTTGACAAGGTAGCTCTCCTGGTAAATAAAGGGATGGAGTACATATGATATATATGTTAATCTTAATACAGTTTTCTCACAAGCAATTTAAGGAAAATGGCTAAACGAAGATGGCTGAAAGTCAGTGTTTGGAAACAGGTGTGAGCAGTTAGTGTTAAAATGGGTAGTTGGTAAATCCATTCTGGTTGGTGTTTTTGATGAGTGTACAGACTGCCACAACAAAATCTCCAAGGTCCTGAGAATTAGGGAGATTGCAGGTGCTTTCTAAAGCATAATGGATATTGAAAGTTATTGTGAAAAATTGGAAGAATGATCTGAAATGAGTGTCAATAAATATGAGTGTGAAGCATTGTTTCCAGGGAGGGACAATGACACCCAAACACAGAGCAGGGAGTAAGTGATGAGACAGCAGATCTGCAGAGAAGGGGGTGAGGGAGATTATGGACTGCAGACCAAGGATGACTCAGGAGCACGATACCTTTTTTTGAACAGCCACTTCATTATGTGGTGAATTAAAGGAAATGCTGTGTGTCAGGCAGAGGTAGGAGTTCCATCGTTCTTGGTGCTTTGGGTTCTGAGCTAGGAACTCGACCCAGCTTTGGGCACCACTTTTTCAGAGAGTTGCAGACAAACTGGCGAGTGTCCAGAGGAGAGGAACAGGAATGATAAGCGGTTCAGAAAACATGACCTGTGAGGAAAGATTGAAGGAATTGGATTTGTTTAGTCTACAACAGAAGAGCCTGAGAGGGACATGATAACAGTCTTCAAGTATGTAGAAGGTTGTTGTAAAGTAGACAGTGATCAATTACACTCCAAGTCCACTGACAGGAAAAAATGATTGCTTTAATTTGAAATGAAGAAGTTTTAGGTTAGATGTTGGGAAAATTCCACAAAAATCAAAATCCTTCTACCACACTGAGGATAACTAAACACTTGAACAAAGTACCGAGGAATTTTCAAGAGTTTTTAAAGAATTCATTAATATAACAAGTAAGGGTCAGAGCAAATGCAGGTATTTTCAATGCTGGGATCCACTAGGTAAAGTGCTAGGGTTTCTTTTATGTCCTTTATTCTCTATTTTCTAAAAAAAAATCTGCTCTTCAAAAGTTACCTAAGATTCATCAATGCAAGAATGAATCAGTTTCCTAATTTATGCTAGAGTAATTTACTTTATTTTCATGTCTGAATTTGTCTTCTGGTTTTGTTTCTGAAAAACAGGGGTACAGTGGTTCAAAAGAATTTCAAGTGCTTACTTAAAAAATCCAACAAAACACTAAAAATCAACTTTATGTGTAGCAAGCCATTACTGCCATTTTTATCTGAAGTTTTTGTAAAACTAAGCAAATGAGGCATTTAAAGTTTTTAGTTTATCTCTGACAGCATAAAGGCCATCAGTGACCTAGTGGGTGTATTTATTTCCTAGACAGCATTAACTTATTTTTCTGTTTCTGATATACTTGTAACTATGGAATTTCCCCTATAGAACAGCAAATATGAAAACATCATTATCACCATCTGACCTTCGAGCACATTAGCAAGGAAGATATCAGCCACGGTGAGGTAAACCTAGACTGTGTATTGCAGGGACTGATAGGCAGATATTCCCTTCTGCTGAGTCTGCTCTGAGAGTGCTAAGTTCCAGCAAAGAAATAACAGGACAGGTGAGAAAAGACAGCATCCAAAACCACCAGAAGAAGATCTGCCAGAGCAAAGTGCTAAAGGCCTGTGGCCAAGCACTTGTCATGTGTTCAGGAGGCATGAAAACAGAGTGCCTAATTCTCTTCTGTTGCTGTTCTTTTGCCATCCAGTGTAGTTATTTGTGATTTATTTTCAACACAGGTTAGCTAAGGGAAAGGAGATATTTGTTTGTTAAGGTTACCTACAGTGGAACTCAAAGGGACTTCCTGGGTCACAGAACCCAGCCCCATTACTGCAATTTTTCAGTCCATCTGTCCTAAAACTAACCAGGAATAGCAGTAAGAAGCTCAGCCAAGTGCATGTCTAGCATTTCCCAGCTGGGACTGCAGGTCAAAAGCAGGGAAGGAATTGATAGATGAATGTTTCTCATTTCTAGGTTGCTGCATTAAACTGATTCATCTATTGGAAGGAGGTATGTTAAAGGGGTTAGGAAAGCATTTCAACAAACAACAAATAGAAGGTATGAGAAGAAAAGTTTTGTTTATAGCTAAGAGTTAGCTGTCATTATTTGGTATCAATCCATTTAAATGTTTAATTAAATGTTTGTGCATGAAATTGCAGTTAAGACTAGGTAAAAATTCTGTTAAAAATGCTTTTCACATATGTTTGTATTAACTTTTCATCTGATCTGGATAGATGCCTGTATTATTTACCTTCTTTCACATTTTACCTACTTGAAGTTTTGTATCACCTCTTCCTTTCCCCCTGAGGATCATGGAACCCTCAGGAAATACAGCACCTATATAGCATATCACTGACAAAAGAATCAGTAATCCAAAGAGGTTTCCAAGCCTGAAATAGCACAAGGCCTCCCCTCCCTCCTTTCCATGTTCTCCTAATAGTCTACTTTTGTCCTATGAGAAATCAGCTGTTTACAAATGGTAAGCTGGACAGTTACAGTTAATCCAGAGCAAAGGAGCCCAAAAATATTACATCCCCAGTTCAGCCTCAAAATTTGCCTTTTTTAACGTACAAGCTCCACAAAAGCTGTTCTTTTAACTAGTTTATTAGCAAGTATTGCACTGCTGGAAACCTGGATTTTCAGTGGTACCTAGATCATTGCACATACTAACCATGATCCTGAAAGCATTCCTAAGACATCTCACTGGAGTTCATGTCCAGGTGGACTTTCAGCTCTCACCCTTCAAACTCCTCATTGACTCACCTATTTCAATTTCTTTCGTTGTCTTCTTCTTGGTCACTGCCTTAGGGCCACCTTTCTCTACATGTCTTTATCCATATTCTTCATTTTTTATGTTCCTAGAGTGCACTTGATTCCCAGTTTAGTATTGGCTATTCCTTCTCTCCACGTGGACTGTAAACTGCTTTCTTTTGTAAAGACACAGCACCACATCCCACAGCAGGATCTGCTAGGGCTCATCAAACAACATAGTAAAGGTTTAGGCATCAGGGTTATTCATCACATTTTCCTTTCACATACTGTTGGGCATAATGCCCTTCTCTCCAAGTAGTTATGCCCAAAAGGTCTTCAAGTATCCCAGATATTATAGCTGTGTTTATGCTGAATAACCTGTCATGGACAGGGACTGTTCTCTTGTCCCTCTCACACAGCATGTGGTGCTGTGTCTCCCCTGACCATATGGTTTCTTGGTGGATCTAGGGTCTAACTGTTCCTTTAAGTGATTTTCTTCAGATATATTCAGTAAGGTGAGGACCCTCTTTCTACCAGTAAGAACCAAGGTTTCATTGGGTGAATATTGTGGGGTTATGTTGTACACCTTGGTGTACAAAGGTGTGGGGTGATCTTGGAATGCACAAAGCCTGTGCAGGCAGTATCAGAGGACAGCACAGGGCGTGATTTGTTGTAGTCTCACCCATGTTACTTGCTGGTAAGTGCTGCCTACCATATGTACTCTCCCATCAGTCATGTCTGGGCATTATTACTGAAAAGTGGTAGTTGGCACAGGCAGCTCAGTGATCAAGTTCACTCCCTGGCCTTGATTTATTTAGTGATATAGTCTATGCTTTGAACATGCTGTACAGACTATTATCTGTTTTATTTTTTCTCTTATGTACTAAGGCAACGTGTAACATATCAAACACAAACGTTTTTTAGGATATTTTCAACCACAAGTTCTTTTTAATGATAATAATAGCAATAATTAAGAAATGAGTGCCAAAATGTAGCTCGTATTTTACATGTTATAGCTATTCTCCAAATCAGACAAATGTCCTGTGCTAGGAAATAAGAAGCAAAGGGTGGCAAAGTTCATGGACAGTAACTTTTTTTGAGCTAGAGACCTTTCTAGACATGTTTATTATCATTTTGTTCTGATTCAAATGCAGGTTTAACAGCAAAATAAAAATCTGTCTTGTTTAAAGGAAGATGTAACTCATTTTATGAACAAGAACCACAAACAGCTGCTTCCATATGTTGCTAGTATCAGGAAAAATTCTTTGTTAAATGGCGTCTTTAAGATTAAACGCTGTGCTGAAAATAAACACAACAAAAGCGTGAGATGATTGAGGAGAACAGTGACCCACTCCAGGAAAAAATACACTTTGTTTCAGCTGGTGATGAATCTGCATGACCCAGACAGAGAGTTCCAGCATTGACTATCACTGTATTCTGCAGTATTTTGACATGTAATATAAATGTCTGTGATAAGGGATAAAAGGCACATTGGGCCATCTGTGCTAGTTTTAAACCTGTTTGTCCAAATCTGGGATGTTGTAACCATTTTTTTATTTGCTAAAAGAAAATTTTTAACATAGTTTGGACCTAATTCTGCTTTCTGTAGTATCTCTATTAGAAAATGTTTTAAGTGCAGTCCTCTGTTAGCCAGATTGAAACACAGTTCATGAAGGTGTCATGCTCTCTTTGAAGTTGAAGGGAGACGCATCTGCCTTGAATGAGAGCAGGATGAAATCACCTAAGCAAATGGTTGATTAATCAGATAGTGCCAAGAAAGCCAAGTATGGTTTGAGACCTTCTGTAAGGAGACAAAGCTCTGGCTTCAGTTTTAAAGATGAAGTCTTTTACTTCATAATGGCTTGAGTGTGAATATCCTACTGTCATTTCTCATGCTTCCAGGTTTGCTTTTAGTCTTCCGGATCTTTCTTCTCTAATAAATCCATAGAGAGCAGTGAGATTTGCAAGCACAATTAGGGCTGTCTAGTCCTCGCAGTCTGCTTCTGTAACCTCTGATCACCTGCTCCTTCTATACTTTCATACTATCATCTCTTTATGAGTTTTTTTGCATTGCTCCAAAGGGTTTTTTTAAACAATCTAAGGAACCATATATTTTTGGTAAGGCACTGTCACTTCTTGATTAAAAAATAACTTTTATACACTCATCTTTACATGGGGAAAAGTTTGCTTCAAAATTGCTGCTTGAAGATTAATTGAAGAATGTGTGGAAGGATAGTGTGGGTATGCTTGTCCAGAAACATACACATGCCAGTTAGATAAGCTTCATGATTTTTTTCCCCAACATTTTCAAAAGAGAATTAAACTTGCCTTTGCATTATTGATTTGCAACATTTTCGTGATATACAGAATGTGGGGTTTTTTTGTTTGTTTGATTTTTTTCTTTGTTGTTGTTGTTTTTGTTTTTTACTTTGGTAGGCATATATTTACTTTTTATTATGTATGGATGGAAAATCTTGAAAAGATGAGCCACCTACTGACAGTGTAGAGAGCCTGAAATAGTGGCTCCGAGGCATTTGAGTTCCCATTTCAACATCACACTGTCTCTGACTGCAGCACCCATCACAGCACAACCAGCTGGATGGCTTATCCAGGTCCTTCCCAATCCTGCATTTCTATTGATCTGGGATTTCAGAAATGACTACAGTCCCAGGATGTTGCTGGGTTATGGGCAACCCCTTCCTAGGTGTGTTAGAGGCACTACTCTGCAGCCATTTGGCCTTTACTCCATATCCTGTAATTTTTAAGATCACAATCAATGTACATATTGCTGCTAGTTATATCATCTGACTTCTGTTTTGTGAGATTTTTGTTCTTAATTGTGTTGCTGTTGCAGTGTTTCATATCTGTGCAATCAGATGCATGTACTTTACAGTGAACATACATTTCAGGCTTGTATGTATCCAAGCAAAGTGAGCAACGGAGAACCCAAATGTTAGCAACTATTGCTTTCTGTGTCTCTTGTGGAAGATTTATCTGGATATACAGTTTTATGCTGGTTTAAATAAGGAAGTGACATTTTAAAAAAATCCACTCTGGGGGATGTTATTGAAAAAACTTAAATGCATGTTATGATTAACTTGCCAAAGCTACTAGGAGTAAACACATCCTTAATGTAGACTAGGACGTCTTCACATAAAACTCTTTCCCACATCCCACTCCCTCCCCTTCACCTCCCAAGTTTCATCCCAGCCTAAGGCAGTAAAATCTGTAGGGTGGGGGTTTCCTTAAGCGCATTGTATATGAGAGTATGTGACTTATCATCTCTGTGCCTCATTTACAGTGAGACCTAGCAGCTGCTTCGCAACCATGTGATACATTGAGCTTTGTATAATAGTTCACTTGAAGGTCTTTGCACAGTTCAGGCATGTCAGCTGAGTACCTTCAAGCAGTGCTGGGACTTGTAATTAGAGTGGCCCGAGGCTGCTTTCTTTTCTGAGGGGCTTTGTCTTCCCCGTGGATGCCAGTGGCGTTCTGTATGCAGAGGCTCACCAAGGAGTGCACCAGCGTGGGCTCAGCGGGCGGCACGGGGGATCCGAGGAATGCCAGGAACTGCAAACAGCCAGGGGAGTTCAAGCCTAGACAAAGGTCTTGTTAGTCACTGAGCACAAAGCATGCAGCACCTTGCCTCTCTGCTGGATCCCGCAGCAGGTAAAGAACCGGCCTGTGCTTCACTTCAGAGGAGTTATGCCCCGGTCCCTTTCCAAAATAAACAATCCACTGTGTTTATCTCTAATGACTTGTGCCACTTTAAGCAAGCTGGCTGATGCAGACACTCTTGGGAGGATGTCAAAGGAAGAAACGCACTGTTTTCTAAGCTGGCCTTTTAAATGACTGCATCACTTCTGCAACACTCTGAAAGATTTGTACCCTGCCTGCAAGTTCCCTTCATTTTCCCTGAGCATTTCTGGAAGCACAGACTGAGTAATTTGGAAGGGATAGACCTGAACTTCCTATTTCTGTCGCTCCATTTCTATTATCCACTAAGACAGAGGAGGAAAAAATGAAGGAAAAGAATGAATGATTTTTATATGGAAGACAAACTTTTGGCCACTCAAATTTGCAAAGGCATGTTAAATACCCTAACAAAGGAGAATATCAAACAGCAAAGCAGCAAAGCATTGCTAAACCAGGTGCTCTAGGAAATGTAAAATATATTTTTACCTCATAAAAGGGTTATGTTTGAGGGTTGGGAGGAATGGTTCCTCACAACTGTGGCACACTCTTTCCAGCTGTTACTCTCCTCCACTGGCTCTGTAGAAAGTATAAATCAATATATAAGAAATGTCAGCTCAGACTGAGTGTAAGAAAGCATGTTTACCTGCTCTTGTATCTCTGTTTCATGGCTCACTGAACAAGAAATATTTCTAGTGCCCACACTCACTGGTACATGAGAATTTTTTTTCCCTGCAGAGCTGCAGAGAATCATCATTAATCTGGGCACAGCAGTTCTCCCTCTCTACTACCTCCCATGCCCACGTCCTGCTGCACCTGGCTGTGCCATTTCATCACCTTTAGAAGGGTAAAATGCAGCTGATGCTCACCAAAGTCACTGAGGTGGCACACAGGTGACTTCCTACTCAAATAAATCTGATGAGTCGCTTTTTATGAATGAGGAAACAGATTCCCTGTCAGTACTGCTGGGAGGCACGTGTCTCTGCCTCCTTGGAAGAGCAGAGCTTGATGCACCACATGTCCATACCCACACAGGATATAGCCCTTGTGGCTATATTTATCCCTCTAAAAACAAAAGATGGCCATGGATTGTTCTCTGGCCCCCAGCCTGCTCAGGGTCAGCTGTCCTCAGGGCAGGAGGGTCTGGTGAACTATAGCTTTACTAGTAAATGAGATGTTTGGATTAAAAATAGGTGGATTGGCAGTGCTGCTGCGTTATGAGGCTGGTCCCTGTCTCTGAGCAGTGCCCACCAGAACTGTCAGACATTTGCCAGAGATAGTCCAGAGGTCATCATGGTCCTGAGACCATTCCCAGTAGGCCAGCTGGGCACAGGCCCCTCTTCTAAGTGGGATGGGGGTGCTCTTCCTTGCCACTGGCCTCAGAGCCAAAGGCTAGTCCCAGGGATGCTTAATTACCAGTATGAGTAGCTGGACTTTGCACCCCTGCAACTCAGAGAGAAACCTTGGGTTTCCTCTGGGCCATGGGATATCTCTGTGACTCCAAGACATAATTACCATGTCAGTCTTGGTTATTCAGTTCAAAGTATTGGAAATAGCTGAGGGCTGTGTTGCAAGAAGTGTTTTTATAGCACAGATTGAATATGTGTGCTGCACACCCAGAGGTGTGCCAGGAGGACATGGGAAGCACTCTGAAGAGCAGTATCTTCTGGGATAGCAGAAGATGGAGGGAGACAAATGTGATACCATCTTAACCTCAGTTAAGATGCCTTTGGAAGTTGTCCCTGGGGGAACTAACCCCTTTCTTCCTCCAGCACATTCACTACCATGTGCTGATGCCTTTGCTGCGCCAGTCTGCTGCTCTTGTTGCTTTTTCTGATGTTGATTCTGCCACCCCTGCTCTGCCTCTGCCACCACCTCCAGTGAACCAGGCAGCAGCAGACAGACAGACAGACACACTGCAGACACACAGGACAGGGCTCCCCTCTGCTTTCTGTTCTGCAAGCCATGGGCACGATGAACAACACAAACCTGACATCAGGGTTATGTTGCTGGCACTCTCAGTAGTAGCTGGGTTTGCTTCCAGCCCTAAGCTCCTTGCAGTTGTGGGTGAATTGCTTGCTAGAATAAAGCTAGATTCAGCACTGATTTTTGAGTGTCCATGCTGCGTTTTTGTCATGGCAGTCTAAACAGATATGAGAAAAATTCAGCAAGCTTGCTTGGGCTTTTCTTCTGCCTCCAGAAAGAGCAAACTAGAAACAGCTCAAACCACTGAGACTGTTTATCTAGATTTGGGGGTTGGATACTGTAGGTCACTCTTGCTAATATTATGATCTATACCCTCCAGACTCCAAAAATACTCAGTTACGTTGCGCAGATTTTGGCCTGGTAGATCTCTTGTATATCCAAAAATAGGGAAGCCTGATGAGACAATTTATGTGCCTGTCCTGCATTTGCAAGAAAAAGTTTTGACTTCAGGCTCTGGATTCTCTCTAGTATTTTGAAATCAGTATCTCCTTTTATTAACTTGAATGTTCTGAAGCTTACTTAATTACCTATGACATAAGAATATTGTCACTTGGCCAGTTTTCTTCTAAGAGATAATATTTTATGAAATTCTACATATGCATTGCTGAATTGCTTCTTGTTTTTAACTACTCTTAGAAATGAGCATTTTATCAAACTCATCACAGAATTAAACTTGCAGATTCCCAGGCACAGGGCTCATCCAGCAATCTTGTATCCGGCTCATATTCTTTTAACACTGAACATGATGGTAGTCTGACTGGTGTCAATGACAAAATTGCACTGATTTACAGGAAAGTCAGATGGAGCCCGAAATGCTAATTCTGTTGACTTTCTTGTTGGACGTCAGTTTAACCTTACAGCACTGAAGACTGTTTCATTTCCTATGGCTCAACTTTATCTGTTCATCTCAATACCCCAAGTTTACATGACTCCCTTTTTCATCCCATCAACAAAGAATTATGCTGAATTACGGCATTGTTACTAAAGGGGAATTATGTGTTTGAGGTATATTTTTCACGAGGCATTTTGGCCAAGTGGATGAGGTATTAATATGAGAAACTATAAACAAATCTTGGTTTTCTAAACTGCGGATAGAGTGATTGGCTTAATTTGTTTCTATACACTGCCATCTTGAAAACTAAACTGAAACATCCAAATTAAACAGGAGATGTAAATATTAGCCAGATGTTCCCTGGTGTCAGAACTCTTTTTTGTTTCTTTTATTTTTTTTTCCTGTTAAATGGGTATGCTTTTTTTACGTCTAACATAATGACCTATGTTTTAGATTTTGGTCCTGGCCTAATGGCTTTTTATCATATGATTATGATATCATCTAATCATGTAAGCGTCATGAGATGCTGTTCAGCTTTGCAGAAGCACATGAGTGTCAAACTGCTTAGTTTAGGCTGAACCATTTGTCTGACTGTCTTAATGTGGGGAGTGAATGTGCTGTTAATTTAGGAAATGCCAGCTGAGGCTGAGAGTTTAGTGAGCCAAGCAAAACAGAGCAGTGACCACAGATTGAAACATTACAGAGTTCCTTAATGGTTCTGTCAAAAAGAAATATAACCTTTTTTTCCCTTACAGAAGTTGCAATAGTCTTCTGGTGCAAGTAGCAACCAGTAGGGTTTTAGCATTGATAAACACGGATGGAAAAGACAGGCACTTGACTTAGCTTTTGGTTAATGCTTTTTCCTGAAGACATTTGTTTGAATTTGATGGTAGTGAAGCTTTTGGTTGCATTCCTCACATTTAATATTACAAGGCAGCTACTGATAAATCAGGATTTAGCAGATACAAATGGAAGATTTTAAATATAATTAAAATTGTACCAGTGACTTTATGAATTTAATGCAAATAAGGAAAGCATAATGACAACTCTTTATTGTTTTTCTTTTTCCTTGATAGTCTTGCTCAAAAATGTGGTCTTTAAGTTTATCTTAGTGCAGGTCTAGATTTGTGAGATACTGAGAAACATTAAGAGTCTTGAATCTTCTGCTAAGCACTGACAAACCTCCATGAATTTGGCCATAGAGCTTGAACAGTTTGGGGTTCATCTGAGAGGGTTTTCTGCAACTATCCTTACTATAAGACCCCTTTGTTCCTGAGTGGCATGTCTGAAAGGGCTCTTTTGCTTTAGTGTTGTTTTTTGTTTACTGATCTCTTCAAAACTTTGCTGAGCTTGATTGGGACAAAAAATAGTTTTGAGGTGTCTGCTTAGCACCCCAAAGACTTTTCTGGGTGAAAGAGAGAAAGCTTAATCACTAGAACTACTATTATTGTTCTTTATCTATCCAAAGCTTTGTTAGAGAAAGGAGGCTTGCCTGTGAACTCTCCTCTGCAGAAATTCTCATCACTTAGGCCATTTAAAAATAGACTGGACAAAGCACTAGGGAGCACGCTGCAGAGGGCAAGCCTGCACTGTCAGCGAGAGGGACTAGATGACTTTCCCATATCTGTGCTATTTTATTGTACTGAGGTAATATGTAACCACTGTGTCCTCTAAAGCAACAAAAAGGAATAAATTATTCTCAAATGCACGTCTGCCCTGAGACTTCCACCACAGTCAAGCATCTGGAAATGACCAACTGAGAATATTGCTATTAGTGAATTGCGAGATACCCTTCACAGTAAGGAGCATCAGTGCTTGAAAGCAAGGCTTTGAAGGTCCTTCAAGCTTATGGGAAAGCATTTTCCAAATCATCCTTGTGAAAATGATGTAAATGGTCTCTTTTCACCTTCTCTGACAAAAGGTGTGAATTGCCTCCAGTGACACTGCCTCCATCCATCTTGCCCATATATGAAGTACACAGCTGTGTGAAACAAAGGACATGGATGCCACATCCACTCCCGGAAGGTTCTCATCGCATTGCAGTATCAGGCTTTATTTTGGTTTATTCCTTTATTGCCTGGAGTATGTGAAAGAACTTAGGCTGTATTTCTTGTAGAGGAAAGCATGAATCTGTGGAAACAAGTGCACCTGAAGGAATTGATCAAAATCTAGAGACGCTTTAATTTCACTTACTAAAGGCACTTTATATTCTGTAAGGCATATTTTATAGCACTTAAATAAGCAGAGTGAGCATTTAAAATCGTTGTGTTTATTTGGCCTCATATATTAGGCAAAAGGTCATCACTGGGTTTGAATTTTGAGAGGCCCCCTGTACAGCTGTCTGAAAAAATGGGATTTCATAGTGGTAAATTAACCATTCTGAACAATCCCAAACATGCAAACCACAACAGATTAATTAGCAAGATGTGCAGGTGCCACAGATGAGTAACTTGTTATACTTCTAACCACCTCCCTTTCTCTTTTCTCAGAATCTCTTGGTTTCATGTATAAAATGATGTTTTAAAAATCCTGGTAACTGGGCCCATCTCTTTATATGCCCAGGAAGATTTGTACTCCATTATTGGGGATTATTAATTTGTAGCTCCCAGTTCCTCAGTCTTAAGGAAAAGCAGCACCACTCACTAGCAGATCAGAAACATGTTCAATTCATATTTAATCTTTGTTTATGTTGCCTACCTACCTGATGTTTTCTGGGATAATATATTGTAAGGTCTAGACTGGAGTCCCCAAAACCCAAAACATAGCCTCCAGTCAAACTGGTTTTGTCCTGGTCTTGTTAAAAACTTACAATGTGAAGAAAATATTTAATTTCACCCTGCATATAGAGACAGATATTAGTTTTCCACGGAATATTTTGCAATGTCTACGCAATGTTTTCGCAATTATTTTCATTAAATGCTTTGGTTTTTTAGTAATTTGAACTGTAGCGGCAGGGCAAGGAGTAATGGTTTCAAAGTGAAAGAGGGGAAATTTAGATTAAGTACACAGAAGAAATCCTTTATTGTAAGGGTGGTGAGGCACTGGGACAGGTTGTCTGGAGTTGTGGATACCCCATTTCTGGCTGTGTTCAAGGACAAGTTGGATGGTGCTTTGAGCAACCTGCTCTAATGGGAGATGTCCCTGTCAGTGATAGGAGGATTCAAAACGCATGATCTTTCAGAGCCCTCCCAACACAAACCATTTAATGATTCTATGATTCTATAATTCTATAAAAATACTTCAAGAATCTCCTTGTGATACAAGTGTGATGAGGCTGTCCCTTTAACTGCCTCTCAATTCTGCCATTATTTCTGCAATATTAATTTAAAAAATGGTAGCACTTCTATTATGCCAGACTTGCAATCACAGCAGCTGTACTATCAGTGTTTCACTTAAGTGTTATTAGTCACAAAATGCTGATATCACCAAAGCCCTGTGATAAATGAAACTCACTTACAGTATCATTAGTTTTACATTGAAGCATTTACAGTCAAAGATAAAACACTGGGTAGAAAAAAACCAAACCAAAACAACAAACCGACCAACCAAACACCCCTCCCCCTAAAATACAAAAATTTACTCCAAAAAGCCAAACAAAGACCCAAATATATGAGGATCCTGCAAGAAAAAATGCATAGCTGCAGGATGGAACTAAGGCTGACCTTCATCTAAATGACATAACACTTGTGCCTATCACCTTGTGTGACTTCACAACTGCCCAGAGTGGAAGATGTGAACCAGTCTCCCCTAGACATCTCCCCAGAGTGCACAGCAGCTGAACTAAGTAATGTCTCAGCTGTTTTCTGAACCTATCCAAGACAGGAGTTGACATCCATCCAGGTCCAAAAGGCTGTAACCACTTCCATCAAGGTTTTTGTGTTCCCCTGGCAGCACCTTTCCCATGGACTCAGAGCAGTTCTGTGGATCAATGCTGCAAAGGAGACAAAGACCACGGGAAGGACTGTAAACTCTCAACTCTTACATCTCCTATTTTTATCATGCTGGACAAAGAGCATGAATTACCTACAGCCTTTATTCTAGCTGTAAATCTGCATGGCTGCTCAATGCCCAGCCAGGGCTTGGGGACTGGATTTCAGAGGTTTCTGAGTATTTTGGGGCCAATATCCTGGAATGGCCTTTCAAACAGGTAGTGAACAGAAAAGACTGCAATATTGCTAGAAGAAGAGTTTTTCATGTTTAGAGAAAAGACAATTCACGATTTTAAAGTGCAAGTTTATAAGTGGGTGATCTAGTGGTATTCCCACTGGGATGTGTGGTTTCTGTTTGTTATATGGTTGTTTTATACCATATTTACACTGTCCCATTTCCTTTTCTCCCTTGATATATACCTTGGCCTCTACATTGTTTGTTTATTTTCATTCCTTTGAAGCATTTAGTCACTGGCCATGGCTAGAGACAGATGAATGGATGCACTAACAGCAGATTTCAGGTGCTTGCATGGCATGTGGTCCTCACACAGCATCAAACCCACGTGCCATTTTGGCATCAAAATTCCTTGCCCCCTTTCCTGAGGTTGTACTGGCGTAGAATTTTCAATATTTATATATATTTTGCTTTCCTCTGCAGTGGATTTAACCCTACAAATCACCTGTTGTGACAAAGACTATGGATGATGGCAATGCCTTTAGCTGACCTCTTCATTTTCTTGTCACATTAATCATCATGACTCTTAGCCTTTTACTGCTGGCCCTAAATTTGCTGCAGAGTTAGTAGGACTATTCAGAGTGGATCAAAACACAGAAAGGCCTTTTGTTTGCCTGCAGTTTCTGAAACCACATCATGTTTTGACACCATAAAATCTGTAAAAGAAATTCCTATAACTGCGCAACATCACTCCTGGAATCTGATTCATGGTATCTTCATAGAAAGTATAAACTTGTTTTATTTTTAATAAAGGTGTCTTAACTGTGTTTGAAGAACAAAATCTCTGAGAATCTAGACTAGTCAAATAAGACAGAATTAATGCATTTGTTATTACTACTGCTTTGGCAGTCTTACAAAAATATAACAAACACCACTGACTTTAAGAAAGACAACAGGAGTGCAATATGAGACAGAGAAAATGATGAAAAGCAGAAAATATTTTGTCACATTTTGTAAGGTAAATTGTCATTAGAATCTTGTCCTTGCTATACAATATTAACTGTGGGCTCCTAATATGCTGGAACTGCAATAAACTCTGCTTGTCTTTGTGACTGCAGGCTCCAAATTCCTCTTTAGAAACTATGGGTAGAGTATACATAGTTGTCTTACAGAAGGGGATACATAGGCTCAGAAAGTTTACATTTACATTTACCAAATTCACAGACTGTTGTAGCAAGGTGACAAAAAGACAATCAGAGCTTCCAGATGTCATTTGACCACTACAGACACAAAGCTACACTTCCTATGATTTAAGCCAATATTTACATCAAGGATATGTTTATCATCAAGACTTAGTCAAGGCTTTTGTGAGTTTCAGTAGATCCTAACTAACATTTAGAGAATTACTATGGTAAGTTGCCATTAGGGTTTTAATGAAAATACAACAAAGAGTTTAAAAAGCATGTACAAATAGGCACCAGTATATATACAACAGTAAAAATTTCATGCTGCAAGACGAAAATGAGCAGTCTTAATTTATGATAACTGAAGGAATCTGAGATTACTACTAACAGGATTTCCTTCTTTCATAAGATCACAGTAGTATAAATATAGGTGACATATTGCTTCACTGAGAACTATAAAGTGCAGGTCTGTCTTATGCAGTGGTTTGCAGCAGTTGTTTGCAGATGGAAAAATGTAGGAGTAAGGCGAGGAGCTGCAGACAAATATTAATGTCTGCACAAGGTTCCAGGCTTTAAGGTTTCAGAAGGCTATTTTTAAACTTAGTTCCTTTGAAAAACGGAGAGCTGCGACTAATGCTTGTCATTATGGTATAATGATCCATCTTCTTGCCAGAGTATTTGGGGATTTTATTTTGCAGAGAGGCAGAGCTATCTGCCAGAGATTGTTCTTCATGTTTGTATCTGTTTTCTCTCTTTCCTAGTAAACTCTATAGCCTTCCATAGTTCCTAAGGCATTAAAGCCAACTGTGCAAATGTCTTCTCTTCCAGATTTCAACATACCTGTCTGTGCCCAAGCTGACAGTTTCTGGCAGCCTGCTCAGGGAGCTCAGTGTGTCAGGAGCCAGCATCCTTCTGCTGCTGGTGTTCAAGCAGCTCCTTGCTGGGCAGCTTGTTTAAGTCTGCCCAAATGGTGTGGGTATTAACAAAGATCATTGAAAGACTGAGCTAATACAACTAAGTTCAATAGAAACTATAGGAAAAAAAAGGAAAAATGCCCCCTCTTCAAGGATACTTGACAAGATACCATTCCACAAACAATGCCATCACCAAAGACCTCTCAGAAAAGGAAATGAATCTTCACTGCCCTGATTTCATGATCAGCTTCCAGTTTCACCTAGCTTTAGGGAGGAGCTATTAGTGCATTAGTATTCAATATGTTTTTGTATGCGTTTGTATGCTATGCAATCAGAATGTTGTGTGACAGGTGACAGTCCTTCAAAGTCTCTGGAGTAGAGAGCCAAAGAGCTCTGTGAATGATGAAAGAGCTCTGTGGGTAGCCTATGATCTACATATTGTGCATGTGATATGGCAAATGCATGAGCTGCCGACTAGCTATGAAAATACTTGGAAAATTTTTCACATATGGGGGCTTAAGCTTATGATTGCACCATAACATGATAAGTTACACATGTCTGGGCACTGAGCAATTTTGATGTTGATACTCAGGTGCATATTAGCCCTGAGGTCTCAAATCCTTTCCATGAGGTGATGCATTCCTCCAATCCCAAAGAGCTCTCCACTGTGAATCAAATACTGCACAGTGATGAGGACTATTTTCCATGGGTTTATTTATAGAAAGGAATTCCTGTATCACGTTTTATCTATCTGTTATGCAGTCTGACTGAGAATGATGCTTCATGTATAAGACAAGTAGATTCACCAGTTAATGCTTGTTATTCCCTTACAGCAGAGATGTAGACAAATGTGCTTCATAACTGAGACTATAAACCACTTGAAAGTAGGATTTGAAACAGCCAGGAGGAGTAACATAACAATATAAATGAGAGAAGCAGATTTGTGAAAAGCACAGCTGATATGTCGTTCCCATCTTGGGCAGTTTTAGGATCTCAAACACAAGATTCTCTGGTTTTATTCTCTCCCTTTCTTGAAATACAAAGGTTTGCATCAGCAAAAGAGGAGCTAGGGAGAAATAAACTGTATGTAGATAAGGAGAAGACTTCTGTATGATATAAGCATTGCAGACTTGATCTACTCCTTATCTGCTGGGAAACAAAATGAACAGGAGGATGCATGCTAAATTTGAAACAGGAATCAGACTCCTTTCAATTTACAAGAACTGTTCCAGATTAAATGGTTTGTTCAGACTTGGAGATTACTTTGGATAGAAAGAACTAGATAAGCACTCTTGCTGTTTTTTAAAATACACTTACTGCATTGGTTTTAAAACTCAAAAGGAAACTGAAACTGTGTGTAAAATACCCCTCAAAATACCTTAATGAGCTAAGTGAAGTGGATTTAGCAGTGATATAAACTGATCACAAATAGCAATTTAAAAATTGCAGGGAAGAGAAAGTATTAGTTTTTTCTTGGTTTTTCAAGGTCTTGTTTTAACAATGTGCTTAATAGTCTGCCTACACTTAGGCATGTAATTTAAGTAAATTGGGTCTAAATGAAATAGCTGGCAACAAACAGCAAACTGTGTTTTCAGAAATACATCAACAGTTTTTAAGATGGTTATTGTTAGTCACGGCAGGCTAGCTCACTGTACTTCTCAGTGTCAGCTTATTCTGCATCATGAATTGATTCTGCAAAAGTGATCGGGCCCCTCTACCTGCTTGCCTGTTCTGCTAAGGAAGCAGTTCACATATATCTTCATGTTCCAAGTTCTGCTCTTGTTCAATGGAAGGCTGAAAACTCAAAATAAGTGCAATTTCACACAGTGTTAGCACAAAACTTTATGGGACTGGGACTAAATCTTCACTTCTGCAGTCAATTGTGGCCACATTAGGGCCATTATCAGCTCAGGCAGTTACTGAAAACACTAAAATAAAGTTTCACACTACTAGTCCTGCTGATGTGTTTAGCAGGCCATATTATCTCCTCTGCATGAATCCATATATTGGGGATGCTGTTACACAGTCATAAAGAAGGAAAACCAAGAGAACAAGGGCCACCTCCTTCCCCACTATCCTGCCCTCCCCCTAACTCTCCCCCTCTGATCCTTAGTGAGCTTCTTTTAGACAGGGGTGTAAAACCAAATTTAGCTCTCGGTTACGCTGGTGTGTATCTGATTAAACTCACTGCCATCATGAGAGATATTCTGGTTTTACACTGTTATAGAAGATAGTAACTTTTGGCAACAACCTTTATGTAGCACAGTGTAAACAGCTTGCTCTCGTGCAAACAAATTACGAAATTGTGTATAGAGTAAGAGAATCCCTGCTTTTAAGCTGTCGTTCTCAGGAAGAGGAATTAAGTCATCCAACCTGGATATGTGTAATCCTCTTGAATTCTTGAAATTTATGACTTTATATTGCTGTGTAAACTTGACTTTCCTTGTAGAGATGCTGCTCTCTAATTGTTTGCTTGTTGAGGATATAGCTTTAAAAGATCATAGTACATCTAGTCATCTTCACCATCTGATGCAATTGAAGGAAAAGAAAAAAGACCATTAAATATAGTTAACACAGCTTGGCTCTGTCTTCTTGTTACTCCCCTGCAGGCAATGGAAAAGGAGCCCAGAAAACAATTTGTTTATTATAAGCAGGTCAGTCCTCGGGGGGATTCATGGAATCACGCAGTGGGAGAGGACAATCATGGCACTGAAATGGTGGGTAATTTTATTTGTTCCACTTGATGGTCACAGTGGCATCATGCTGGCCAATTACTCTTGAGTCAGCAGGTTTCAGAGGTTAAGACCCCCTTGTGGGTTGCAGCACTGCAGGCAAAGTATTCAGGCCAGATTGAAACCGTTTCAACAGCAGAGACGCCAGCCGCCTTCTCCCTTGGAGTTCTCCTTTTTCAACTGTGTACGAGACATACATGTGATAAAATAGGCATGTCTCTAGCATTGAGACAGCTTAATTATTGAGAGTGGAAAAAATGCCAGCTTCAGATAAAGAAAGGAAGAAAGTCAGCCAGAGAGACAGGCTATGCCGAGGAGGCATGAAGAGAACAAATATTGCAAACTTCGATACCTGGTTCCAAAGGAAAGATCATGTCTGGGAATAATCCTCATGCCAATAGTCTTCTAGTGTTTCAAGGCTGCTGAACCTTTAACAATTTCATCACATTTTTCTCCAGTGGAAATGTTTCAAGCTACTTCTTCAGTGGTCTGTAATTCTAAGGGGAAAAACAGCAGCAAAGCATTTGCTTTACCAGTAGAACCTGCCACAAGTGATTGGGCAGAGGCGGATATGAAAACCAAGAGAGCAGAAATAATGTGTGCAAGGGAATTGGGCAGGAGAGTTGTCCAGGACAGGCTGAAATTGTTCCATTAGGCTTAGATGAAATTCATTAAGTGACTCACATTTCATTTGGATTGGGTTATGGGAAGCAAGGAAGTGGCATTTTATCCTCTTAATGATAATACTACTGTTATGATCTCAGAAACAGGGGAGGCTTCTCAGGCTTAGGCTCTGTTGTGTATGTGACATTTCAGGCTTAAAACATCTCAAGTGTATATTTCCTGTCAGAAATATTATGCTGTGAGAGCTATTCAGTTTCCGAAGGATTCACTGGAGAATTAAGACCCATGCTTTAATGTTTTTTTGGCTAACATCATGCCAGTTTGCAGTTTCTGGAAAACATCTCAAGAATCTCAGAACCAAGACATAGATGTATTATTATGATTAATAGTGGTGCTAATTTATCCAGAGCCTGCTCTTGAGAGACAGAAATTATCAGTGGGACTCTGATGTCTTGCTCTGCAGAACTGGATCAATGATGTTTTAATATATATGTTTTGATATGAAGTTTTAATATAAATGTCAAATTATTTCGATTTGCAGAAAACATTGGGATGTTGTGGAATGAGACAGAATATATATAATCAGGGTTTCATTTTTTAAATAATTTTATTATTAGGAGTAATTTTTATTTCTTCAGCAATAGGAGGTTATGAGAATACTTCGATTATGAAAAATCCTGCAACTAACTTTTTCAGATCAAAATGCATTTTGATCTGTAAAATGCTGGTGGATTGCTTTTTTTTTTGAAAGAGATTTCCTAGTGAAAGGAGGAAGCCAAAGCAGGAAGTTTTTCTAATCCTCTTTATTCCTCTAGCACCACTTTATGTGACACAAACACTGGAAAAGTCTCACAATAGAAACTCCTCGCACTGTGGCTGTAGAAAGTCATGTGTTTGGGCATCAAAAGTGAAGCAAAGCCCAACTCAAATCCTTGTAAATCAGGTACATTTTACACTGCAGTGATTTGAACAGTGGCAGAAAGTTAAACACATACTTGCTTAAGCGGCTTTCTAAGCTCTCGTCACTGTGAGTGTTCAGTCATTGTTACAGATTTCTAATGAACAAAGGGCATGTGAGACTTCATTAAAAAAAATTAAGAGAATAACATTAACATCTTAATAATGATCTATTTAACATCTTTTTATTTGAAAGTTCAGAATGTGAAACAGAACCGAGGATAAAGATCAGAACCAGTTGTGTTTAACTGCTTGAACAACACATTCACTTCTCCTGCCTAAAGAGTTGTCATTAACCCCTGCATGACACAGGGAGAGGCCATGAGTCTGTCCAATTCAGAGGTAGTCCTGCTCTGAGATGCATCTAAAACACTACTTCATCCTGCAGATTTTCCTCTTGCCTATTTTATAACCTTGGATACCGAATCAGGGAAGATGTCAGGCAAAGAACAAATTGGCCTAAAGAAAGAGCTCTGTGAGGAGGGAAACTAGAGGAAATACATAGTTTCTCTTTCCACTGCCATTAATAAAATGCCAAATAGGAATTTCATTCTTTAGACTAGGGGAACAAGTGATATTTCTAAGAACAGTATAATTTATTTGGTTTAATTGAATACACTGTTTTATTAAATGTGTATAGTTAGAATATCGTGTTTTAGAGATGATTGTCACTGATGGTATAGAGCTTGTTGTGCTTTGAATGCCCTGGGAAAAATAAGGTATCAATGATTGTAAATACTCAAGTTTGTTTTGATTGCCAATGTTTTCCACTTTGGTTGAGGAAGCTCTCTTTATGAGACAAAAGACCTGAAGGAATAAGTGATACATGCAGCAAATTTGTCAATCAATAAAAGAAGGAACAGGGATGTCTTGCTGCTCTACTAAAACAGGCTTAAATAGATTGTGTACTCAGTTAAAAGAAAAGATGTGTAGTGAATTTGCCTAATTTATCCAAATCAGGATAAGAAACTTAATTAATCTCTTTTAAGGGTTTTTTACCATAAATAAATCATAATCAGAAATAAATAATAAATTAATAAATTTGTGACAGGAACCTGTATTTCAACATCCAACTTGCTGTCTTTTCCCAATGCTTATTTAGTAATTTTGCCCAATATTATGATTTTTCTGGGACCTGGAGGATGGAATGATAAGAAACATGTCAATGAACAATAGAAAGAAAAAAATGCAGTATTTTGTGAGATTTCCAATCTTCTCATACACTTCTCCTGAAATATTCTGTAAGATTTTATCATTTTCTTCACCAGAATAAAATAGCATCTGTTGTAATTAAATACAACAAAAACATTTCAGGCAACCATGAAATAAATGTCTGTACAAAAGTATTTTTCTTTTTTTTTTTTTTTTTAATTAATAATATACTGTACAAATTATTAGGGCAAATTCTGTCACACAGAAAAGATATTTCAGCCCTTAGGTGCATTCATGAATATGCAGACAACCTCAGATGTGGAGAGTCTCAGCAATTTGTTGTAAACATATGTCCTTGTGTATGGATTTTCATGTACGTACAGGTATAGATTGATAAAGATCTACTAAACTAAATGCTTCAGGGGAAAACAATTCAGGACTTCAATAAATTTCACTTGGAAGACTTATTTCTGAGACTTCCTGAAGCCAGGTTGATAATATGGAATTAGCCCTTCTCCTACACATCTCAGACAAATCTGCACCCAGTCCCCTCAGTAAATGTCACTTATTAGGTATTTCACTCCTATGACAGTAAAAAGAATAAGAAATCTTGCCTTGCAAAATTAAAACCTCTGTGAATAGCTGGCAAAGGAGAAAATACATGATTAGTCATTGCTGAAATGCCTCTTCATGTGAGGGGAAAGCACATGATTTCACATCCAGTCACACTGCTGCCACACACATCCATCAATTCGCTTGTACCTCAATAGACTGAAAACAAGGCTAGAATTTAGAAGAGTTCGGTAACTTCAATTAAGACTATAACTGAATTTGAAGTTCCATGGCTGTAACAACAAATGCATTTCATAAATCTGATCCAAAGAAATTTAATTTTTCTCTAGGGCTTTTTTGTTCACATAAAAGTATAATTCCCCCCAACTTTCTTTTTTATTACTTATTTTTTAACCATAAAATTTCAGAATTCTTGGTGTTAGAAGGCGTACTGGAGATTGTTTCACTGAAGCCCCCTGTTCAAGCATGGTCAGCTAGAGGTTTCCCAGGACTCTATCCAGTAAGGTTTTGATGTCTCCAAGGATGAACATTCCACAGCCTTCTGAGCAACCTGTTCCAGTGACAGTGTTGCATTCAAATTATATCTTTGCAGCTGCCTACATTAAAAGGTCAGCAAGTATAAGACAATATTCACAAGTGTCTAGAAAGAAGCCATCCTCCTGCATCGATTCATGCCCTGCTGTGAGCATATGTATGGTTAGTCCTAGGAACTTCCTGGATTAGACATCACTCATCTGGTCAAATTTGAATCATTTTTTCCCCTTGAAGTGGTCCAACCACTTCTGCAGGGTAATCAGGTGCAAAAAAGAAAAAGAGGAGGTTGGACTCTGACTCCGATGCATCAATCCAGGCACAGTCCAAGGAGATGGATTTAGAACTGTATTATGTCTGATAGGAGGGTTTAAATTGGAATTTAGAGCATGACCTCCTTGTTGGCACCTTCCAAATTTGCTATTCAGGTCAGCGTGCACAAGGCTACATTTTAGGTAGACCAGCATGTAAGTGTGGGTTTTTTCCTGAAAGCTTCTGAAACCCTTTTAAAAATACCAGTTGAGAGGTGGAAAGCTTTTGCTGTTAAGTCACTGCCTGCAATTCTCTTCATGTCTGCTGTCCTGTGAGTTTTCCACATAAAATTTGCAGAATGACAGCTACCTATGGAATGGAGCAGCCTAAAGGACAAGCCACAGGGAGAGATGACGATCTCCTACTGTACTCTCTCTGAAACACATGTAATATATTGCAAATCACACCATTTTAACATTGCTTTTGGAAAATGCTTTCTTGACAGAAACATTTTTGACCTTTGGCCTATAGAAAGTTGATATAATATTAATGAAATTTGGAATACAATGGCTCCAACTAGACTTTGAAGAAAATTCCCACATTACAGTGTTTGTTGTCTCCCACTGTAGGAGAGGAAACCTACTGAAATGCCCCTTGTGTATATGCCCAAGATTTCCTCTGTAGGAAAGTGAGATTGCTCACTAATGTTTTGCCCTGACACACAGATGTGTACCTAGAGACTGGGACTGTGGAGTAACAGGGAAATGCATCCACCTTGTCCTGTGGATAGAGCCATGAGAATTGGCTTTCCTGCTCGCCGTTACCCCCTGACCTTTCCAGCATTTGTCTGGCATGTTCTGCAGGCACTACTTAGTGGGGAGCCAGAAAAGAGAAGACTGTGCCTATTCACTGGAACCTGGTGCTTTGAAAATTCCAGCATAAAACTCCAGCACTGCACTTGGCAGATTAATACTGGTTGTGTGCTGTATGGGGTGAGAGGTTATAATTCACAGGTCCTGGCCTGAGGTGTGGATGAAGGAGGATGGAATTTGTGATGATTATCCTTTTTGTGTGTAAGAAGAACCTTGTATCTCACACTAATCTCACTTAAAATGTGGACTGCAGAGCTGCATGGCTCCAGCTTCCCTGTTTCAGAGCATCTATGTAGAAGCAGGATTTTTATACTGACCTTGATTTTCCAAAAGGTTTCAGAGTGCTTAGAAAATGTAAAACTTTGTTGTTTCATGTGAATTCTTGCTTCAGTGCAGATTGGGAAATGGTCTGATGTGATGCTGGGAGTGCTTTGCACAGTTATATTGCTCACACCTGGTAAGACCAGTGTTTCCTAAATGCATCAGATTTCCTGAGCACACGTGATGTATTAATGTGCACAAGAAGATACCTGGCTCTTTATTTTGCTCTGATGGGGTTTTCTGAACATATAGGAGAAATCCAACTCCAAAACCTCATCTGTGTCCCAACTTAATTTCAGCTAGAGAAAGAGGATAATACAGGTGTGTGGTAAACCTACACAGGAACATTGTAGTCATGTGCTGCCATTAAAGAGTCAGAGAAAATCTGAGTAAAGAACAAAAACTGACTGTATTCCATAAGCATGAGGAAGATTTCTGGACTAATATGGGAACTATCTGACAGCATATTGGCTCTGGAAGCCAGTCCACAGGCTCGCTCATTGAGCCATGCATTTTATGTAGCTCAGAAGCAGGAACTGAATGGAAAGGGTGGTGGAAACAACATTATTTTTTTAGGGTTGAGAATCTCAGAAACCTTCCAAGGAGATGCTACTCCCAGTGAAAGTTTTCTGTTTTTACAAATGTAATCCAGTAGGCTGTTGCCTGTGCCACTAAGATAAAATGTCACATTAAATGGTGAAGACCTTCACTATGGTGTTCTCCCATGCTTTCATTCTGTGCTTTGGTCAGCCAGAGAACAGAGTCTTGTCCTTTATGTCCTTGGGGACTGTCCTCATTGAAGCCTTTCTGAATGAAGCATTCCCAATATTTCTCTTTGGGAATTGTCTGCCATTGCAGTCTGTTCTTCAGCTGCTTGAAGGTGACTACAAGTTTACTGTTTACACTTGATTGTTGTCAAAAGTCTGTTTTTTTTCTGGGTAACTATAGGAACTATAGGAAGAGAAGCTTTGTAGGGTTTTTTTTACATGAAAAGTAAGATTTTGGAATAGAGAGAATGGGAATGTGCCTCATATTAGTAATACTGCTCAAAAATAAAGTATCATTTAGAGTGTCACTTTAATTCTATCTCTGCTTATGTGCAGAAAATATTTCCATGTATATGTCTGTATATACGTACTCACATTTGTATGTATGCATACGCATGCACATTTAAAAGGACTAGTTTAAATTTAAAAAAATTGGAAATGTGACATAGCTGGAACAGATTAAAACAGATGAGTCTAGGTGGACCAGAACACATGTTGCACTGATAAGGATTTTTTTGTTTTTAATTCAATCCTACCATAAAGTAATTTATTACCCATTGCTTGTTTTTCAAGAAAGGCCAGTGCAGCACCATTAGCTGTCTGATTGACAATGTAACTCTCTTTTTACAACTTGTAATTTAAAACAGGAAGGCTGCCATTCACATGGTTAAGAAGTCTACATTTTAGATTACCTTGAAAGATTCATCTTTGACTTAAGTTTTTGGGAGGTTCAAAAGCTAAAACCAAAATGCAGCATTCCTAGCTCAGCATAGTCCATGCATATGTAGTGACATGCAAAATCTAAATCAGAAGGAGCGATTAAAGAAATTCACTTCAATTCTAAATTTCCACCAACTTATTAGTTTTGCCTTCAAAGAGCAGCAGAAATTGTCATTTTACATTCCTCAACAGCACTGCAACAGTTCAGACTCTGCAAGCCTGGCTTGTCACCTGATCATACATTGAAATCTGCAGCTAATCAGTACTGGTCCAGCCAGGAAAGGTCACAGCAGTCCTGCTGAACTATTACCGAGGTGTTACAAGACATGGACATTATTCATCCTCACTAAAACCATGCAAGGAACAAACATAATGAAAGCAAAAGGATTAACTCTTGTATATTTGCGTAGCATCACCATAAGATGATCTGTTTCCAGTTCTTTTTCTGTCATTAAATGAACATTTTCTGACCCTTATTCCCATCACAAGCCAAATCAAAATCCTACCACTTAAGCATTAATGTCTGGGCTGTACTTTAGGCCAAATTCTGAGCAAGGTGTGTAAGCTGTCCTGTCCTTAGACTCAGATCAGGTCTGTGCCAGAAACTTTGAAACTTTTTCCTAGACTGTAGCACTGATGTTTTTATGTTTTCTTCTCTCATTTTTCTTCCCCCTCCAACACTTCTGCACTGACAAAAGCTAAAGTCTAGTGGCGTGACATTAGCTTGCAAGTTGCTTTTGTGCTTAGGCAACCAGGAGAAGCACTGCTGGACACTTTGTCATTATGAGTTGTGGGTATGCTGGTGGAGTTTGTTGCACAGTTACATCAGCAAAATCTCCTGGAGAGGATTGTTTTTGGATACTTCACTGAAATACTGGCCTACTTTTTTCCCAGCTGTATCAGATCAGAGCATGATGGCTCCTGGCAACGTGTTAGGCACCACTTCCAGAGATTTAAAGAGCATGAGAATAAGGCTAAAGGACAAGTCATTCACAAGAGTGGCTCTGGCTCAAGGGAGGAGAGAGTCCTGCTCCTGGAGAGCTTGATCTGTCAGTGAAGGAGCAATACAAATGCATGGTTTGACTTAACATGGCACCCCTTCAAAATATGTCTTCCTTCTTTCAAAATGAGGGACTGCATGGAGACTACTCTAGTGTTCAACTGTGTAAGTAATATACCCTGAAATTTTAGTTATGGGCTCCTAAAAAAAGTACAGTGTCAGATTCTAAGATCTTAGTCAAAAACTCTTATGTTTAGGAGCAAAGCAATGCGAGTTAGAGAAGATTATCTGGACTGGAAGTCCTAAAAGCTGTTTCCTGTTTAAAGGGGGGGACAAAAATCACTCATATGATAGCAACATGTTTGTGTTTTTACAAATGCTGCAGAACAGATCCTTCCTCTCCATTAGTGACCTAAGAAGAAAGCAGGCATTAATTTTCTTGAAGAACTATGACACTTCTCACAGTGCCAAAGCAGCAAGCATTGTACAGGCAGCAATTCCCTTCTCAAACATATCAGCTTAAAGTGCAATGAGAAGAGCCATAATTTCAGGTTGTCTTCCAGAGATCTCTTGTGAAATTTTTACTTTTCATTTTAAACAGGGAGATATAAACAAGGTGGAAAGGCATTTACCGAAGTGGTGTGATCTAACCCCAGTCAGCAACTAAGTACCACACCAGCTTTTCCTCATTTCCCCATTGGGATGGGGAAGAGAATCAAAAAAAGGTAGTGGTCTCGGTGGGTTAAGAACAGTTTGATTATTAAAAACAGAGTTAAAAACATGATGAAAAGTAAAGAGAGAAATATAGAGAGAGGAATTAAACCCAAGTGAACTAAGTGACTTATGATAAAATTACTTACCACCTGTTGACCAATGTCCAGCCAGTTCCTGAGCTAGGAGTGGCACTTCCTAGCCAATGTCCCTCATTTATGCCCTGCTGGGTATGCTGGTCTGTGGTAAGGAATATCCCTTTGGCCGGTTCAGGTAAGTTGTCCTGGCTGTGCTCCCTCCTGTCTTTTTGTGCAGCTGCTTGCTGGCTGAGCATGGGAGGCTGAAAAGTCCTTGATTTAGGGTAAGCACTTAGCAACAACAACGGTGTGTTATCAACATTATTCTCATAATAGATCCAAAACAGAGCACTTTAACAACTACTAAGAAGGAAATTAATTATCTCCTAGCTGAAAATAGAACACTAAGATGAACAGAAAAAGTTTATCAAACATACTTAGATTTAATATCATGTCTGCAAATTATCTGAAAAATGGTGAGGAATTATACTTTCAAAAATCCCTTGTACTTGGCCTAAAGAATAAGTCCATATTGCACATTTTTTCCACTAGTATGTAATAAAGGAGAAAGATGTTAAAAAGGCTATAAACTTAGGAAAGAAGCTCAGAATTGCAACCTCATTATAGTGAGCACAGTGTGGCATAGAAACTGGAGCAGTGCAGGAAATCACAGATAATTCTGATCCTTCTTCAGCTGGGGCAATTATAGAGGAGGAAAAAAGGAGTTTACTAGAAGAAAGGATCCTTAGAGCTCTAAGTAGGGCAGTGTTTTAGGAAGAACAAGATAACTAGGCTTGCTGACTTCTGGCTATGCTACCTTCTTAGAACTCTATACCAAAACAAATACATGTGATGCAGTACATGGGATCACACTGCAGCAAAGGATTGTTCCATTTTTGTCAGCAAATGTTCATGTAGATCCAGAACCTTTTGACAAGGGCAAATGCAAAGTTCAAGCTGAGAAAACCAATGTATGGGACAACCCCAGGATGCCCTGTGCATAGAATTGCTTCCACCAGAATGGCACAAAAAGACATAAAAACTGTAGGAGCTTTCTACCATGATTGTGAAAATAACTCCTTTTCCTTCAGGGATCTATTTTTTTTTCTTTCTTTCTTTCTTTTCTTTTTTTTTTAAACTGGAAAATAATCATACATCTGATATACCTGCTTTTAAAAGCTGAAAAACAATGGATTTTTTTTTTTAAAGTTTTAGGCTAACATAAAAACTAACCAGCATTGTGGCTGTGCTGCTACTTAAAATATTTCCCCAACTTTAATTCTGCGTATTTAATTTTACTTGGTTTTATATAGATACAAAATATATATAGTTTACCATGTTTTTGGATGTTCCTGTTATTAGTAGTTTCTACATGTGTAATTAAAATTAATCTACTACAGCCTTAGTTCTCACTATATTTTGTGACAATAAGAGCAAGGATGAGACATACCTGATTTATCAGATCAATCGTAAGTAGAGTCAAAATTTCTTCTCCGAGCTAAGCAGTGCTGAATTTTTGAGTTTCTCCTGCTACAGAAGACTAACCTGGAAGATTATTTGCAATTGATATTTTCTGCCTGTAAATTTCTACTAACTACCATGTCCTCCTATTAACTGAAGGCTGACATTTCAACAGTCCCTGGGACTTTTTTTATCTGATCCTTGTTCCCTGAACCCCTGATGTCCTGCCAGTGTGACAAGCTGGAATATTTGTCTGTGGACTGACAAAACATTTGGGTTCAAATATTCAGGAGAAGCTCTCAGTCATCTGCAGTGACCACCAAACTACAGCCATGGCTTTCAAACCTCTGAGAAAAGGTCCCTGGGAAATGAAATTATTGACAATTGCAACTATTTTTTTCCTGCCAATAGTTGGAAATGTGGGAACAGAGAAGAGGGGTGGAGCAATTTCTTGAAATTACCTACAAGCAGAAAGCCATTTTCCAAATAAAAAATGATTTTTCTGTCATTAAGTGAGACCTGTCAAAAAATCCTGACTGTTTTTGAGTGTTGGCTTTGTCCAGTCAGAACTGGTTAGGATCTGGGCTGAAATGCAAGCTGTTTTTACAAACACCATGAAATGTCCATCACGAGTCATGAGATTCTTTTTTCAATTTCCTTAGGACATAGCAACCTGGCCTGGTTTCATGAATTACAGATGAATAGTGAATACTTTGCTATAAATCTTGGTGAACTGTCTCACAAAATATCTTTTATAATGCTTAAAAATTTAAAAAATTAATGACTTAATGCCAAATACAATGAAGCTTTAACTGAGATGGGGGGATTTTTATTAGTCTTTTATGCATAATATTATTACTTTGATTTGCTGATTGCTTTTCATTCAATTTTTACTGAAGTTACTTAATAACTGTCACTTTTCATTCTTCTAACTCTTTATTCATTGTCAGCTGTGGATGATCTGCCAGCCCACATGAGAGGGCAGGTTACATTCAAAGGAATTTTCTTTGGTTTAGGGACATGTGCAAAATCTGAGCTAATTGCAGTGCAACTTTATACTTTAACTGCTTCATATTAGCGACTTAGCAGATGTCTGATGGTACTCAGATGTTCAGAGCTTGTACTGGGAGCCCACTGGGCTCAGTGAGATGTAGTCACTTCTCTGAGAGGGACCTGTGGAGACCAAGCTCCTGCATCGCCAGGTCATGCCTTTGGAAAGGTGTGGAGAGGGGATGGTCAGGGGCTGCTGCCATTTGATGGCCCAGCATGGAGCATTTGCTGCTCATACCCATGTCTAGGGCTGTGTAGAAGGCACAGCAATGCTCACATCTCTCTAGCATTGAAAGATCCATGATCCCCTGGCTCCCTGTTAGACCCATCTGGGAAGGAGATGAGTCCTAGGGAAGGCAGAGAAAGCAGTAGTGGAATGGGCTAAAACATGAGAGGTAAGGAGAATGTAGGGGCTTTGCAAAGTGAAGACTGGATTTCTGTGGTCTCCTTTGGTTAGGCAAAATGCTCTGCTTTATAGGATAAGTAAAACAAACTAGGAAACTATTCTGATCCAGAATGAGTGGCATTGTCAGTCATTGCTATGCTGAGTGGATGGACAAACAGCTTGAAGGACACCCTTCTTTGACTTTGTCCTGCTAGACAGCACCCTGTGTTTGCATTTCAATCCACTTTTTAATTGAGAGGTGCTCCATCAACAAAATGAGGGATGTCTTTGAGGGATTTTCTGAAAGAGATCCCCCAAGCCAGGGCTGAAGTGAAAGGATTTGTGTGTTTGACTTTGCAGTTTTATGTCTAGTTGTGTGAAAAAAAAAAAAAAAGTGAGTATCTGCATTTACCTCAGTTACTCTTTCAAGTTCACAGAGTGAAGGCTACTAAAAATATTGGAAACATGTGAATTTCATGTGATTCCTGTTTTCCATGTCTTCTTTTGACAAAAAAAAAAAAAAAAAAAAAAAAAAAAAGATTGTATAACTGAAAAATATAAAAGGTCTTTTATGCCTTCTTAGCCAGGGCTGCCTGTGACCTTCATCCTTGCAGCTACTTAGTGTATGCTCTGGACAGCAGAACAAAGAGGTACACAAAAAAGAGATGGGAATATCCAATACCCAGGTAAAAGGGATAGAGGTGACAGATGTAACAGAAAACAGCTGTTGCATGACTTTTGTCTTGCAGAGATGTGGGGAGGACAAAAGAAGGAGGGCCATGAATGAACACTTTTGTTTTTGGTCCCGTAATGGTGAGTGCATCATAAGATGAAAAAAAACCATTGGTTTGGATGGCATTATTGAAGTATTAGAAAGGTAGGTGAAGAGGAACAAGGTGACCAAACTGCCAGACATGTAAAAACAGCATCACTATGCACTTGTTAATTCTATTTTTTTTTTTAATTTTTTTTTTTAATCTCTAGTGTGGGTTGGCTGAGGCACCCTTATGCTACAGCCCGCAACAGGACATGGAAATTCTTTCTATCCCTGGAAAACATAGTCCCACATCCCGCAACCTTCAAAGTTCCTGAGGACTTGGTATGTATTTAGAATGCATGAAAATTCTGGGGAAGACGCAACAGAGAATGCAAGCATCATTTTTGTTTTTCTACTGCTTTGGCTGCTCCCAAAACTTTTGTGCATCCTGTCAGCCTCCCATGAGGAACTGAATGCTATTTCCACCTCTGCCCAGCCCTGGTCCAGGTCTGAGCTCACCAGTACAAGGTGACATGAGAATACCAGTGAAGGATCACAGAGGGAATGAAGAGATTGGAGTATCTCTCACATTGGAGAAAAAGCTCAAGGAAGATCTTACTTATGTGTATAAATTCCTGATGTGAGGGAGTGAAGAATAGAGTCAGACTTTTAATGCTGCCCAGTGACATGATAAGGCAGTGCACACCATCTGGAGTACAGAAAATTCCCTTTAAATGCAAGAAAAACCCCTTAGGCACTCTAAGTACTGGCATAGGTTGCCTGGAGAGGTCATGGAGTCTCCATTCTTTGAGATATCAAAACCCCACCTGAACACTGCTTTCCTGACCCTGCTTTGGGCAGGGGGGTTGGACTAGTCAATATGCAGAGGTGATTTCCCACCTCAGTTATTCGTGATTCACTTGAACAATCTGTTCTTATTTCTTGCAGCTATCATTTGATACAATATATGCAGGTTGAAATGCACTTCTTTCTTCCACTCATATTTCTGTGAACCAGAGTTATAATGCATATAATCTAACTTTTAGAACATCTACTTTATTGAGACAAAACCAAACACTTGGGACAGCTAGTAAAACCCATTATTTCCAAAGCAATAATACTCAGAACTGAAAATGTCTTATTCAAAAATAAAAATATGTTTTCAAATTAAACATTGATTTATTTCGTGGCAGGGGAAATCAGCTGTAGCACAATCCATCAGAATTAAATTACCAGGTTTCCCATTGTTTTCTTTTTAATTGAAATTATGTGATCTTTATGGTGTTACATTTTTATATGATTTTATGGGGCTTAGAGTAATAGGCCTTGAGTTTGCTTAATGACAGCAGGAACTATAATAATCCAAATAATAGAGCAAAATACAGAATAAAGATTTCATGGTGCCTTAATCTGAGAGGCACTTCTTTTAACCCTTTGGTGAGTGTGTAACATGCTTTTCCTAACTCTGTACTACATGGTAGGATAATTACAGTGCTTTGAGCCTAAAAGTGTACTTTGTTCTGTCTTCATTTCATGCACATCTCCCTTCGTTCTGCAACTTCTGAAGTGAAAAGCATGCCCAAACAGAAGCAAGGGAAAAAAGACATGGAAGCAAAAGTGAATCAATTATTGCCTTCAGCCTTGAGAAATTCATAGATTTAACTTGTAACTTCACAATGCTCAGGTATTTTTGCTCTTTTCTGAACACTGAAAGAACGTCATTGCAAGCAGGTGGACAGAGCATCCTAAAGGAAGGACCTGGACCACGTTCTGTAAAAAAAAAAAAAGGAAAAGAGTGACAGATTTCAGAAAAGAAGCAGTAAAGATATTCAGAGTAAAGGCACCATGTTTTCCTAAGAAAGATTTTAAAACTTTAAATTATTATTTGGATATAGAATAGGAGATGTGTTGTGAAAAATGTTGCAGAGGCCAAAGAGATTCAATAGGCAGATTGACCTTGGAGGGGGCTTCTCCATTGTGTGTTGAGAAAGTCATAGGAGTCATCAACCAGAAGCTCAGAACAGAATTCAATTTACATTGATAAATAGCTTGTGCAGGTGCAGAAGGGCATTTCTAAGGTAATGAGGTAAAACTATTAATGGAATATGTTTTGGAGAAGTCTTGACAGAGAATAGAAAGCAGTCACACAGGAAAAGCAGAGAAATTTAGCTGCTTGGGAAGTTTATGCTGCTGGACAGAGAGCTGGGATCTGTGATAGAGTGCTCTGTTTCAATTACAAAGATGAGCCAAAAGAGCTTCTAGCCTTTCCCATCTTTGTGTTTTATGAGTACAGGTGTTACAGGCATGCAAAGTAGCATATCTTAATTGTCATCTCCAAATCAGACCAGTTCCACTTGTGTTTGGTTTAGCATACTGTATTTTGATGAAGTTTTCATCTGATTTCCCTTGAGGACAGCAGTAGTATTTCCACTCACTCAAGAAGTCAAGCTCTTATGCTATTTAATTTACTATGGGCGTAGAGAATTTAAAATGTGAATTAAAACAATGGAAACATCTTTGTGGCACAGCACAGGAGAGGAAACCTAAGAACAGTACAAATAGCTGTTGACTGCCAGAGCTTCATTTATACCCCAGTAAGCTTTGCTCTGGGAAGAAAGAGCTGCACAAAGAGCTGCTGGAGCCTACAAACTTCAAAGCAATGACATGGAAGTGCAAATCCATAGAGAAACCACATGAAACTTTTCAAGGGTATTTGATGCCTTCATGTGTTCATTTTGAAATGTTACCTCACAAATTCCCACTAACCCTATCTTTCTTGAACTCTCCAGCTATTTCCTGAAAAAAAAAAACCTAGCGGCTCCTAGGCAATCATTGCTATAGCTTGTAGAATATGAAAGCTTCATTTGAGCTTCATTTCTCAGTATTGTGCTTTCTGTGGAGAAAAGGTGCAAAACTTCTGCCTATTGCCTGCATTTTTCCAGTGCAGTCCTGCTGAAGCCCTCCTCCAGAACTGGGCTGGAGGAGACAGAGGGCATGTATGATTTATTGTATTATTTTGCTGAAATGGACTTTTTTTTTTTCCCCAAGAAATGTTCACCTTGTGTTTACACATCAGCAAATTGTTGGAATTTTATTTTTGCTATGACTTGTTCCAGTTGGTACCCTAGTGTAGACACAGGGGTCTTCAGACTGGATGCCAGTTGGTGCTTTTCTGTTCTCTAGCTTTGTACTTTGCTAAAAGTTGAAAATGATGCTGTTTTACACCAGTCAATAATAAGGAGACATGATTTTTTGAAGTTGTAGTACTTTCATGCAGTTCAGATCTTGGAGTACTTAGTCAAATCACCTGAAGAAAAAAGATTTCTACTTTTTATTATGGAATAATTTTGCTCCTGTGATATATTAGTTGATAGAAAGTTGTAATGTATTCCCTTGACAGTTCTGATAATAAATACATTTTAATAAAATACCTTTAATCATCTTGAAATTGCCATATAAAGTATATTATACTGTGACTTTACTACTACTTTAAAAGCATCATGCAAACATTACTGAGCTCCACTGACTTTAATGAATTTTGGATCAGCCCCATATTCCCTGATGTGAAAGTCTTAGGGAAAGTACCATGAGGTGTCTCTAATAGCATCCTTTCTTCTGTTAACATGCAAGAAAAATGCATTGCTCTTAAATGTTGTTGATAAAATATATTTCACAACGTTGTCATAGTGTTTTAAGTAGGACAAAAGCAAGTGTTTTAAAGCACTGATTAGAAAAATGAAGTGTAAGGTTTAAAAATCTTTTAAAATGCAATGTATATATTCCTTTCTAATGTTTAGAACTTGTGGAGTAAGTCTTCACATCTGAAATTCACTTTTATCTTCATTTGGTCATGCAGAGACATTCACATTTTTCTATGTTCCAAAGCACACACACATTTGTTTAATTAGAACAAACAACAGAAATCTTACTTAAAAATGTTTATTGTAAAAAAGTGGCTAGAAAACAACATCAATTTCACTTCACACTTTCTTCAAGTTATCTATAGATGCTGCTATGGGCAACAATTTGCTTTCATTCATAACACATTCAATCATATAAAAATAAAAATATTTACATTATGTCCACATACTTTACAAAATCATCAATAAAAAAGGCACTTGGAGGGGTAATGCTGAAAATATTGCATTTCCTTTGTGCATTTAAAAAAAATAATTGTAAAGCTCCCATGGATCCCCTCTCTTGCACTTATTCCCGTTTTTTAAAACAAAAATGAAGTTTAGATGAACTATTCCATACTTAAGGATGGTCACGCATGCACCAGGAATGTTTGAAGCTACAGTATTATCTTATTTATGTATTTTTTTTAAGGCACATGCAGTTAATTTGTGGCTTTTGTTTTGTTCGTACATTCTCTTATACTTTTTTCCCTCTTTTAGTTATGCACTTTTAAAGCATTTCAGGTCATTAATGAAGGCCTTGGCTTCTAATAAAATAAAATTAAAAAAAAAACAGCAATGAATAATATTAAACATTTACTAAGGTAAACTTGGAATACTTTTTAAGGCACCTGAGATAAATGGTGTCTAGCAAAATTCACTTGGGTAGTTTTTTCATTAAAATTTCCACCTAAAAATACTGTTTCTTTGGTTGAAATGGCTTGGCAGGAATGTATTGTTAACTTTGAAGCCTTTTCTAAGCAAGAAAAGATGACCTACATTTGGCTTCACCTATAGAGAAAGCTGATAATGCTTCTTCCTTTAGATCTACTTGAAATGTCATGCATGGCATCTTTCCCCCTATTTCAGAATTCACTCTTAAAAATGCAAATGTATGGCAGAATAGACTACTTAAAGCTCATTTCTACTGACATTCTAAATTCTTCCACTAGTTTATTTGTTTGCTTGTTTGGTGGTGTTTTGGTATCTTTGTTTTTTGGTTTTGTTTTTTATTTTTATTTTTTGGCTGAAAAGTAGATGAGAAAACGCCTTTGGATTTCCACTTATCATTTGGAACAGAAGTGGAGAAATGCATTGAGTCCAGGTAAACATTGACAGCATGACTCAGTGTGCTACACAGCAGCCAGATTCCTCATGTTTGTGCAGAAGAGACATTCTGGAGAAAGTTTTGGAGCAATTTTTGCACTGGTATTTCTTCACATCTGAGTGAGTCTGCAGATGAGCCCTCAGATTGGATCTGTCTGCAAAAGCCCTGTTGCAGTGAGGACAGGAAAATGGCTTCTCTCCTACAAAAGAAACATCAAGAGAAAATAGGATAAATCTTAAAAAAAAAAAAAAAAATTAAGAAAAAAAAAATCAACAAAAACCATCATGTTTGGGACAGGTAAAGCCTGCTTTTATCCTAAGAAAAAAAAAAAAAAAAAAAAAAAAAAAAAAAAAGAAGAATAAACAGAAATGACTTGTTATAAGAAAAAAAAAATCTCATAAAAAGTTAATCAGGCCACAGATACAGCCGCTTTCAGCACTGCTGGCCCTTTTGCAGAGCCCCAGTCTATTGAGAATATGTTGAGAAGTGCAGTCTCTGAAAACAAGCTGCTGACACCTTCTGCATCTACAGGTGCATGCAGTGCTTTTAGACTGGGCTCCCTCCAACACCTTCAAATATTTTTGTAGAACATTTTCAGTTTAGTGCTGTATGAATTACTGAGGAACAAGAGCTTTGACTGAAAAGCAGCAAACAGCTGTACAGACATAGCACTGAAGTGTTATACTCAAACCCCATTTTTACCTCAATAGAAAAAACCTAACCACTTTGCTGATGATGGGTTTCTAATTCTTAAGGACCTGAGCCAGCGCATGCAAAACTTGCCAGCTGCTTGAGGAGTCAGAAAGCAGCCCCTCATGCATTGCCTGTTATTTGCTGCCTGATTTCAGAGGCAGCTGGAGCCTTCTCAAAGTTAGCAATTTCCAAAGCCTGAAAGTTAACATAAAATCCTTAAAGCAGAAGCTTCAGCTAGTGGAAATGGGCTGAACCATCCTAAAATTACCAAGGAAGCAGTGCTGACTTATGCCAATATCTGGCCTGCAGTTATGAGACCATGTTAAATTCCCCCCCATCCCACCTTCCCTCTCTCCCTGCAAGAGGCAGAATTTAGCTTTTTAATGATTCATTTGAAATTCTGTGGGTGCATTTCAAGGTTAGCTAAGAAACGCTGCTGGTTTTTCCACCTGTGGAGAGAAATAGCAGAAAGGCATCCCGATGTTATAGCAACAAGAAAGTGCAAATGCAACGCTTGCCCTTACCAGTGTGAGTTCTAATGTGTCCTTGAAGCAGCCAGGGTCTAGAGAAAGCCTTGCCGCAGATCTTGCAGACACAAGGTAGCGTGTGGGTCCTGATGTGCATCTTAAGCGCTCCCAGGCTGACATACTCCTTGTCACAGTACTTGCAGCTGAACGATTTCCTAGACTGGGCATCGCAGTGCAGCTGCTTGTGTTTGGCCAAGCCAGAGAAAGTCGAATAGGTCTTGTTGCACAAACTGCACTGGAACTTTTCAGCTTCGATGGCATGAGGGTCTGAAAGCTTTGACTGGATTCTCTCTTCTTCATCGCTAATGGGGCTTTCTGAACCGCTGTGATCTTTGGAGGAGGTGTCAGAAGGTGGAGGTGGGCTGACTCTTCCCAGAGATGAGGGGTATCCAGAAAGCGGAGAGAGGTCATTGGGTAATGGAGACGGTAGCAGCCCAGTTGTAGTCCACACAGTAATGGGATTGTAAGCTACTGAGCTCAGGATCTCTGGCTGTGGTATGATAGGGACTGGATAGCTTTCGTACAGGTATGGGGATATAATCACTAGAGAAAAAAGAACATTTTAAGGTAAGAAAACTAAAAAAGTATTTCAAAAAGCAGCAAAATTAACGCTTTAAGGGTTAAAAGCTGCATAAATGAAACACTCTGTAGGGTAATCTGAATATAAGGGGGATTCAGGGAACACTGTTTCATACATATATTGTGATGGGTAGAGACAGTGCCCTCGAACAGGCAAATTGCAGCTGGAGAGCCCCTCCAAGCCGGCATGCTGCTTCTAAATCTGTGCAGCCTGACACAATGAAGCAGTGAAACTTCCTGAAGGATTTGAATTAAAGCTTCAATTCCTCCACCAACAGATACAGAACAGGAAAACTCCAAATCCTCCCTAAGTAACTAGAGTTCAAGTGGATGAGCAAACTTTCATGATTCATTCTGGTCAGCACTGACATATTTCTCAAAACTCCCTCCTTGTAAGCAGGAGAAAACAGAGAAAGCAATGAACTACCCTGCAGAGCAATCCCACCCCTCCTCAGCACTGCCACGCAGTGACCGCAGCCCCGGCAGCGACGCGGTGGCACCGAGACTTCATGTTGTTACCTGTGTGAGTGTCCAGCTCGCTGTAATTCGGCTTCTTGGATGAATTGAAATGCTTCTTGACCAGGAAGGAGCGTGGCATTTTGGAGGCAGGGTGCGTGCTGCCGGCGGTGTGTGTCCTTGCGGCGGAGCCGGGGCGCAGCGCAGCACACGCGGTGTCACTGCGGGCGCATCGGTGCCGCTCCGCTCCCTAGGGCGCCGCGCAGCCCATCCACTCCCGCCTGGGCAGGGGCACTGCCGAGCCGCCTTGAAAAGAGCCGTAAATACCCACGAGTCAGGTGCAGGGGGGAAGGGTTTTCCGCTCCTCCAATCGCTTCGGGATGTTCTCAAGCACTTTTCCAAAGAGGCTGTTTTTCTGGGAGGGCTCTGGCGCTGCTGGCTGAGGGATTCAATCCCGGTCGGAGGGTTTGGTTCAGGTTTCAGCTCCTCCCGCTGGAGACAGCTGTGAACGGGGGAGAGAGCTCAAGCAGAGCGCGTTGCCCTGCTCCGAGGTGGGGGGATGTGGCTCTGTAGAACTGCAGTCTGCAAAAATCTTTTGCTCAAAGTTCTGAAAATAAAGGTCAGTTTACTGATTCAGCTGAAATATATATATATATATATATTTTCCTTCTGACAGAGACGTGGATAAATCATAGAGCTGAAACTTCTTTTTCTTCTTCCTCCCACCTTTCCTCCCTTACCCCTCCACCCCTTTTATTTTTCCTTTCCCTTTCATTTTCCTTTTCTTCTTTTTTAGTCTTCTGTCTCTTTTTGTTTTTCTTTTAAACGAGTCTGGTTTCCAGATATTTGATATGAGAATTACGACGGGACAAACTGTTCACTAAGAGCAGAAGGGGCAAACACACACGCACAGACACACAGAGATACACACACACACAACACTACAAGATAACAAGTTGGCCGGCAGACCTAATGGAAGGCTTTGAACTGAATGAGTGCCTGCTCCATTTGGGAGCTGCCTTTGAATAGCTGTGCTTAGGAAAGGCTGGAGACGAGCAGCCTGCCTCCCTAACCTGCACCCCTTTCAGGCAGAAGCACCAGACAGATACTGCAAGTGAGTTCAAGGAGAGAGAGAAGCCTTGGGAGGATTATATTTCAGAGCAGGGTGATAGTCTTTATATAATATGCATGCTGCTTCAGACTGCTCATATGAAGAATATTTTTTTTTTTTTTAGTTTAAAAATCTGCAGAATGCAAAACCTCGATCTTTCTTTCCTTGGGAGTAGTTATGTCACTCTTTTGCCTATCTTAGGACACTGCCAAGGAAATGTTCCTAATTATCCAAAGCAGTTAAAAGATGAATAGATAAGCAAACCCCCCAAAATTATAGACTGGGTAATTTAAATGTCTCTTAAATGTCCTTCTCCATTAGTATATTTTAGGACCTCTTGATTTCCTATTAAGGTTTAATCTATGTTATGTATTTCATTTAAGATTAAAGTCTCTTAAATGGGCCACAGAGTGTTCTGGTTATCTAGATTGATTTAGAGAAGATATTTAGTCACAGATAGGTTTTTTAATTTTAAAATATTTGCATTTTGGAAATATGGATAGCTGAACGCTGGTAAATTTCTAACACAAATTACATTCTGATTGACTCTTGGTCTGCCCTCCCCACCCCTTCCCCCTCCTCGCTGTGTATTACCTACTCCTGCCTGGGCACATACCGGCATGCCGTGCTGGTGTGATGCTGGAGCTCTCTCTCCTTTTGGGAGGAGGCGTGCAGGGTGTTTTACAGAGACCACCCCGACACGTTTTTGCAGCAGGTGTTGGAATAGATGAGAAGGGATAGAAAAAAAAAAAAAAAAAAGAAGAAAAATAAGCCCAATGGGTCTGTTAAGACATGCAAGAGCAAAGTGCTTTGTCAAGCTGCATGACTTCTTAATCTTGGGGAATACCAAAACAAGTGCAGAGAAAGTTAGCCATTTTCAAGAAGTGATTAAAAAGATTAATCTGTTCAGCATCTAATTCTGGTGTCTGTAAGTGAAGGATGCCATATGAATTTCCAAGTGGCAGGGAACATATCCAGGCTATTGGAGGAAAGCAAAAGTGGCAAAGAAAGGGACTTTGCAGGTACTTGCTTTGCAGCAAAAGGAACAGAGGTGGTTTATCCAGAAGAGAGAGCAGTGCTTGCAGAGACACAATCCGTTACTTTCCTCATCTCCACAGAAATGAAGAAATCCACAAAGCATTTTTAAAAGGTTTCATTTGTGGTCCTGCTTCCCTCTCAGCTCTGTTCCATTTGACAAATCCCTGTGCCCTGCCAGCTCTGGGAAAGCATTGCATTTCAGGATGTGAGGCATTAGTCTGTATCTAAATAGTCTGTTACATGAGCTGTGATTCAGACCTTGAGCTGGTTTAAGTTTGTGTGTTGAAATGAATGGAGCCATGCAGATTTTCACTGGCTCGGGATCTGTTCTTTTGTGTGTTTGTTAAAAGTAAAGGGTCTGATTCACCAGTGAGGTTCTCTCTCTCAGGGCATTTTCACCAGCATAGCACTGGAGTGATGCAGTTTAAATTAATTGCACTTATATAAATCACAGGAGTGTAAGCAGTTAGCCCACTGGCTGAGCTGATTGAAGGATGTTAGGAATTGGATAGAAGGCATGTTATTACTTGGTCCTGAAAGGATATTAGCAGCACATACTACCTGAGTGAGGTCTGCTGTCAAAAAAAGGGAGAGTCTGTGTGGGGAGTGGGTGAGTCAGAGCAAACAGGTGTTCTGGGTGTTTACGGCAAATGTGGATGAGAGGGCACTCAGAGACGTGTGGCATCCATTCCCATGCAGGAAAGGCAACACAAAGGTCGAGTGCAGAAGACAGGAGGTTTCCCCTCCTTGGAGGAGCCAGGGAGGTGTGGAGGGTGGCTATGATTGATGGTGGTGCTGCCCGCAGGCAAAGCCTTGCACCCACCTCTGAAAAATCAGGCCTACAGCTTCTCTCTCACATTTTACAAGTAGTTGGCCTTTTAGGGATTCTTTATGTTTTTACTTTGAAAGCTCACGTAAAGCTGTCTTGCTAATGCCACTGTGCTACTAATTGCCACTCTGCAAAGTGCATAGGAAATGATCCAAGCAATTCTGCTGCCTGAAACCTTGGCATGTGCTGTGCAGCAACTTAATAATTAGGACCAGAGCTTCAACAGCAGAAGTGGCTTTTTTTTTCTCTTTTTTTTTTGTTTTATTTTGTTTTGTTTTGTTGTTGTTGTTGTTGTTTATTATTTTTTTTTTTTAGCATCAGGCACTTGTTTCTGTGCACAGATAACAAACTGTGAGCTCCATTTTAGTCTCCCCATTTCTCACAGCTGCATCAAATCCCTTTCCTTTCCAGGTTTTCTGGAACGGAAGAATGCCAGAATTATGTTTATTATCAAAGAGGGAAGAAGAACCCAAGCTAAGGCATCAATAGCTTAGTTCTTCTCCTGACAGCGTTAGTCTCCCTAACAAGCATCAATACTAGCAAGAGTGTGGATCAGAAAACGTTAAATATCTGGATAAACCACAGCAGAATCAAGAAAAATAGTTTCAGAATATTAAATGAGTTATGTTGGATCACTGTTCCCATATTTCTCAGGCAGTACTCTTAATCATTTTGACTGCCATGGAATCCACGGAAGGCAGGAGGTTTGGAAGAACCCCCAGGAGGCACTGAGCCCAGCAGAGCTTACCAAAAATAGCTCTGGAGGTTTATTGATGCAGGTGACGACTTCATCCTGGAAGAGGTAGAAGCTCAAGTAACTCACACCTACAGCATAGCTCTTGTAATTCATAAGCCTCCTACATTTCAAAGGAAAGTGTGAAATGGTTAATATGGGAAAAAGAAAGATAAGTTTTCAATAGTCAGTTGAATGTGGAACAAATCAACTCAGTTTCAGTGTTATCCCATGCTTTCATATTTCCCCCTTAGTGCCAGAAGATATACCTTGGAAAGTAAAGACATGGTGTGACTTTCAGAAGCAGGAAGACTTTAGTTGCACTAGAAACCGAGGAGCACTTCAAATGTGATTAGATTGGATGTCAGAGGGAAGCAAACCCAAAATTAACATAGAGAGAAAACAATTAAGCAAAGGTATTCTCTTCCATCACCCCAACATTTATGCCTTAATAAAATTTTAAACAAATTCTAAGGATACCTTTTCTTTCACATTTTGGTCTTCTTTCCAAATACTCACCTGAACTATCACGAGAAATGGCAGTAAATTTAATGAAGGAGTGTTATGAAGTCATGTCAAGACTGGAAGGCTTTGGAAGATTTTCCCCAGTCAAGTAAAAAAAGTCTCCACATTTTGAATGTTTTGCACCAGTACTTTTTTTTTCTAAAATCAGTGACTTTGTCAGAGTTTCGGCATATTTAAGAGATGGTGATTGAACAGCAAAAGTCTGATTCAATCTGAACTTTCCAATAATCAAGGCCCTTTGAAGCGTGTCTCTTAAAGATCTAAGCCTGTCTCTCTCTATATATAGACATATATAGACATATGTCTTTTTAATATATATCTATATGAAAATAATTTTCCTTAAATATAGACTTGCATTTATTAGTAGATGCAAAATGGTTCCTTTTGGATCAGGCAGTTCAAACAGTCCTGGCTTCTGTGTGCACTCTCCTTCACACCTGTATAGCTTCACCGACTTGAGAGGGGTCATTTTAGAGTCAAATTAGCCCATAATGAAGGAACCTGGTCATAGTTCAATTTTCCTACATTGTTTCTACATGAAGATATTTTAACAATGGGCCAAATTCCCCTGTCATTCCCATCTGTAATATCTCCACTGGCTGCAGCTGACCTATTTCAGATTTACTCAAGCACAACTGAGATGCGGTTCTGCTCCAACGAACACAACCCTGTTTATGTTTAGTGCTGCAAGAATCCTTACCAAAAGCGTGTTACATCCCAGCCCAAGCCATTTCTCTCTGGAAAGCAAAGCCGACCTTCCAGTAGGTGCCTGCATTATTCATGCGAGGAACAAAAGGCTCGGGAGCGCTGTCCTGGGGGTCCGGGCTGGCCCGGCGCTATCGGCGGTCGGAAGGAGCCACCTGCCGGCACGGCCGGGCCGGGACAAGGATGCTCCGGGAGCCAGCGCCGGGCCGGCCGCCCCACCGTGTGGCCAGCCCGGGAACTGGGGATGGATCAGCGCCCGCATCACCGATGGGGACTCTGCGAACAGAAGGACGGGCTGCCAGCAGCGCAACCACACCGCTAAATCGGTTTTTTTTCCTGCGGCTTGTGTACCTTTGCATCGATGTTGGTCATTGCCTACAGCGAAGTGAGACACGAAGGCATCATATGAGATTTCCTGCTCTGGAAAATGCATGTCTGTGTGTGTGTGTGAGCACACAAAAGAGATCACAGAATCGTTTGTGTTAGAAGGGATCTTGAAAATCACCGAGTTCCAGCGCCCCTGTCATGAACACATTTCGCTAGACCAGGTTGCTCAGATCCCCATCCAGCCTGCTCTTGAATGCTTCTAGGGAAGGTGTACCCACAACCCATTTAGGCAACGTTTTCCAGCTTATACTAAAAATTACTTCCTAATATCTAATCTAAACCTACCCTCTTTTAGTTTGAAGCCATTTCCCCCCTTGTCCTATCACCGTAAAAGCCTCTAGATACCTCTCTCCTTCTTGCAGACTCTCTTTAGGCACTGGAAGGCTGCTCCAAGGTCTGCACAGGGCGCTTTCTACACGCTTATTTGCCATGTATTGTACATGCCACATTACAATGTCCTCACGAGGGGAAGCAGAGTGGCAGGCACTGATCTCTTTTCTGTGTGAACTGTGGTAGGACTCGAGGGAATGGCCTGAAGTTGTATCAGAGGAGGTTTAGTTGGATCTCAGGAAAAGATTCTTCACCCAGAGAGTAGTTGGGCACTGGAGCAGATTCCCCAGGGAAGCGCTCACAGCACTAAGCCTGACAGAGTTCAAGAAGTGTTTAGACAATGCCCTCAGGCACATGATGTGATTTTTGGGGCTGTCCTCTGCAGCATAGTTAGTATTTCTGTTTCAGTATAAAATCATCATTTTTCTGTGTCAACAGAAGATGAGAGCTGCTATATTTGCTGCAGTGTCACTCTTCAGCTTCATCCTGAGGCCTAAGAACCTTCTGCAATCCCTGCTGCTTAAAACAGCAGTAGTCCTACAAGGCTGGTTCATCACCTGTATTGCTTATTCTTCATTCCCTCTCTAACTTCATCTATTGCTAATACACTGGATTGCAGGCAGATGCTGCACTTGGCTATTCTTATAACTTCTTACATTTAATTTAAGAACTTTATCTTTCTCAAGGACCATGTGGGAGCTCCCAGGACCCCAGAGATTTCTGACAGTGCAGATCTCTCTTCTCCTGAGAACCAGCTTCTTTTCATTTAGACTAGTACTTTGCTTCTGGCTCTGTAAAGCTCGATAAAGACATCCTGTGGTATCCCCTGCTATCTTCTTAGACTATAATCATTGCCAGCTGCAGGCCCGATGTCTGAAAGTCCTGTTTTGTCTTTATCTGTTATCGCTGGAATAGCTTTGAGGGCAGGCTGATGTCTGGAGCCTTTTTTTTTTTTTCCTTCAGCACTACCTGGCAAAAGACGTAGTGCAGATTGCAGGGGACTGGGTGATTCAGCGTGCCAGACCTATTTTCGACATTGCAACCAGAGACTTTTTAAGTTCCAGACAAATCAAGCAGTATATCTTCAGGATTACCACACAGTCACTTCTTTGCAGGGCTGTGCTCTCTGGTGAGAGGTTTCCCAAATATCCAAGATATTTTTGAGGGCTTTCCACCATCACAAAAAATACTAAAGACTGCAAAAATGAAAAAACACAGCTGCCAACTCTGGTTTCCATGAGTTTGAGGGTGTCTGGGCTTTCTGCTCTCCCCACTTCCTTCCTCAGCAGCTCCACCAGACCTGAGGGATAGCTGTAGTTTGAGTTTCTTACTAGCTCTTGTGAGAGGCTTCATCTGACTACAGGACATGCTGGAGGAGTTGATCTCCTTACAGTACATTTCTGTTAGGCTGCTGGAGAGGGCACCTAAGGACTGTTGTATTTTCCTTTCATGGTGGGGACAGTCAGACACAGCGTTTCAGCTGAACTGCTGATTTGCTTTAATAATGTTTTGTGGCAATGGCACTGCCTTTGAATCAGCTATTGTACATTTCAAGTAATAGTAGATTTGTTTGTTAGTTTGTTTAATTTCTGTGTTAACAGCTGGCTTCAAAAGTGTTTTATAGCATTTTACCAGCACTTGGCCACACTTCTTCCCCATCATGTTTTGCTTCCTTCTGCTTGTGGTGGGAGTGAGCTGCAGCTTCTCTGGACATTGCCTAGAACTGGATACATCATTGATCGCAAAGTTCAATTAAAGCTGTGTTGGTATGGAAGAATTATCAGCTGAATTTCTGATTATATGTCTCTCGACCATACTTTTCCATGGTCCTGAATATTTCTTCTGCAATAGGTCTGTGCTTATGTACTTTTCTTGTTCTTCCTGTTTGGAAACATGCTGGATTAGTGCTTCATCAGTATTCCATCTGCAAGGTGGTATCAAGTGCACAATGAATGATTGTCTCTGGGGAGATAATTTTTTTGCCTCCAGTACTGCATGAAAATTGCAGCAATCTCAATTTTGTGATTGAAAGAATTGAAGAAAAGATATTTTTTCTTTTTTGGGGATGCGAAACCAGTGTTTCTCTGCAGTTCTGTTCTGCTTAATACTGCTCATTCATCCGCAGAGCTGTGACCTGGTGGTGTGGTCTCACCAGAATCTCATCAGCCTTCCCCACAGAGGCTGCTGCAGATTTGCATTTTGACTGGTGGAGTGTCTGTGTTACAAGTAGTGCCTTTTAGCTCAAATTCCTGTTCATATTTTAGTTCCTAGTGAATTGTATCTTTTAGCTTCACTGCTATAAAAGACAGAGTGGCAGATCTTTCCTGGACTCACCACTGCCAGTGGGGTTTATGAATAAGATAGATAATAACACTGGGAAACCGCATTGCCACAGATGAATGGTGTATGTACAGTTACTGATATAAATGTTTCTACATGGAAGACGTTAGGGACTGCCTTGAGGCTTAGGCTTGCAGCTGACTCGTGTCTTCATGTGTAAACTGGCCTAAAGTAGGGTGGCTATAGCTAAACTGCCCATTAAACACAGTCTCATAAAATGCTGAGGGCTAATAAAATGCTGAGGGCTGTCTAGACGTTAGCTGAGAGGATGCTAATGCTTACTGTCCAAAACCATGCTAGGAAAATGCTAAAAATGAAGCAGTTTAGACATCTGCAGTCCGGTGTCTAGCCTCTGTTTCATCTGCAAATCCAGATATAGTTCATATTCCTGAAATCAGGCTGATTCTGCATTGAAGGAAATATTTGCCAAGACGTTGAATGCGGGTATATTAAGCAGGACAAATTTACCTCTAGTGTCTCATACACACATTTCTTTATAACTTCTTTTCTTCCTAACAAGTTATATTCATTGTACTGTGTATTATATCTTGACACATATCTTTTCAGGGAAAAAAAAAAAGAAAAAAGATTGATTGATGTGTTTCACTCAAATTATGCTTTAATTTTCTTAGATATAATTTCAAAACTTCTAAATCAGCCAGTGAATTTCTAAAATTCAGGTTATATATTTTACCACTGCTAGTCCTGTGCTTTAAAACCTTGTTGCAGCTTCATCCACTATAATGAAGCATCTATTTCAGCTTGTTTTGTATCAGTTTGCATCCTAGCCTCTTACCCATTGCTATCCTCCTAGCCTCTTATCCTCACAGCTACTCAGAAACCTCTAGGTACTTGCTAAATGACTTAAAGAAGATACAGATATTCATGACATCTAGGGAACAACTACTATTGATCCCAGATATCTCTCTGTTCTTCATGGCAGATGTGATAGAGGCAGGTGATAAGAGGAAAATTATGAGTCCCATGTTATAAGCGTCACCAGGAAGAAGAACGAGTAACCAGTATGTCCAGCTTACATCTTTTGAAGTGGAAGTAATAAAGACTTGCAAGAGGAGGTAGCCTGCTGCAAAATCCCAACTAGCAAGCATTCTGAAAGAGAGCAAGCATTTTGTGGGAACACTCTTTATGTGATAGTCTGTATTTCAAGTGGCGAGGTGGAGAGGTGTTTGAGCCTTGGAAGAGTCGCATCCTTAAAACTTTAAAGATTATCTTACATCTTTTTCACTCATGATAGAACAGCAGTCTAAACAGCAGGTTTTCAAGATGAAGGTAACTCTATAGTTAAAGCTTGAAAATTTCATGTGTGATCAACCTGAGGAACAGGTCCCTCTTCTGCAGCAGATTTCTGCTGTTTGTGTATCTGCTGATGTTTCTCATTTCTAAAATGGGGCTTATGACATTCCCCTACCTTCGACAAAGTTCTCAGGACTACTGCTTTAAAGCACAGACAACATTAACAAGCAGTGGAATGAAGTCTGGAAGAAAATTCAGATGTGCATGAGGAGGGAACAGAGGGAGGAGGAGAGAGATGCAGCTTGAATGTGCAGCCTGAACTTCCTTCAAGATTGTGTTAATTCCCTCCTGCCCCAGAAGCAAGAGGTGGTGCCATGTTATGGCGTGCTTCTCCTTTCCTCCATTCTGCATCTTCTGCGCACATGTTCTTATCCCTTGGCAGAGTAAGTATGAACTGCAAAATGAATGATTTCTGTGCTCCTCCTCTGGACTTGTTCCAACAGTCAACATCTTTCTTGTGTCTCTGAGGTACCATTTTAAGAGATTGTGCGCTGGATGAAAAAAAACCCAAACCAAACCAAACCAAACCAAACCAAACTAAACCAAACCAAAAAACAACCCTCTCCAGCTAAAGCTAAGGTTTTAGTTCCTCTGCCTCCTGGGATATGAATGAATTGCTCCTGTCATGTGCTCTTGCATAATTCATGACTTGAAATATCTATGAAATGCTTTGCTGAAATTTTACAGATCAACAAAGAAAATATGCATTGCAAAATTCAGTTTAGAGCATTGATGAAACCAAAATATAGGAAAAGAGAGACCTTCAGGCCTCTAAGAGCTTTTCACTTTTTCTTTCCTTTATTGCAGTTTTGTTTTCTCATAAATTACTCTTAATACATGAGTCAATATTTATGTGGGTAATAACACTGGCTATACCAGCTGCTAGAAATCGCTCCTTTCATGCAATTACCTGTTTTGAAATTGCCTAATTCATGATTTATTTATCTCCATGCAGAATAGATTGATTTGGAGTGAGGTTTACGCTTTTTTAGCGACTTGAACAGTTTGTGGAGGCTAATCCTTGAGGAGGCAACTTTACCTTAAATTTGACTTGATCTGTGCCCCCATCAGCAGTGACTGCCAAATTACCAATTCCACAGGGTGATTTTACTCACTTGATCATTTTTTCTTATGGAATGAAATAAAGTTACCCAAAAATAATCTTGTGGCCTAAGGCATCTTAAAAAAGAAAACATCAAAACTGAAACAAAATCCTAATAAAATGAACTAATACTGAGACAGCTTTAAAGCACACTAAAAGTCAGGCTGAGTAGTATAGCATGTAAAAGCAAATATCTGCTGTTCTATGCCTCTCCCCATCTACCATGTGAGTTTGATGTGCAGCTCAGATATTGCTGTACAGTTTATTGTTTGTGGACTGCTCTTGCAGCAATTTTGTTGGGATTCTTTGTGAAATGCATAATGATAAGAAAGTTTCATTTGGTAGAATCAGATAAAAAAAGAGAAGCATACCCATGAAAAGAAAGAATGAGCAAATCAAATAAATGTCAGGCTATTGATCTCTCAAATCATGCAAAGCCTTTGAAAAATGTGAACTCTCTTTCAGGTGCCAGAGAAGCCCTTTCAATTCTACTTTACTGACCTCTAAGTGTCATCATAATGCTGTGGACAGGACTTTTGCCACCTGAATTGCTTTAGGAGCAGTATTTCAATTCCTTCACATTCCTCAGATGTTCCTGAGGGAATACCTCACTTCTAGAAAAATTCATTTTTCTTCCAGCATCATTATTAAGATCTTTCCATAGCTTCTCTATCCTAAGTAATCATACACTTTTTTTACACATTTCCTTGGTTCTTTCCATTTTGTTCTTTTGTAAGTGGTTACAAATTTTCACAAATTTTTCATATGAAAAGATGACAAATGAATGTGCAGTGTGGTGCAAATTACTAAAACCTACCTTAAAAATATAGGTGACCTTCGTTTGCCAGAGTAGTCAAATATATCTGCAATGTGAGGGGAGAGGGACACAGCAGGACACCTTAGGGCTATTTTGCATATGTCTGGCAATAATGTCAAATATGTGCAGTAAATGACTAAATCTGGCCTTTCTGATGAGTATGGTGTATTACCATGCCAGCACAGCCAAGCTGATCTGCACATGCACTGCAGAAATATCCAGGACTGGCAGCTGTGCTGAGCAACTTGTCCTTCACCAGCCTAGAGGTCACCAATAAATGTAGAGTCCTCACATTTCATGCAGACACATCTTAATTTTGAGAAAAAGGGGTTGCATCTGAGAGGAGCTGTGACATCAGGGATGGAAAGTCAGCTAACTCTATTTTAGTGATGGAGTGGAATACTGACACCATTGAAAAAACACAAGCAAAGCCAGCAAAAAAAACTCCTGTGCAGGTCTATTAAAAACAAGAGTAACTATGGAATAATCTTTGTTTTCTTCAGCATTATTTTAAAGCCATCCTGGAAAGAAGGTGGTTCCACCAGCAGGCCTTTGGTCTGCATGTGCTTGGGAAAGTCCCCAAGTACAAAGACAGCTGCAATGGACAGTGACGGAATAGCACATTTTGCTATGATTGATGCAATCAAATTATTTCTCCAGTTACATGCAGTGTCAAGTGATGTGATACCTCATGTCTCAAAAAAATCTAGAGAATTAAGTTACCTGGAGAATTTGAATAGCATTTGTGAAGACTTAATAGCACAAAAGATCAAGGGGATTCACTCTTAAGCACTGTCAGGGATATTAACAAAATTACAAGTGAAGAATAAAAAAAATGAATCAATGATGAATAATCATGTACTGTATCAGGTAAGTCAAGCCTTTGTCTCTGCAGTAATTAACTGTTCCAATGATATGGGCTGGCAGTGTAATGAGGAAGCATCAGTGAACATGCACTAATTACATTTGCTTTCAAATTCAACAGAAGCTGAACAGCTGTTTGGTGCAGTAGGTAAATTAAGTGCACTAGTCAGATCCAATTTTGAAGTGAATCCTTGATGTCACTCAATGATTAATGTGTAGGCTGAATGTTTAAGGGCGTGATTCAGCAAAAAAATACTTTCACTCTGTGTCTCATTGCATTTTGCTCTCTTGATCACACCTTCCCTGTACAAAACCCCACTTCAGGGTATGTGTGTGGAGGGGCTAGGAAAGAAGCAACTGAAGAAATTGGCTTCTGGTGTTCTCCTTGCAGAAATTCTTTGTCAATCATTTGTGGAGAGCAGAAGAACAGAATTTATCCTCTCCTGCTGAGAAAGCAGATGTGGAGATAGCTTGCAAGACTTGTAGTTATAGCCTGTATATACAAGAGCCTACTGGATCAGAAGTAAACTAGGGCATTCATCAGAGGAAAGAGCTATTCCAGTTCATTGAATCACATTAAAAGGCATTTTAAGCAGGGAAATAAAATTTCAACTATATTATGTTACCAAATGAACACCTCAGGAATTGACTGAGTGGCTCCATGGCCCACACCACTGCGTCTTCCAAGCTTTTCTACTACAGAGCCAACTCCTACACTAGGGACTAGGACGCTGGGCTGGAGTAATAAATTGTGGTAACATGAAATTTTATTGCTCTGTCCTTCTATGTCTGACAAATATATTCCATATTCTCATTGTCCCGGTTTCAGCTGGGATAGAGTTAATTTCTTCTTAGAAGTTGGTACAGTGCTGTGGTTTGGACTCAGATTGAGAATAATGTTGATAACACACTGATGTTTTAGCTGTTGCTAAGTAGTGTTTACCCTAAGCCAAGGACTTCTCAGTTTCTTGTTTTCTCATGCTCTGCCAGCAAGCAGGTGCACAAGAAGTCAGGAGGGAGCAGGGCCAGAACAGCCGACCTGAGTCAAAGGGATATTCTGTGCTATAGAATGTTAAACTCAGGATATGAACTGGGAGGGGGCTGGCTGTGAGTGGCTCATCTCTGCTTGTGGACAGCAGGGGCATTGCTTAGTGAGTGGTGAGCAATTGTATCGAACTGTTCTTATCTCAACCCACACTTTTACCATTTTCTGATTCGCCTCCCTGTCCCACAGGGAGAGGGGGAAGGAGTGGTGGAGGAGGGGGCATGAGGAGTGAGGCTGCCTCTTTGGATCGCTGTGGTTTAACCCCAGCCAGGAACTGAGTCCCACACAGCTGCTTACTCACTTTACTTGAAATGAAGTGAAATAGAAAACTAATAAAAAAACGAAAATAAGAAAGAGAGGAATAAAACACAAGAGACACAAGTGATGCACCGAGAATTTCTTGGGAAGAACATGGGGAACTGAAAAGTCCTTAGGGTAAGCACTCCTTAGCAACAGCTAAAGCAACATGATTCTCATGTTAAACCCAAAACACAGCCTATACCAGATAATAAGCATAATATTAACTCTATCCCAGCTAGAATCAGGATACTGATATTGTGCACTATTTCTTCCTAGCTTGTAATGAATCTGGAGGGAAGGGATGCCATCCAGAAGGACATTGACAGGCTTGAGAGTTGGGCCTGTGCAAACCCCATGAAGTTTCAAAAAGCCAAGTATAAGGTCCTGCACCTGGGTCAGGACTATCCCAAGCACAATATAGGCTGTGTGAGAATGGATTTAGGGGAGCCTAGAGGAAAAGGGATGGGGGGTGTTGTTGTATGAGAGGTTGGACATGTTCTGTTGACATATGCTTACAGCCCCGAAAGCTAACCGTGTCCTGGGCTGCATCAAATGAAATGTGACCAGCAGGACAAGGCAGGTGGTCCTGCCCTTCTACTTTGCCTTTGTGAGACCCCACCTGGAGCCCTGTGTCCAGCTCTGAGCCCTGAACACAAAAAAGGTGTTGATCTTCTGGAGCAAGTCCAGAGGACAAGCAAATCCAAGTCTTGAAGAGGCCAGGGATAGCTCTCCTATGAAGACAAGCTGAGAGAGTTAGGGCTGTTCAGCCTGGAGAGAAGACTTTGGAAAAACATTACAGCAGCTGTCCAGCACCTAAAAGGGGCCTGGAGGGGAGACCTGGAGGGGAACATTTCAGAAGGTGATAGGGCAGGGGAGAATGGCCTTAAGGTGAAGTAGGGTAGGTTTAGGATTATTTACTTGGAAGAAATTCTTTACTATAAGGGTGTTGAGGCACTGGAGCAGGTTGCTCAGAAAGGTTGTAGACTCCTTACCCCTGGAGGTGTTCAAAACCAGATTGAATGGGGTTCTGAGTAACGGAGTAGTGGAGTGTTCCTTACTCATGGCTGTGTAGTTGGAACTAGATGATCTTGAAGGTCTCTTCCAACCTAAACTTTTCTATAATTCCATGGATCTACAATTCTATGATTGATAGTGTTTAATTTCTGGAGTATTTTCCCATGCATTACAAAAAATCCCAGTCTTGCCTTTTGACTTGGAATGGATTGGCATTGTCAATTAGAGCTGAAGAATCACCACAGCTGTTTTCTGTCTATGTGAAGGTTGATAAATCCTTCAGTCAGAAAGCAACAGGTCAACAGTCAACTATGTGCATTTTTAGAGAGAAACACCTAGGATTTACTTATTTAAGGCCTTCTTCATATTTGCATTCAGCTTCTTATAATGTATGAGGGTGGTTTAGTTTTTTCTAATTTTTAAACCTGAAGTAAATCCATAAAAAATCACTAGGTATAGTGAACGGGATAACTTATTATCCTTGTATTATCAAAGGAACTTTCTTGGTGAAGGACATGACAAGTCATTGCCTTTTGTCATCTGAAACTTAGGTTTTGGTCTTTCTCCATGCTTTGATTAGCAAATGCATTTCCTTTATCGCTTCAGCCCTTTTGTGTCTGTCACAGTGATAGACTCTTTTTGATTACTTAAAATATAACTTTTAAAAGAAAAGGAGAATCTGTCTGATAGGACAATGCTGTCTTTGAAAATGGTCAGATATTCTTGTTTCAGGGCACTACAGAAAATACAATATATGGTGTTACATACAGTATTCTCATCTGGACACTACTTCCCTTAGAGCTCATCAGAAGTCCTGCTCTAAAGCATGACTTTGATGTAGTTGCATTTGTTAGCTGCATATAGATGAGAATGAGTTTTAACATTATTAATGAGTCTACAAAGACAGAATCATGGCAGGGGAGGACAGAAAGCAACCTGTCATCCTCCTTTCAGTGAAAGATGGCATGGCTTCCAGATATGAAGTAACTTGGGTGAATCATCAGTATTCACAGGATCAGATGCAAATTTATGATCCTTAAGTCCTCTCTAAATGCAAATACTGGGACTAGAATTAGTACTTTGCTAAAGAATCAAATATTGGCAATTGCAGCATGTACTGAAATAAGTTTAGTTAAAACAGTTTTAGTGGAATCAAGCTACATTTTAAAAAGTGATCTTCTTGGCATAGAATTTAAGTTTCTCTGTCTAATCTCATAGAAGCACAGAATAAACGAGGAATAAAGAAGTAAGTACACTTCCTAGATGTCATTTCTCCAAGCAAAACATGGGTACAGAAGAAGAAGAAGTTATACAGACTTGCTTAAGAAACCCTATTTTGTAGTCAAGATATGAAAATATGGTCTGCTAGGCAATACTGAACTAAACACTGAACCAAATCCCATCCACCTCTAATAATAAATTACAGATGCTTTCCAGAGCTCCTTGAAAGTTAAGCTGAAGGTCTACAGAAATGATCACCAAACATAATCAGAAACAGCAATATTCAGCAACCACACACTCTGCTGAAATGAAAATATGTTATGGCAAACTGCCTCTTAGAGGTGTTCATGTGTACATATATGATTGTGTGATCAGAGAGAGCTGACCTTGAATTAATGACTCTCTCAACCAACAGCTCATGATACCAAGTTTGGGATTTCCTCCTGAAAGCCATTCCTTCAGTGAAGATGAGGAAAGTACCTCCAGCCATGCATGGCCGGGCCAAATTACACTATTTCTGTCACTTATAATCAGTGGTGCAGACACACTGGGGACAATGCTGTGAAAACAGACAGCCTAAAGCCAGAGAAGATTGTATGGAGAGGGTGGGTAGAGTCCAAGAGGGAAATACATCTTTTACTTCTTTTACAGCTAGATAATTCCCTCCATCTTTTTTTTTTTTTTTTTTTTTTTTTTTTTTTTTTTTTTTTTTTTTTTTTTTTTTTTTTTTTTTTTTTTAATTGAATCATCTTTGAGGATTCTTATTCTTCATCCAGGATTGTGTCTCAAGATATCATGAGGAAGGCTTTCACCTCAATTGGTATGCAGCATATGTATTCTATCATATATTACTTATCAGGCCATTAAAGAGTGAAAAAGAATAACACTGCTATGCCTAAAGAAAAGGCTTTACAGACATCTTAAAAATCCTTCCTATAATCTTGCCATGTCAACAGTGTCTGAAAGAGAAAACAATTTAATGGTAATTAGGATGTAACACTTACAGCTTTGCACTGATCTGCACAGAAATGATGTAGACCAAGAGAAGACAAGCTTGATGCAGGAATGATATAGCATCTCTAAGCCAGCAGAAATCCCTATGCCTAACTTCCTTCTCAAGGGCTGTTTTTTTTTTCTTTAAGGATGCTCATACACAGTTTGTGAAGGGAAAAGGGCTTTATCAAAGTGTCAAATGAACAGCTATGTAATAAACTCTCTTTGCATATACAAACATATGTTATCCATCTCTTTTTTGTTAAAAAGTAGTGATCTGTATTTATCCAATCCTGTAAAGTGTACCTTTTGCTAGGACTACTGCTAATCCCAGAAATTTCAGTGGTATGCTGTAGATTGTATTAGGTTTGAAATTTACAGGAAAGTATTGGTATTTTATCTTAAAATCCAAGGAAAAGATTAGCTTAATGGCAAAAAGAATACAGTAATTTCACATCTATAAGGCACACCGGATTATGAGGTGCACTTCTGGGCTGACAGCAATTCACTGAACTTTCTCCATATATAAGGTGCGCCAGACTATAAGGTGCACTGTTTTATTTGCAGTGAGGATCTGCATGCAACAAAGTAACAAATTAGTAACGGAATCATGCAATCGCAGGGTTTACTGGCAGGTGCTCAATTTGCAAACATTTTTCATGGATCGGCGCAGCCTTTAAACGCAGCCCCGTGGGCCACAGCACTCCTGCCCACCATTTTCCTGCACCCTGCAGCCGCCCCCGGTGCCAGGCTGCTCGCGGCTCGCACAGTTGGTGCAGCTTGCAGGGTTTGCGGGGCTGGCATGGCTCGCGTGGCTGGCGCAGCTCGCAGCTTGCGGCTTGCGGCACATCGCTGCTCGGCTCGCGCCTCACACTTCCAGGTTGTCAGCTATTTTCCAAACTTTGTCCATATATAAGGCGCACTTTCGGGTTCCAATCAAAATTTTAGGCTTCAAGGTGCATCTTATAGTCATGAAATTACTCTACATTTTGAAATTGGTATTTTCCCTCCTCACCAAAAAGGTTAGCTAATGAAACTGAAATAAATGGAAATCTGAAGGGATGTGAAAACAGACTCTGAAAAAGATAGGGTGACACAGAATACAACAATACAAATTAATGAGGTGGGTAAAACCACACTGGAGAGACTACAAATGAAATTAAAGGAAAAGACAGTATAGCAAGATAGAGGACACAATGTCAAATTAAAAAAGTAGACAAACCATTAAGAGGATGGGGGTGGGGGTGGAGATAATGATTGAAAATGTAGCAATGTAGAAGGATATAAAAGGGAACAATGACAAATTGTAAATGAAAAGGAAGAAGTAGGTAGAGAAATTTAAAGAGGCTATGACATTAAAGGGAATAATTCAAATTACAATGTTAAAAAAATCCATACACAGTATGTATACACTACTGAAAAAAACTTGGAAATAAATGTTGCAATCAAATAACTCTTCAGAAATATTACCTTCTAATTGTGTCTTCAGAAAGAGAGAGAATGACAAAGGTAAAGAAATTAGGCACATCTGTAAGTTTCCCTTCCATGAGTTTAGCTAAACTGTGATAAACTTGTTTATATCTGATTTTGGCAATAAGACCTTTCTTACCAGCCCTTATATGTGAAATTTTCTAGGGAAAAAAAGAGGAATGCATGTCACATTGTTAATAGTTTGACTTCAGAGAAATTGCGCTTCACAGCTTTTACATTACGTGAAATGAATTCTGCAGTCCCAGAGTACTCAGGAATGGATGAATTCCATATCGTGTCATGTCTGTGGAACTGTGATAACTCATCACACTTGGGAAATCCACCCTTTTTTAAACCCAGGAGTGTAATAAAAGAGGGGAAGGAGACTATATCTAAGATCTTGTAGCAGAAGGGTGTATTGGATGAATTTTGTAAAGCATAACTGCTGTCTGTGACCAGCAGTTTTTTTAGATTTATTTATTCTAAGCTCAGAGAAAAAACAAATTTGCTCCCTAAAAGTTCCAACAAAGACTCGTGTGTGTCTCTCTGTTAAGACTAAGAAGAGACAAGCTAAAGAATATTTTTTTTGCTGAAAGTGGTATCTCATAAGCAGTAAGACCATGAAACAAAGAGTACACTGTTGCAACTGATTTTTCCCCTGTTCGGAATCCTGCATTTAATGTTATGAAAGCAAGGTATTACTGTATCTGCCAGCATATGACTATCTTGTGATTCTGATATACAGCAACTTCTGCCTAAACTTTGGAAAATCAGTTAATCTTTAGTACAGTTTGTACTTTTAGTACAGATATGCCTGAAGAGACTTATGACTCAGAAAATACTTCATCCATTAGCATTGATATCTGTATATATATCAAGTGATGCATTTTGCTTTTTCAATTAACATTGTCATAATTTCCATGTGTTCACTATAGATAAGATACTTCCTGTTAGGAACCCCCTCATTCTAGAGAGAAACATTGAAGAGATCCACAACAAATGTGCAAATTTTTAAGAGTAGTATTTTCATATGTGTCTTTCCCATTGGCCACCTTCAATTACTGTTTATTGAGATCAATCTTTTACATTTTAAACTTCCTATCCATGAGAGAGACAAATCTATCACTTTACCAGTGAATTACATGATTCTGTATAACATTTAGAACAAATGCTCTAAAATCAATAAAAGAATAGTGAAAAAAAAAAAGCTTTTTAAGATACTCAACACTATTTAAATCCATAATTCTCTCATAAAGTTCTACGATTGTTTACAATGCACAGAGATGACCTAAACTTAGATTTGTTCACTATCTGATTTGAGAAAAAAACAACTGCAAATCCTACTAATATAAAAGATCAACACATGAAAGTGGAAATATTCATTGGTTTATATTATTGCTGCAACATTATCCAATATTCTGAAGAAAAAAAAGTTGTATAATGTACATAGGTATGCCATAGCTGTAGTGTAGTGAAACTGTAGCTTCTCTACCTTAAGTTGCCAGAAATTGTAATTTTAAGCTCAATATATTTTCTTAGCTATTATTTTGTACTCCTACAAATTTTGTTCTAGACTTCCACTGTGATACACAGAAATTTAGGTTTATTGCCAGCCTTTAGTGAGGTCTGTCAGTACACCTCTGGATAAGATGTCTGGATAAGAAATGCCACACAACCCTCAAACATTTTTTGTTTTTTAAGAGTGATCCTCTTCCACAAGATAGAAGTATGTACGATTCACAGGAAGAGGCCTTGCTCACTTCTGCTTTTGAGCATATATGCAAGTTTTTTTAGGCTCCCACACTTTGGTAATAGTGGGAATGAAGGAGCCTTTGCCGTCTGTTCCCATCCATGCTTTCTGCCAGGAGCTCTAGAGAGGGTCTTACCAAAGGGTGAGTTAAATTGTCTTAAAGCACATCTTGTGGTCACATAATGTGGACCTTAAGATCTTCCTTCCTTGTTCATTAGAGTATTTATTGTATGAATTTTGTAATATATTACAGAGATTTTCCAATGAAGTCTTCAGGGTGTGTGTAGTGGCATCACAGCTGTGCACTATTCTATCAGCAAAGCAGTGTAATCAACCCTCCGGCTCCGATTCCTCAGGATTTCTTGTACTGCAATTTAATGCACAGTAATTTCACAATTATAAGATAGATCCGTTAGACTAAAATTTTGATTGAAACCCAGAATTGTGCCTTATAATCTGGTGCGCCTTATATATGAACAAAGTTTGGAAATTTGCCAACCTGGAAGTGTGAGCTGCAAGAGCCGTGGCAGCTGTGAGGGCAGCTGTGAGAGTAGCCGCGAGCAGGCCGGTGCTGGGGGCAGCTGCAGGATGCAGGAGAACAGTGGGTGCGAGTGCCGGGGCCCGAGGCACGGGGAAGGCGCGTGGGGCTGCGTTTAAAGGCTACGCCGATCTGTGAAAAATGTTTGCAAATTAAACACCTGCCAGTAAACCCCACGATTGCATGATTCTGTTACTAATTCATTACTCTGTTGCATGCAGGTCCTCGCTGCAAAAAAAAATATGCCTTATAATCCGGTGCGCCTTGTGTATGGACAAAGTACAGAAAATTCCCGACAACCCGTAAAAGTGCCTTGTAATCCAGTGCGCCTTATAGTTGTGCAATTACTGTATTTCCTTCTGTCTTTCTTTCAAACTGCCCCCCTCATCAAAATAAAACCAGAAACTAAATGAACAGACCCTCTCCCAAGCAAAACAAAACAAAACAAAACAAAACAAAACACTAACAAGCAAAACCAAAGCAAGAAACAACCAAAACCCAACCAACAAACAACAAAAAAACCCACCACAAAACCAAAGCCAAAACCCCTGTATATTTTATTTGTCTTCTAGTTCAGAAAGCCAAACTGCATATTTCTGAATTTTTCCTGTGTGAAATGCTAAGGAGCCACCTTACTGCTATCTCATATTAATACAGTGTTGATATGTTTCGGTGTTTCATAAAATTCTTTGAAAGCTATCCTCCAGTTTTGTTTTTAAGAATGAGCTAAAACAAATACCAAAGAATTAAATGCAAGAGGAACTACAAGAAGTGTAGAATTATGGGTGCATTTTTAAAGTCAGCTATGTCAAAAAGAAACCTGACCAGGATCTCTGCAAAGCCAGAGGCAAAAGGATGATTCACTGTATTAAAGCTCACATCTGCTTCAGCATGTGACAGGAGCAGCTGCTCACCCGCACCAAAAGACTATGTAACACAGCACTGTATTGAAAGACCTGAGCATAAACATTCACAGAAGAGCCTTTTCTGTGGCTCTTCTGATGTAATATTGACTTTCCAACATGCTTATGCAGTAAAACAAATTTTGGTGAGGCTTATCATAAAAATACCTCATAATGTTAATTAATTCACTGCTCTGTTCCATCAATTGGCATATGAATGGCACAGATATGGAAATAGTTTACAAATATAATGCCTTCAGGGAAAAACAATCAACATTATGGAAAAAAGAAACGGTGAAGTCTGTTTTTTATAATTACTTCCTTTGATTCTTCTTGTGTCAAATAAGTAGTGAGTTCCAACTATAGCATTTCCATGGTTGGAAATTTTATAACATTTCTCTTGACAGTAGATTTCTGGATGTGTTTTTGAGAGATCAAACTGCATGATTTCAGCAAAGGTACTAAGAAAGCCATTCTCATCCAACTGACCGACTTTTTGTCTCTTTAAATTTTAGAAGCTGAGCACATTACAACTTGTTCTGTCAGTCAAATTTAATTGTGTATACTACAAGCAAAAATTATAGGATATGCAAACTACATTATGATATATATACATAAAAAGTGATTGAGTAATTCTTATGTCTTTGTGATAAAAATGAATTATGGCTTGCCAGAAGCTTGAAAAATAAGGAGATTAAGAGAAAAAAAATTAAACTGCTTCATCCATCCACTTTCTGATGTTTATGAGCAAAGTTCTCTGTACTGAACTAAGAATCACATTTTCAGATTTCAAGATGTTTAGAGTTATCTAGTACATGTGAACATATTTAGCATGCAACATAGCAAGAAATATTCTAATGATGCTATAAAATCCTAACCAATAAACTATTGAACAAAATAGTTTTATGTTCTTCACTTAACACTGTGTAGCATGTTTTTTTCATTATGCAAGCTGATGGTTAAAGTGTCTTTGAAACAAGTATGTCTGCTCTTTAAAAGGGGGAGCTTGATACTCCAAAGACATAATAATCTCAAGGAAGAATTTTAAGTCTTATCCTCTATTTTATATTTAATGATTTGACTAGTGTCTGTAAAAATGAAAATCTTATGGGTTAGTTCTCCGTTTCTGTATTTTCCAAGGTAATTATTCATTAACTTTTCGGTAGTCAAGCTAAGATTACCTATACAGTAAGAGAAAGGAAGTATATCAAGGTTATATACAAACTCTGAAGTATTTGGAGGACAATCCAAATTTAGCATGAAGAGAACAACATCAGGAACAGAAAAAAAATGTCCTTGAATTTTCTCTTTGAAAGCTGGATATGAAACAGGCTTAAATATTGCACTTGATATATTGCATTTTATGTTTCCTTTGAGCAGTTATCTTTATAGTACTAATAAAACCAATGAAATAAAATTAGATTTTTTTTTTTAAAAGCAAAATGCCTAAATCAGTAAGAGATGCTAATTAGTAATAACTATTTGTTCAGTTTTTCTCTCCTCTTGTTTCCTTCATTACTACCCTGTGTATATTTTTTCCTAGCTTATGGATGATGTTGAATTTTGTAGATACAAAACTGTTGTAGCTTAATTGAGAGATTATTTTAAAGTTGTGACTCTTTAATTAAATTATTTCACTATTCAAATGAATAATTGAACATCACCATTAATACTTTTTTTCTTCCCTGTGAGCCAACAAATTTGAAAGATTTTGAGGACTTGAGGCTAGTATTATGTACATGTGCAAGATTTTATGGTGTGCAGAAGTGAAGACCAGGTGAGACACCACCCTTCTGCAGGCTTTAACATTTTGTTACTAAATGTATTGCTCCATTGCAGAAGAGCAGAGAAGCATTTCCCACCAATTCATTTGATTTGGATGTGTTCTTAAGCACGGTGGCAGTTTATTGCCCACCTTTCTCTGCATCTGAGATTAATGAGAGTGTTAATCCGACAATTCTAAAGGGGATCACTGTTGCATCCCAAGAGTTGGTAGGGGAATGCTGTGGCCCAGGTGGAGAAGAAACACCTCCTTTAAAAGATTAGAAAAATGTTCTCCCACAATTCTTTGTGGTCATATATTAATGTACCCTGTTTATGTCATCCCGTTTCTCCATCCCAGTTCTAGAATGTTCCCTGCTCCTGACTTCCCTATTGGTCCCTGATCCTTGTCACTCCGCCCCTAATTCCAGTTGGCTGTTACCCCTTAGTCCTGCCTCTGTACCACCCCTATACTCTCAACACATTGGCTCTCAGATTTTATACTCTGCCTTCCACTGTTCAGTATATAATCCTGGTTCTGCCTTTATTCTTGGTTCTTTGTCCCTGAGCGTCCCTGAGTGCCACCGGAGCACGGTTCAGTGGTACCAATCTGACTTCAGCCCTGCTGGGCCTGCCTTATGTGCACTCTTGTATCCCACCTGACTGCTCAGGGAAATGCAGGTCTGGAAACCTTGCTCAGTGCACATTTGAAATGGAGGAGCGTGGAGGTGGAGCTGGGCTGAGCACATACCAACAGGATGAATTATTTCCCTCAGTTCTAGGTTTTGGGTTCTTTTAACAGTGGACCTGCAGTTCTCAAGGAGAGTGATGTATCTGAAAAGTGATGGACCAGGTCATATAACCTGGACTTCAGGAAAGCCTCTTCAGGAATTTGCTTGTTAGAGTACCATGGGATATAGCCCTGGATGGAAGAGGAACCCAAGAAAGCTGGATGATATTCAAGGATCATCTCCAATCTCAGGAGTGTACTTCCCAATGAAAAAGAGGTCAGGCAAAATGTCAGGAGTCCTGTGAAGATGAAAAAGGAGCTCCAGGACAAACTCAGACAAAGAAAGGAAGCCTACAGGGGACAGAAGCAAGGACAGGTATCCTGGGAGGAGTACAAAGGAATTGTTCTAGCAGTCAGGGATCAGGTTAGGAAAGTTAAAACCCTGATAGAGCTAAATCTGGCCAGAGATGTTGAGTGCAACAAGAAAAGCTTCTAGAGCTATGTTGGTTAAAAAAAGGAAGACTAGGAAAAATGTGGCTCCTTTCTAAAAGGAAATACGAGATTTAGTTACCTGGCATATGGAGAAGAATGAGGTACTCCCAAGACTTTTTGCCTCAGTCTTCACCAGCAAGTGCTCCAGCCACACTGCCCAAATCACAAAAGGTAAAGGCAGATACTGGGAGAATATATTGGGTTCCACTGTAGGAGATCAAGTTTGAGACTGTTTAGGGAGCTGGAAGGTGCACAAGTCCATGGGACCTGATGGGACACATCTGTGGGTCCTGAGGGAACTCAGAGCCATGAAAATGATTGGAGGGCTGGAGCAGTTCTCCTATGAAACCAGGCTTGAGAGACTTGGGATTATTCCGACTGAAGAAGAGGAGGTTCCAGGGAGACTTCAGAGCAGCCTTCCAGCAGCTGAAGGAGCTAGAGGAAAGACAGAAAAGGAGACTTTATACAAGGACACATAGTGACAGGATACGGGACAATGGCTTTGAACTAAGAGAAGGTAGGTTTAGACTAGATACAAGGAAGAAATTCTTTACTGTTAGGATGGTGAGGCCCTGAAACAGGTTTCTCAGAGGCATTGTGGATGCCTCACCCCTGGAAGTGTTCAAGGCCCAACTGGACTTCGAACAACCAACTCAAAGTGTGCTGTAATACTGTGAAAACCTGTGAAACATAGACTTAAAAAAATCCATGATAAAAATTAATATTGGTTAAAGAGAAGGTCATATTAAATTATTCTTTCAATTTCAGAAGTAATCTTCTTCTTTACATGGTTTTCAGGTTGTTAAGTATTTGGAGGCTGTTTTTGATGAATAGGGGAGAAAAAAAAAGAGAGAGAGAAAACACTTCTCTAAAACATCTGTTTTTACAGATTTTTATATTTGTATTATTTTGTGACAGCTTGAGAATAACTGTACTGGCCAAAAACCCTACAGATTTTAGTGTAGCAAATTATTGTCTTGTAGAGGCCTTATCTGGCCACAAGAGAGCACTGTAAATCCAAAGAAGGCCAGCTTCCCCAAAGTTCATGAGACCCAAACGTGATGTTTTGCCTCACTGCTGTCAGAAAGCTCAAAAAATTATGACTATGTTTATTGATGTTAGCACCAGACATAATTAATTATTTAGGGTTTTTCCCGAGAAGTGAAAAGGTCACCTTCATTACACACAACTTTGAAAAATACTGTGCGTGATACTGCAGATCATGAAACATTAAAATGCAAGCAGTGATTGAGAATTTCAGAGCTCAAATATTTGCTTTCCGTGTCCTTCCACGTTTAAAATGCTCACATTTCTACATTACAGAATGGCTTAAAAAATATTTTTCATAGAAAAACATGATTTACAAACCTTACATTTGATAAGCATTTGTGTCTGTAAGGAAGATAGGAATTGCTGAAAAGAAAGGCTGAGAGAGATTGCAGGGTATAATTTTTCAGCTTTGAGAAAGAGTAGAAACCTAGTAAACAAAGGATCAAGACGAGAAAAGAAGGAAAAATTAAAATAAGGAAGGAAAAAGGTGAAATTAAGCTCCAGGCAAGAAATATTAAAAGGATAAGCTAGAAGGCAGCATGAGAAATCAGATTTCCAGCTGTACATCCTGACAGCCTCTGGGCATGCACATGGCTGCTCACTGCACGTGTCTTTCTCCCCAAGCTTCTCTAGCAAGCAATGACTATATTCCACACCTGTTGATGGGGTTCTCCTTGGGTCTGATCTCAGAAGCTCCTGCTGAGCCTTGACCAAATGGTCTGAGCAGTGAAGCATTCCTGGACCTTACCAGGCGAGCTATGAGGCACTCACTCCCTGATCATAGCAAGAGATCTTGCATGGTAGAGGTGGGAATGATCAGAAACATTGGATGCCCAATCAAGGTGTGAAAAAAGGATAAGCAGCTCTCTATAGCCTTAGTACAGCATTTACCTGAATTTTATCCTGGTAGTGGAACAGCACCATTGTCAATTCTAGCCCTGGTGGGACAGTACCATTGTTACTGTACTTTGGGGAAAAAAGCCTGGCCATTCCTGACTGGGATTATGGTGATGATGGAAACTTACTGATGACAAAAGTCAGTCCTCTTGTGACCTTATAAACAGCAATCCTAAGAGAGCTCTTTGAGCTCTGTTGGACTGCAGTAGGTTGTGCCAGCACCTCTCTCTGAGTGGGATGCCTCTCAGAACTCACAAATTCTCAAGCTTGCAAGACTTGAAGAACCATTGCTGACAAGGAGGCCTAAATTTTACCCAACCCCCCGCCATTTCTCCACACTCTTCAAGGTGCAACCCTTGCCTGTTGGGAAAAAGAAGGGATTTGATGCAAGTAATTCACTGAACCCAGGGGTAATTTTGTGATAGGTACTTTTACACACATATGTGCAAAATAAGTGTATACATAATTTTACCTTTGTGTATGTCTGAATGTTACTATCTCAAACCTGTAGTTAAATCTCTGCTGTAATTGTAGCAAACACCACTGAAATAATTTTGTAAATGTTAAAGTACTCCATGGTTAAGTACTGCTAAGCCCTTTGTCACCCTTATCTACATCCATATCTTTGCAGCCTTACTCCATTTTACATTCCTGGCTTCCGTGTAAATCGTTCCAACCTGCTTCTAATTTGATTTTACATCATGTGCTTTACCCTTGTAGAGTAAGTAATAAAGTAAAACCTTGCCATCAATGTAAAGATGAATTTGTGAAAATACAAATTAAACCTTGATTTTGCCAAGATCTTTCAAGGTATTTCTCTTAGTGACCAAACCACTTACTCAGAACAGCTGTCAGATCAGCTCTAATGGCTCTCCCTGGTTTAGGCTTGGGAAGTCCCATGCTCTTCACATTCTTGCTAATTTTATGTATTATGTCTACCAGGTTAATCAAGTCTATTTAGAAGGGTTAACAGAGAAATTTCAATAAATACTTGCAAAACATGCCAGCTGCAGGGTTTCTTACAAAACATCAGTATGCAAGCAGTTTGAGATTTTTACCCAGATATAGAGAGCACAAACCTCCTAAACTCACTGAAAATAAACAGTGAAACACAGTGTGAATAAAGGGATGATTCTGTTACATAGAAAATCATGTCATTTCTGTAGAGATCATATTTTAGTCATCAGAGCGATCAGATTAAAATAACCTATGATTTACTTCATGTTATATGTCTCTTTTCTGCTGTCTAGATTTAGCCCTTTGGAAATACCTTGACAAGGAAAAATAGAACATATAAAACTGTAGAACTCGAGGTGAAACTGAGAGAAACAACTGTAATGACTGGAAAAAGACAAGGTTATGCATTAAATTTCTTGATCATCTTTGTACCTGAACTTTTAATGAACATGACATGAAACTGGTAATGAAATTAAACTTGCTTTTCAGAGTTGTTTACAATGAAATTTGGTGGTGCTCAATGCGTAATAAAAAGTGAATTTCTCCTAATAAAGCTGCAACATTCCTGCTCAGGTGATTGTCTGACCTACTTTGCATGCAAAGCTACATTTTTATAAACTTAATTTGGCAAGGTTTGGTGGTGTGACCCTGGTGCCTCAAATACATCTGTTCTTTTAGATGCTGTCAAAGCCTTGCTTGGTAACCTGTTTGGTTAAAATCTGTGCAAAATACAGATAGCTATTTCACTCTCTTTGCTCTAATTCTTAATATATCCACAGGTTAACTCTTTGTCAAAGAATTATATTTGGTTTAGTGTTTTCTTCCCCTGTGAATTTTTTCACATATTAAGTGCTGACTATCTTGTGAGGGAGAATTTAAAATTTGCTAGCTGTCCAGGCAAAGAAAACATGAAGTGGGGGAAAATTTGACCTTGAGGAGAATCTTTAGGACAGCTGTGAAGCTTTGGCTGTGTTTTTCCCTTACTGATGCTGGGTTGCTAGCAAGCTAAGCCCTAGGAGCAGGGTGTAAGCTCAGTCTCTATGCTCTGCTGAGGACAGGTTGGGAACTTGCTGTTCAGCTGTGAGGTTTGGCTTGGACAGTGAGAACCTGGCATGGGTCACTGGCACTTGTACTTTGATGATGGAAGCACTAGGACAATCTTATCCTGGAAGACTGGGCCAAGGGCTATGTCAAAATCCAGCTTTGTAGCAAGAAACACCGAATTCCTTCCTATTTCCCAAAGAACTGGCTAGCTCCCTGACTGAAAAGGTGGTGAGTGAAACTGTCAGTTCTAACCACAACATTTTCTTGGATGAAAACAGAGAGCACATTTGGCTTCTTGCAGTTAATCCAGGATGGAAGCTCAGGATTATTTGACTTCCATCATTTTGCTATTAGGTTCCAAATCTCAAGTGGTGATTCAGCTCCCAGAACACCACACTAATTTGATACTAATCCATGAAAGGTCATTGCTAGCATAACAATATCCCATAATAGCAGCACAAGAATATTCAGTGGCATTTTACATGTGTTTGCTGATGTTAAGCTAGCATTTTATGACACTACAAATCTTCTGCAGTGGTGAATGTTAAAACTAAGCCTTTTTTCCTTAATTCTATCTCCTAATGCAAATACAAATACAGGCTAAGACAAATATACACTGAAAACACTGAGAGGGCAATAGATGCACTTTGAATGTAATGTTAGTTTAAATTTGATCTTTGACAAGATGCTATCTGATGAGGCAAAACAGAAGCTCTGGGTCATGATAACTGAGCCAGGAGGGTCTGTCACAGAGCAAAGACCATGAAAGTTGGGAAGGTCCCAAAGCCTTAACAATCTGGAGAAGCTACTCAAAGTAGAACTGACATGGATGTTGATTTCACTGAGGCATTGATTTTGCCACAGGCCCAAGAAGTTCCAGTTTTATGAGAAATGTCAAAAAATGTTGGATTTAGCCTTATCCAAGCCTATTGCTTCTGCATTTTCATCTGCACCTTTTCTCTAGATGACCATATGCTCTCTATCTCATCTTCCAACAGACAGCCAGAAGAAATTGTGAGCAGGACTGGAAACAATTGCTGTTCTCAAGTCCATTACATGCCCAGCATGAAATACTTTACATGTAACTTATTTTCATAGTGCTTTGACCATTATTTGAATTAAAGAGTAAAGCCTTTCTTGTATTCATGTGGAGAAAGTGACAGTCATTAAAATGAACAAGTGCCTGTTACCTATGAAGTAAGCCTTGGAGCAAGTCTCTCTCTGATCCAAGCATCCAAATGAAGGAAGAGATGAGAAGGGGAATGGTAATGAGAAACTGGATGGAAGTTAAAAAGCAGTTGCCTTTGGCATGTTTTTATTAATTTTTGGTTGATATGCAAGAAAGGGTTGGTTTGTTTAGTGAAGTTTTAGTGCTTCACAAAATGATGACAAAATAGAAGCAAATAAGTGTTGAAGTAAAGCTTTCTCAGGAAATATTCATATGAAGAGTAAAAAAGGCAATACATAAATTTCAAAACCAGCTTCTGTATGTACTTATCACATCAAAGCAACAATTAACATCTATGTGTCACAAAGCAGCACTTTGAGCTAGTGTGTGAGAAAAATGTTTTCTAGCTGTCCATTAAAACCATTAAGAGAGAGGAAAAGCCAGTCATTTTGGTTACTGTTCCTTCCCTTTGTGCCATTGAATGTGAGGAAAATCCAGCCTTACAGTCTATGTGAATCCTTGCCCCAGGCTGCAGTCATGTTTGTTTGAGACTTTCTGCCAAAAAAACCCACAAAACAACAACAACAAAAAAAAAAACAAACCCAAAAATTTGGATATGGGGGGTGGAGGGCCAGGCAGATTTAAAAGGCTCTCTTTTCTTAAAAAAAGGGAGTTTAGTGTTTTAGAGCCTTCTTTCACTTTTTCTAATGTTATGTTCTCAGGATACAGGTCTCTGTAATAGCTTCTGTTCTTGCTTGGAAGGAAGTACATTAATTCTATTCGCATTGGGGACCTCTTTGGAAACTTCCTTTGGAAGTTTGCTTTTGTATTACCTGTTGCAATACCACAAAACCAGACCTTCAATTCCTTCAGTTTCTAAAACTTTCAGTGAGAATTTGATCAGCAGTATCCTGGTAGGCTGAGCACAAATGTACCTGTGCATGTTCCTAGCTTTATTTTCTTGTTCAGATAACCATTTATTTTGAACCAGAGCTCCCTTTCCTATCATCTTTGTGTAACTCATGTGTCTTGGAAACTCCTGTAAAGTTGCCCATTGAAATTCAGGCAATTCCTTTTTTCCAAATACAAGATATCACCCTCCTCTGTGTTGTTATATACTCTGTCAATGTCTTTGTAGTTAAGGTTGGTAACATTATAAATTCTGTGCTGTGTTAATAGGCAGACATACACTGAGGGAGATAAATGATGTGGAAAACAAAAAGCATGGAAACCCCACTTCATTTTCACTAAGCCCACAGTTCTTCCAGTGAAGTAAGTCACTTCTTTCAGGAATGTGGGGCTTTCATTAGAGCCATAAACACTTTTAAATCTTTTTTTCTTAACTACATCCTGGACTTGTAACCTGTTTAAGCCACACCTGTTTCAGAGATGAGATGAACCTGAATTGCAGCAAGAGCTGTCATTACAGTAGAAAAGGAGTACACAAACTCATAATTTAAATATGCATTGACACTGGATACCGTGACTAGGTTTGGTTTTGTTTTGAAGATTTCTACAAAGGCAAATTTTACAAAAGAAGGGACCTCAGAAAAAAAATTGAAGAAAAACTCTTTTCAATTAGAAAACAACAATGGCATAAAGAAATACATTACATACAATTTTCATTTTGGAAACAGGTGATATTTTCCTTTCCCTCATTTTTTCCCTGCAAATCTGGGCATCTGAAGCATTGCACTAGACTTCATTTAGGATAGAAATGAGCAAAGACACAAACTCTGATTCAACAACATGAAGAGTACCAGTTTATTCTTCTTCACAGCTTAGCCATCCTGAGTCTGACTACAGCAAGCTCCTGCTGCAGGGTCCAACTGCAAACTCTGACTGCTGGATATTCCCTGCTAGGCTGTGACTGCAAGTGTTGGTTTGCAGACTCTGAGCACAGCTTTCACCCAGCTCAGCTGTGACTGCAGGCTCCAACAGAAGGCTCTGACTACATCAGACCAGCCCGACCTCACAGATCTTTTACTGCAGCAACTCTGTTCCATGTGTCTCCCTAGATCATTCCTTCTTCCTCAGGGCTCATCTTTCTCCAAGTTGCCCCCTGACCAGCCAACCCACTTTTATCACACTTATCTTTATTAGTCACAGGTGCAACCCATTAGGGGCAAGGCTGTTCCTTTTCTTTGGTAATTAGTACAACTGTGACTTATCAGGGCAAGGTCACCTATAGTCTCTTACTCTACACCTACACCTGAAGCTCTGTGTCCCTGTGCGAATATTTGTGCAATTAGTAATTAAGGCTGAATCTATTACATACATGAGACTCCAGCTGAGCCTCTGTGTAACATGAGAGTTCAGAATAGACATTTTTGGCCATTTGGATGCTTTGTGCAATTTCACAATTGCACACCAAAGATGTGTTCTCATACTTAGTTTAACTTCATTTAATTTTAATGTTGCAGGAAGAATTACTTGATATTAATATGTTGAAAGCACTATAGATTTCTTTACCAAATTATCATCAGATTTTTTTAAATAACTTCTGTTTCATCAGGACAGGTGCTATTACATTTCCATACCACAAAAATGTTGGATACTCCCAAGAAATAGTCAATGATATAATTTAATAATTACAGTAATTTCACAATTATAAGCCGCACCGGATTATAAACTGCACCTCCTGGTAGCTGGGGAGACCACGGGATTTGTCCATATATAAGCCACACCTGAATATAAGCCACACTTTTTTTTTTTTTTTTAAAAAAAAAGCAAGGATCCATGTGTAACAAAGTAACAAATTAGTAACAGAATCACTGCCAGCTGGGTTTGGTGTCAGGTGCTCAAGTTGCAACAGTTTTCATAGACCAGTGAAGCCTTTAAAGGCAGCCCCAGGTGCCCTTCTGGCCAGCTCTCACTTCTGAGTTGGCATTTCGCTGGGATTTGTCCATAGATAAGCCACAGCTGAATATAAGCCGTACTACTGGGGTAGGCTGGATTCTTCAATGAAAAAGGTGCGGCTTATAATCGTGAAATTACTGTATGCTAAAAATTATTATTTATTTTCTCTGAGAATACCAGGAACATTTGGCATGGTTTATGTTACTGAAGTGTTCAAAACCTTTCAGTCAAATGAACTGTACAGAATTATTGAATCATTTATGTTTGAAAAGACCCTTCAGATCAGGTCCAACTGTACACCTAACACCCCAAGTCTGCCACTAAACCATCTCCATAAGCCCCAGGTCCACATGTCTTTTAAATACCTTCAGAGCTGGTGACTCATTCACTTCCCTGGGCAGTCTGTACCAATGCTTGACAACATGTTTGGTGAAGAAGGTTTTCATAATATCCCAACTAAACCTCCCCTGGCACAATTTGAGATTGCTTCCTCTTATCCAATCACTTGTTACTTGTGCAGAAACTGACGCATGCTCTGCCACAGCCTCCTTTCAGGTAGCTGTAGAGTGTGATTTGGTCCCCCCTCTGAGCCTCCTTTTCTCCAGGTTAAAAAAACCCACCTCTCTCAGCTGCCCCTCATAACTACTGTTTTCTGTGTTTTATATTAACAAAGAAATAGTTGATTTTCAAATAAATATATTCACACTGTAGGTGAGATAAAAGTGGAATCATAGGATATCAAGTACATCGGGTTAAGTGAAGGAACAAAATCAATTAACAGCTTTGAGTATGTTGAATTTGGTTGTAATTAAAAATGTGTATTAAAATATCACTGAGAAAGATACTATTTGCTGTTCTAAACTAGATCTTGAATCCATAGTAATGATAGACATGAAAAAACTGACTAAAATTTTACAAATTGGTCAAGTTTTAATAATTTTATCTTGAAATAATTTCAGAAAAAATTTGGATGCTAAATTCATAACAAGTTTAATGTAAAATGGCTCTAATTATTTATTTTACATTCTCTTTTCTTGGCTTCTCAAATTTCCATCTGTGTTGACCTTTACTACACCCTAATAATTTGCTGTATCTAAAGTTTTTACTATACATATCCTATGAGCACAGGCAAGCAGCTGGGATAATCGTAAACCCATGGCTAAAGCATAAGGAGTAAATTTATTTCCTTTACCTCACTGGGCTATGCCTGAAGTAAAACCAGGGCAGAGGCAGACAAGCAGAGATGCACATGCTGTCAAACTCAGTACACGCCAGAGGATTACCAGCCTGCTGTTCACACTTGTTTATCAAGGGTTATTTCCAACTACAAAATCACTTGAGCATATTTACAATCCTCCTTGCCAGTCATCCTTATTACCAAACTCTACCTCATAACCCTGAAACCAGGATATTTAGATCTGAGGGGCACTCTGGAGGTCACCTAGTTCAAAATCCTGCTCAAAGCAGGTCTATTTCAATTAGATTACTAAGTATTTGTGCAGTTATTTTAAGTATGTCTGAGGATATTTAGATTCCCTATCACCTCTCATAGTAAAATAAATACATAAATCTAATATGATAGCAATATCATACCTTAAAAAAATATTTCTTGTTTTGTAGTTTTTCTAGTTTCATCCCATAGACTTAATGTACAGTGAAAGATTTCATATTTGCCTGTGGAAAAACATTCCTGCCTTATCTTTAACTAAAGAAATCACCCTCACAACGTGCAAGTACACTTCATCCTGTGAACCAAGTAGACAGTAATTTCAGAAGAGCTCTTCTGAGCTCAGCTAAAATGCTCATGTTGTGACGCAAAGAAGACCTGTCATGACCACCTGGTGATTCATTTAAGCTTCTTCATCTTCTCTTGACTGCTTTAATGAAAAACACATCTTGTTTTCTGTGTTACAACCTGGTCAGAGTGATAACTCCTCCAAGTTTGCGGTCATTTCTAGCAAACATACATAGACCTTCGAGATTCCTTTAGAAGAAATTTGACATTTGCTGGAATAATGAGGTGATACAGATCTGCTTTGTAATGTTATCAGTTGGAAAGGGATATTGCTGTCTGATTCTCTCTGAAACAGGGAGAAAATTCTGGGGTAGGGTGAGATGCCAGGTAAAGAGGCTTACATCAAACAGATAAATGTTTTGAGTTTAAGCACAAATTAGAGGGTTTTTTCTTTTTTTTTTTATTTTTCTTTTTTTTTTTTTTTTTTGTATTCAACAAAAGAAATTTTGTCTGTCAGTGGAATTATGATTATATGTTATTATCCCCAAAAATATCAGTGGTTTTAGTAACATGAACTGTGCCAGGGATCTGAAGTCAAGACACGAGCTTTTCAGGAAATAAATTTTTTCTCTACCTCGCTTTGTTTCTTAAGAAAGTCCTTATTATGTAATCCTTAAAAAAACATGAGGTTTGGTGAGTTCCTAATAGAAGTTGAGCATTTTGACTGTTAACTGAAACTTGCAAATTAAAGCCAGTGAACCAATTATGCTCTTGGTTGTACTGTGTAGCCAAGCAATCACTGAGGACTGTTATATTTCTCACAGCTGGAGAACACACTAGTTTTCAATCTAAACTCAATTTAAGGGAAAATAGCAAAACTGAGAATGAACCTGAAACTTTTATGACAACAGAACATGAATTTTCTGTAACAGTATAAAATTCTCCTTCAAAAATGGCCTTTGCCCCTGCAGAAATGGATTTGTGAGGATTTATAGATATGGTACCAAAGCAATCTTTACAAATATGTAGCTACATACACTCTGGTTACACTGTGGTAATTTAAACCTCACAGGCATGTTTGTACACTGTTCTTTTGTTCCTGCAGTCTTGTAAGAAGGTTCAAAAGTTTTGGGAGCTTGGCAGTAGTTAGCTTTGATGCTGAGTTCCCTTTCCTCTCATTTAAGTACAGAGTCACTGTTGCATTCCCTAACCCAACATGTTTGCCTTCTGGTCAGAGATCTGACCAACAGGAAGAAAGGGTCCTATTACAGACCCTCGACCCTCCTGCCCCCTGGAAAGCTATATAAACCTGAACACCGCGTGTTTCTTCCTCTTTTCCCTTTGTTCCCTCATGAATAAATCTTGGAACCAAGCCAACAGGGATAGAGCCACTCTCTTTTCGCTTATTCATAGCACAGCAACATTCCTATTTCTAGTTAGCTAGCCGGGAATATTGGAAATAGAGAAATTAGCTGTGTTAAGTCACACGTCTGACTAAGAGATAAATGTTAATAGATAAAACTATAATACCCTGAAAATAATGTAACCCCTCCTCAACTCTTTCCTGTTTTGTTGTGATTTTTTTTTTTCTCAGTCTTCATTCCAGGTCAAAAAGGCCCCAGATCCTGTGATAATCAGCATACAAGATATAGTGAAAATGGGGTAGTGCATCAAGTCCTTTATCCTATCTTACGTGGAAAAAAAAAGCTCTAAATTTTGTTTATATGCTGAGGAAAATGCTATTGATGGTTCTTCCTACCACATGTGACTTCTTGTGGGATCTCATCAGAAATGGCAGGAGTGAGATGAACAGAAACAAACACAACAGGATGGGTGCACACAAGCAGGAAATGGAAGGAGCATTGGAACACTGAATCTCCCTCATTATCTGGTGCTCTCTGAGGTACTGTTTCATGTTTGCATGAGCTGCTTTTCTCAAGCATTCCAAGCAGTCTACAGGACCCTCCTCAGAATGCTTTGTGACACCTTTTATATGAATACGTTTATCTATCACCAGAATATACAATTTAAGAAGACAAGCAGTGTACAACATGTGAATGAGAAAAAAAAACTAATTCATTAAAATAATAGCGGTGCAATAGAACTACTATTAGTTTAACTTTTAAAAAATTAAGTAAGTTTTACAAAGGTATAGGATGGTCTTCCTTTACCCTATTTTTCTGCTGACTTCCATGCAATACCCTGGAGGATAATTCCAGTTGCAATCCTCAAGCAACAAGCAACCTCTCTTCATTAAAAATGAAACATCCCACTAACTATAAGACATCAATTATCCTATGCTTTGTGTCAGAGATAAATCTGGGGTGGCATAATGAAATCAACAGATTAGTACTGGGGTTAAACTGTTTGGAAATTACATTTTACAAGATCAGACTCCTCCCAGAATTTCTCATTAGTAACATATTTTTATGATTCTTCAGTTGAAATTAAACTGCCACAGAAACTGAGTAGGCAATATCATGTCCTTTAGTTTTGTAAACAAAGCAAGGTATTTTCTAGGCATCATCTGTCTTGTTTATTTGACTGAGGAAATTATAATTTCCTTTCTACGTTCATTTGAGTAAGGCTGGTTTTGTGCATTTATATGACATTCAGTCAAATAAGAGAAACACTTTGCACATCTTTAGAACAATTAGTATTGACTGATCTGGAGACCTGGTGCCAAACAGTGCCATCTCAATGACACACTGAGATGTCTAATTTCAGAATAGTTCTTAAGGATGTAGACTTACCCAATGAGACTTCTTGATGTCAAAGGCTATGACTCAATATTAATGCACAAAGTTATTTTTGCCTTGACTGGTGTCTAATGATTAACATGTATAATAGTGCAGAACTTGAAATTAATTCTACATTTTATCAAAATTAAAGTACTATTCAAAGGCCCGAAATCTGAGGTGAGGGAAGGGTTATGAAGGTGGACAGCTTAGCTAGTTTGTTAGCTCTTATGAAGGAAGATTTTATTACCCAAATGCCTTAATTTAGGCATTATTTGGTTATATGTTTAGGATCATATTGTAGAAGAAGTGAGAACAGGACATAGAGGATTCCTTACATTCTCTAACCTTATCCTCAATGATACATTTTCTTTCTCAATTTGAAATGATAATTCTTTCAAGCTTCATCGCTAGTCCCCTGATCATCCATTCTAAATAAATTATATTTTTTCATCTGGGAGACTGTGGAAGAACTAGGTGTGTTTCAGAAGTGTGGATACATAGTATCTGAAATTAAATTTTTTCAGCATTTCCTGAGAATGTCTTTTTTGCAGGGCAGCCCCAAATATGCCTTGTACCATCTACAGAAGGAAGCTTAAGTCTCACTTTTCCCAAAGAAATTGTTTTAGAACTTGTTCCTTCTATTTATTTTATGTTTATCTAGTTCCCTTCAGCAACAGAGGAGGCTTTTACCTAAGACAACCAAAAAAGCAATCAGAAAAAAAACCAGGTTCCCTACAATCCTGGTGGCTGAGCATCTTGCTGTTTCTCAGCATAACAGATACACAGGACAGTGCAAGCTGAGTGCCCAAAAAAAAGCAGGTGATCCTGATTTTCATGATCCTTCATGAAAATCCCTGACAAGAGAAAGCAGTTATTTCTTTAGCATGGCAAATTTTGATCACAATGACACTTTGGTATCACTCACTGTCTCCTAAACTTTCTGGGCATGAGGCCAGGTGTGGTTGTGTGATGATGTCTTTATGCCCTATATCCTTCACACCCGTTTGTTCCAAACTTGTTTAATAATGGTGTTATAAACTTTTGTACTTTTCTCATATAGGAGGATTTGATTAGGTTTCCTAGATGATAATGAGTATAATAAATAAATGCCCATGCTATTGCTGTGTGTATTCAAAAGCAGTAAATTGCTCATCATTATTCTACTGCAGGAAAGAAATTAAAAGACTATGCCATTAGCCATATGATGATGGCTATAACATTTTAATCAAAACATATAATTTTATGGCTTATAAGTTAACTAATGGTTGTGGAGCCTGACGTGGTTGATATCTGATCATAACACAAGTCTCAGGGAGGATGCTGGTTGATATGAAAAACAAAAGTAGTTCAAAAATATGGCCAGTGCCTTGTTTCACATTGTTGAAACAAGTTGTCACCTTTTGCTATTTCTAGAGCAAACATGAAGACTGATACATCTAGATTTGTACTGTGATGGTGGTTCTCCTTAATATAACCTCTTCTGTCTGCAGCCTTCTTTCTAACAAACTGGTGTGAGACCTTCAGCTGTCAATGTTTCAAGAAATGACAGCCCACCTGTGATATGTTTTGGGTGCACAGCCTTGACTCAGACTTCTGAGAAAGTTGCTAAGTTGAGACAAAATTGTGACAAAGTCTGCCAAGTCTTCAAGAATTTTTGAGACATGGCTAATGAGGATCCCAACATTTTGATGAGAAAAATATTGGCCCAACAGGGTATAAAATCTTCAAGGGAAGAAGTTGATAAGTTGAGGATTCATTCAGCTATTGGTGTGTCAGTATTGATGGAACTGCTGTATGACAGCAGCTCAGCATCAGTCAGGGGCTCATTTCCAGCTCCCTGACTCTCCTCCCCGACTGATTGATCCTCTCCTCACTGGCAAAATATTTTTTGAGTGTCTTTTTGGGGTGGAGAATGTGCTAATGTCTAGCCTAGAAGCTTGTGAAATCCCAGCCACCACCTTCTGTGTGAGTTGACCAATAAATCACTGCTTCATACTTTTAAGTGTACTGTTTACAGACCACCTTTGCACAGCCTAGGATACCTAAACAAAATGATCCCCAAACATTTAAAAATATATAGATTTGTACACCCTTTTTCAGGAACAAAACACACAGCATTTTCCTGGAAGAAAACTTAAGAAAACATGCTCTTTTGGGGACGATTTTATAACCCATGTATTTTTCTAGAGGCACAAAACTGAGACAAGCACAAAAGTTTGTAAACAGAGGGAAGTTTGCTATCTTTTGCTAAATGCACCTTGTCAGCAAATATATGGAACTAGAGTCCAAGGTTATCAGCACATCTTAGAATCGTAGAGTATTCTGAGCTGGGAGGGACCCCATCATTGAAGGATCATCAAAGTCCAGCTCTGGCCATACACAGGACAGCCCCAAGAATCACACCATGGGCTTAGGAAAGTTGTCCAAAATTTTAAACTCTGGCAAGTTTTGTGATCGCTTCCCTGGAAAACCTGTTTCATTGCCAAACCATGCTGTGGGTGAAGAACTTCTTCCTAGCAGCCAACATAAACTCCTGATGCAACTTCTGACCATTCCCACGAGTCCTGTCACTGGTCCTGTCACTGTCTGTCCTCCCTCTTCCCCTCATGAGAAAGTTGTAGTCTGCAATGAGGTCTCTTCTCAGTCTTCTCCAGGCTGAACAGGCTAAGTGACCTCAGCCACTCCTTGTATGGCTTCCCCTCCAGTCCCTTCACCCTCTGTATAGCCCTGCTTTGGATGCTCTCTAATTGCTTAAGATCTTTCTTATATTGTGTTGACCAAAACTTGGGTAAGCAAAAGGGTGTGAAAATCAATTTGATAGCTTGAAGATACTATCTAAATGAGACCAGGCAATATTTTATTTCTTTCACTTCAAAATCAGAGAGAACACAAAGCTGAGAAGTGGAAGATTGCCCTTAGTTTCAGTAGTGGAAGTGGGACTCAATATGTTGATCTATGCCTTTAAATCAATTTTTTTGTTGTTTCTTCCCAAAGCTTGGATTATATTTTCTGATTTGGAGTGATTTTTAAACTTGTTTGAAAGCTGAGTAGTAGTGTAAAAAGAATGAAATGCCCATAATATGGGATCAATACAGATATTGAATTGAAATAATGGAAAAGATTTTGCACTTCGGCAAATGTCAGATGTGTTCAGAGGGAGCTTGACTGTAAATACACAGGTTGGGATTTATTTTACCTTGTTTATAGAGGCGTGTGTAGCATAAACAGTTTAACTGTTCAACATGATAAGTGGAGAAATAGTTTCTGCTTTTTCTGTAGGTGTGTGTAGCATAAACAGTTTAACTGTTCGATGTGATAAGTGGAGAATCGGTTTCTGCTTTTTCTGCTTTTCTTTCTTTTCCTTCCTTCCTTCCTTCCTTCCTTCCTTCCTTCCTTCCTTCCTTCCTTCCTTCCTTCCTTCCTTCCTTCCTTCCTTCCTTCCTTCCTTCCTTCCTTCCTTCCTTCCTTCCTTCCTTCCTTCCTTCCTTCCTTCCTTCCTTCCTTTTTCTCTCTCTATCTCTCTTTCTCTTTTTCTTTCTTTCTCTCCTTTCCAGAACATTAAAAATTTGATTCTGTATTTTCAAGCAAGCTGTACTGTTGCTAAGGTTTATATAAGGTTTATATAAGGTCTCCTTTTGTACTTAAATCTCTTATTAAAATAGTGTTGTAGCAGTGCTGGCTGATGAGATTTCTGCCTGCCTCTCCGGTGGCTTCTTGCTGGAGGGTGAGGGCTCTGGGCACTTGTGCTCCAGGGAACAGTGAATAGCTGCCAAGCTGGTGGGAACACAAGATTTTACCCTGGGGGTTAATTCTCAAGTTCTGTAGTGTTTTCACTCTAAATAATAAAATTTAAAGTTTCTCTCAGGAGAGTAATCTTTTTTTTTTTCCAGAGAATTTTGATTTGGAAATGCCAAAATCATCATACTAAAATGCTTTCTTCTCCCAAGTTATGTCCAAATACTTAATCTTGATAATGCCTGCTGTAACAACACTAGCTCCAAATTTCCCTCTATGGTATAGAATTCAGGATTCTAGATGGAACTGTAGAGAGGAATCAATACTAAACACTGTGTTTTGAGTTTGAATAAGTCTAATAATTTCCCACCAGAAACATACTCAAAATGAGCACTTTGTTTTTGAACCAAAAAATGTTTTGCAATAGACAGCTGTGCTATAAAATAAACACTTAAACAATTATGTTTTTTATTTCTTAATTTCAGTCTCATATTGCTCAAGTCAGCAAAATAAAAAGCTCTACTATTTCAGTATGTAGGGGTCAGTACTAGATGCTGTCTTTGCTTGATATTGAGCTTTCTCTTTTTTTTTTTTTTATAAGAAACTCAACCCTAAATATAATCACATCTCACTGTCCTGAAAATACTAGAGTGATTATAAATGTCATATAAGCGATGCACCAAAACAGGATAAAATTCACTGTAGGTCACACCTGCCATCAAACTTAATATCTGCATGACAATGCTTTTCTGCTCCCAAGGCTCACTTTCTTTGTGGCTTTTTATTTATGTTGAGGCTGGTTCATCATAAAAAGAACAGCTGCTCTTTGTCACCCTTAATCTTCCCAAGGTGATTTAGATTTTTGAGTTGTTTCTTTTTTTGTTTGTTAGTTTTTGTTTTTAAACCAACATATAAGAGACAACTGTCCTATGTACCCAGGAACCTGAGATTTTTTTTTCTCTCCCTTCTGTTTCTTAATGGATATTTTCCAAGCAACCCTGCCTTTACACAACTTAGCAGGCAAATCAGCCAATTACCAAAGCTCTGATGGTATTTATAACATAGATTGTAGCTGCTGGAAAATTAAATAAAACCAAAGGAGCACAAAAAAGCATAAGTCAGCTAGAATATTAGGGAGTTGGTGATGAACATTTAATTTATGCTAATAAGAGTGAAAATGCATTGTCATGTTGTGTTGAAAGTCTGTGTTGGAGGGTAAGAACCTTAATTTTAAAACTGGTGAGCACACTACAAGACTCAGATTGGAGCAACAAAAAATTATTTAATTTCTTAAATTTTTTTATCCCAATTATATTTGGCTTATTAAAAATTTGGGTAGGAATTGAAAGGGAAAAACACTTTGGAAAGGTAAAATGGTTAGATGGTAGAAATGTAATTCATTTTTTTCATAATGAAAAAGGAATGTAGTTCAGTCTTTCTCTTACATGTTGAAATGCAAGAAATCTTAACATTACTGGCATTATGCAAATAATGGTAAATGCAGACTCGAATTTCAGCTGCAATTTCTCATGTGAAAAGACTGTAAAATCAAAATCAATAATACAATACAAAGTGGACAGATTATTATTATTTTAAAATTATACTAAGCAGTACAAATACAGAAAGCAAATCAAATTCTGTAGTATTACAGGGAACTTACACTGAATAATGATGGCAGTGAACAACACCCCTGGGCTAACATTTTGTGCATCTGCTGGTGATGACCCTACCACTCCAGGGACAGGACAGGATGCTGCCTCTGCTTGAAAGAGAGATTCCAGTGCTTGGTAAATTTCTGTGTGGGGCACAGTGAGGACAAGACAGAGAAAACTATGGCAGGCACTGAAGCCTTTATGTGGCATTACTTTTTTAAATAAACATGGGCTAGTACTTAAGAGAGCAATAACTTTTATAAGAACCACAGCCTCAGATTCTCCATGTTGATGTAGTGAAGGCATCAAAGCCCTTTTCTGTTAAGTTTATAGGAGTAGATAATATGAAGCCATTAGTTCATCTGCTAATGAAATGAATCGGCTCCGTATTTTAAACTAGTAAATCAATTATAGAACTTTATTAATCAGCTTATTACCCAAGAGCACTTATAATAAAAATAGTCAACACTATTTCATTATAAAAGCAGAAAGTATCTGTTGAAATTCATCCACCATACATTCTGGAAAATATCCAGTTGGGAAAAGGAACTGTAGTGCTTGAAGACCAGACACTCATTCACAGCAACATCTAAGTAAATTGCCTGATTGGTGGGTCCTAAGAGCATGTTTCTGTCTTTCTTTGTGTTGTACATGGACAAGTAAATGAGAAGATACAGCTCATATCAGATCTTGCAGACTGAAAGAATTTGTGCTCCTGTTAAACTTGTTTCTGTCCCTTAGGTACACATCCTACCATGGCATTGGTATGGATCCAGAAGTAGCATTTTCCATGAGGGAAGATGGTAGCAGCAGGGTTGCTTTTGTCACTATGGTCGAGATGTAGACCCTTCTTTGCAAGCTGTGAGCACATAATTTTTTGTGACTTTTAGGATTTGCACCTTGTGTAGAAATTGACTCTGTAACTATTCATGTTAATGACACAGGACAAGGAAACTAGCTCAAGATTCATCATATTATTGCAGCATGTTGCTCAAACAAATAAAAATTTGTTAGCATGCTTCCTGGCATAACTTCAGTTCAGGGCAAGTAATCTTTCCCACACAATTCCTGAGTGTGGTGTTGGGGCTGGCATAGACCAGGTCTTCTGTCCACAGGTCAGTGTGAGGCAGACTGCTTTGGAAAGCAAAAAGTATATCCACATGCTCTAGTTAGAAAGCACACTATGACCTTTCCCAGAAACTAGACCTGGATCTATGTTTATAGCTATGCAGCTGGTGATTTCACTCTGCTTGCCAGCTCACCCCAAATGACATGCCCTCTTTAACGGGTCATGCATGTGAAACAGACTTTCTCTTTTCTCCCACTGACATCGAGTATTATGATCCTTTGAGAAGAGGAGCTAAGGACCTGATACAAACTTGGGCAGGAGAAGGAGCAAGAGCAAACAGTAAAGAACATGCTCTGGCTCTAATTTTCTTGGTCTGCAGTAGGAGAGAGGTGGTAGGGGAAGATTGTTCCTGACCTCAGCATCTCTGCTGTATATCAAGGGCAATAAAATGAAAAGGCCTCACAACTATCAGATGAGATAATGGGGAAAAAGGTAAAGCAATAGTATTTTGGTAAGGAATGAAGTTAATAACTCAGCTAATGCTATGAATCATTACATACCAACTAGCCCAACTCTGCCCTCTTTCTGGGATTTTCAAGAAGAAAAGCATAATAAAAGACTTTCACAAATTCTAAGCATACATATGCACATGTAAAGCTATTTTACTAACATAAATACTGGGGAGGTCTACTACTAGGTTTTTCACAATCCGTTGGTGTTAGTGGGTCACAGTTACTGTTAAAATAATATTCTTAGCATGTTCTTCTATGAAATAGCTCACAGTTCACCTGCATGTGTTAAAAAAAAAACCAGTTGACAATGTCTTATGGTGAAGAATAGCTTACTTGGTTGTGTGTATTAATAGAAAGTATGTAAGGATCAGTTATGTGCATGGCAGTGATGAGATTTTGATCAGAAAACACTCTTATAATGTCATCAATTAACTTCTCAGTATGTTAGAACTATTTTAATGGCACAAGAAGACTCTTCCAGGATACCCTATTTACAAAATAGCACCTGTATAGCATGCAAAATCTGATTCTTACTGGTTTTTCAAAAGATGTTCTGCATAACATAAAGGAGAGTGTATTAAATGTCTAACACAAACTGATTTGTGAACTACAGGGAAAAGCAGAGACTGGATTAATAATCAGTCAATACAAACTGATAATTTCCATTAAAAAACCCTTTGAAGAAGGTAATGGATTGGTCATGGTGCCTATGGCACTATGCATTCATACAGAATTTATTTTTGCTTTCAAGATATCTTTGACAACATTAGACATCACTAGCTTGAAATAATCTTCCTTTGCCTATCTCACTGTGCAGTTAGGACAAACAATTTAAGACGACCTATTGAATCACTGGGTTCTACATGATTGTGGATGGGAAAAACAGGGTCGTTGCCAGAGATGCTGCACTCCATCATGTGGCAGCAATCAGCCAGCCATTACAGAAAGCTGCTTGTGCACTGCTTTTTTCTTGTTTGCCCATGCCACAGATTTTTCTTATATTTCAACCTAGCTTTAATTGCCAGCTTCAAATAACAACACATAAACAATCATCTCTGTGGATTATCAGCTCTATCCTTCACCTTTAGAGTTGGACAGATCTGGGCAGAGTCCTAATTCTAGACTGTAGCAGAGCTGTGAGCTTCATATTAAAGGGAAAGCTACAGGTGACTATGTTCTGTACTACAGAGTTACAGTTGAATTTACATATATATATATATAAATACTGTACTTATAGGATGAAGAAATGCTCATTAAACTGTAATTACACCAAATGCAATTTAATTGGTTTCAGTAAATAGATAAATTATAAGAAGTAAGGGTTGTTCCCCCTGAGTATAAAAGAAATGCAATATGTAAAATTGTACTTCATATCTACACAAGAATTTCAGCTCAGGGAATAACAGAAAACTGGTCTGGAAGGGATCCAAAAAGGTCAGTCAGACTATGCCCTGCTCCAAAGCAGAATAAGCTCTATATAAATCATCTCTGACAGATGGCTGTGTTATGTCCTGCACAGAAAAACCCCAGGGAGGCAGACACTATAGCTCCCTGGGCAGTCTTCATTACTCAATGATCTTTCCATTAGAGGGTTTATCTCTGGCTGCAGTGCAACACCTTGTTTCTTTTCCTGTTGTTGCTCGATCGAGATAAGAAAAGGTTTATTCCCTTTCTCTTTGCAACAAGCACATGCTGCAGAAGAGCAGAACACTCTTAGGAGAGTGCTCTACATATGGAGACTCTAACATGGGCCATACTGTTTTTCCAAATCTGGCAAGGGAATTGGAGGTCTGTCCAGTTAAACTCATGTAATGAGTTGTCTATTTTGCAAGATGCCAAACAAAAAAATAAAGTGTTCCTTTAAATCTTGCTGGTACATCCCCATCACCTTTCCCTGTGTTACTTTTAGCTATGATCCCCCAACACAAGCACACAAATACTCTGTACTTCCTCTGCCCTGACCACAGACTGGGCATTCACTAGCCACGTGTGATGGATCATGTTAGCAGGACAGGGTGACAGCCTGCTGGCCTGTGTGTTGCAACCAGAGCAAGCTCATGCTCTTCCAGAACTGCCTTTTTTAGTACTAAACGGCTGCTTGGGTTTGGTGTGAGTCAAGTTCAGGAGACAGGCATGGCAGCAATGAACTGCTCCATCAGAAATGTCTGTGCAAGAGACATGCAAAGAACGTCAGGAATGAAGGAACAGCAGGCTGACTAATCAAAATACTTTCCTCTGTTTTCCTGACCCAATTACAGAGCTCTGTGTGTTGAGTCAGCATGGAAATCAGACCACCATGTGTCTTGGGTGACCTGGCAGGAGCTCAGATGCAATATAACACAGAAGAGACACAGCACCAGCACAAGGCTGTGCATGGAGACAACCCGGGACCTAGAGGGGCCTGGTAGCTGCAGAGCCTTGAACAGAAGTAAGACTAATCACCCTGGCTCTTAAGAAGAAGCTCTACATCTTGGATATGAGGTTCTTTTAGTTAGTGAGTCCATGCACACACTCCCTCACTTCTCAAAAATGTGATTTCCTATGTTAGCCCCAGAAACACTTTTGTGTTGTGCAGCTGATTTGACATTAAGTATAGGGCAAATTATTTCAGTCTTAATGCACAGTATGGAGAAAGTGGAACGGGACATAACCTAACACACCATGTCCCCACGTAGATGTGCCCACATAATTAAAAGCTGAATTTAGTTCAAGCATGTTTATCTTTCACCTGACATTCTGTCTTTCCTCTTTTCTGCTTTTTTTTTCCACTGTTTCTAACCAATCTCAGTTTCCTCAGTGGAGTGTAACAGCTCAATAAATTTCACATACTACTGAAATTTGAGACTTCACCCTTTCTTAATATTAAAAGTAAACTAAAAAAGTAGAAAAGTACACAAATTTAGGTTTAATTCCTTATGTAATCTAATCTCAATCTTAATCTTCATCCTTTATAGCATATATGAGTAATAAAACTATGTGCTGCTGGAAGATACATTTAAGAACAAGAAATACTGCTGAGTGGTTGAGTCAGCAGGTTTTGTCCTAAAAATTAATTTTCTACCCTTTATGCTTGCATCCACATTAAAACAGCAAACACATTATTCTTCCAAAGAATCCCCATCTCTACCAAATGAATAAAATAAAAATCAAGTAATGAGCTAGGTAGAACTGTGAGACATGCACAGGCACACATATTTCTTTCATAACCCTTACAGTGTCTCTTACTTCTATGCATGCATTAGTATTTTGAATACATGACATAGTAATGAAAACAAGACCCACAGTTTGCAGTGGGAGTCTAAAGCTTCTTAAAGAAATTGAAGAAACTGGAGATAACACTTAAGTGTATAGTTTTTTAGCCTATGGATTCTGTTCTTTTGGTCTTGAACAAGTCTAAAAACAACTCTGTATTGATAGACATGCAACTGATACCAGAAAAATACCTGCTGTACACAGAAGCAGTCCATCTCAGTGTTTTAAACATAACCATTTGAACCTTTGCAAATTGTACTATTCTATCAGTCAAAGAGTAGATATTTTTTTCCTCAGAACATGTATATTTTATGAATGTAGAGGATTAGCATACTTATATGTAAGAAAAACACTCCTTATGAAAACTTGGCTTTGAATACATTTTTCTTCTATTTGACAAGTGGGCATAAGGTTGAGGAAGAAGAGTGAGGTTTTCTTTTCATTTTCTGTAAAGTTGCTTTCCTCTGGCAACTTGCTGATTTCAGTCTTATGGTAAATTTCTTAAATGTCACTTGTATTTATGAATAATTAAATTATATATATGGATGTGTGATTTTTCAGCATTTAGTTTTAAGGTGGACTATATGTGTTAGAATACATAAATACAGACAGACTACAATTGTTGCTACAATACTGTATTTTAAAAATATTTACACAGGCACCTAGGGATAATTGAAATGGGAGAATTTTCATACCATAGAAAATAATTTTAGGACAGAACTCTCCCAGTATTTCCAGCAGCAGAGACGTGCTCTTTCTCAGCTTTAAAACCAATAGCAACAAACTTGGTTAAGCCATTAAAATCCACCGAGGTTTGGTATTCTTCATGTTGCTAGGAATCCCAGAATATATACATTCTTAAAACAATATATGTTTGAGACATATCCCATTGGTTTCCTGTGAAAAAACACATTAAGAAGCCTAAAATAGAGAAAAAATGCCTAAACTGTGGCTTCCAGCCACAGAGACAAAGAGCCTTGCATGAGGCAGAATGTAATTAGGAATTCGCAATACAATGATGCTTAATGCCTTCCCAATCTGCAGGCTAATCAGGAGGGTGCAGATCATTTATTCTGCAGCCTGATGTAGCCTATAATTGCTACCTTTGGGCAACCTTGTCCAGTCTGCAATGGCTCCTTTTCTTGCTGGTCTTTCGGGACAAGGTTGTTGAATCAGGGAATAGTCCTGAATTCTGAAATTGTGACTGTGACCTTGACTCTCTGAGGGTAAAAACTACTTTTAGTCAAGACTGGAATGATGTATTGCATTCTGGGTTTTAATATTTATAAAACCCTTAGACAAAAGGTGCTGCATATTGCAAATTACAGTTATAAGCCCTTTCCCTGAAGGCTTTTTTTCCAGTTAACCTGATCAAGAGGATTTTAGTTGGATTAGCATTTGGATTGTATATTATTATTAATATATACCAATAAAAATATCCTAGCTTGTTTTGGCTATTTTCAGGAGGATTTAAATTGTTCTAAGCTGCATTAAAGAAGGCAAAATCAGAATAATTCATTTTCCTCATAGTTTTGGAGAGGTCCTGAAACATGTTAGCTTTTTACACATTAAAATTCCTTGCTTCTACATTAAATCTGAATACAGGGAGTTTGTAGTAAAGAAAAAAAAAAAAGAGATTGGTTCGAAAATGCTTTAGATATGACTCATGATCATGAAAGTTCAGTTCAGAAATCTGAACTTGTGTTTGCCTAAATGTCAGAGGATGTTGCTTGCATGTAGGATTCAACTTTAGATGTTTTCCTCTTGCTGCTTTCACTGTATTTCTTTGGGTTACCTTTGCCCTACAAGAAGCTTTTGGTTACTACATGCTGTAGTAGACGTGAACAGCAAATTAAAAGCAGAGGAACACATCTATAGCACAACAGTCTATTTTAGTACCCAGTGAAACTGGGCTAAAGGTTACAGCTGGTTAGCAAATATTGTGGCAGCACATATAAAGGAGAAAAAGGAAATCCAGAGTGCTGAGCTTTGCATTATCAAAGACTTTTCAATCTGTATTAATTTTTAAACACCATAAATTGCTTGGCTTGAACATACAGGCATAAAATAACATTCATCATGTTTTTTAATATGAAGGCTTGAAACAAGGAGCTGCTGACACAGATCATTTGAATGCAACTCCACTGTTGCATATCTTAGATGAAGAAAATTTACTTTTGAGCTATTTCATATCAAGGCAGCTGAGTACCTTGGCTGGAAATATAAAATAGTATGAGCCAATTTATTCTTGTTACTCTTCCTACATATGGTTCAGCAGAAACAGGATAATATTGTCTTAGGGCTTGACTTTACTGACTGGCTGTCTTAAATTACCCTACTTGAATGATACTGACAGTGTTTAATTTAAAGGAATGTAAATAAAAAAAGCAGAGAGATGGGCAGACATGGTTTTGAATACAGAAAATAGCAGTTCTAACAGAGGGACCACATGACCTCCCCTCTCCAGATGAGCATCATCAGCATCCGGGTTGAAAACTGTCCCCTAATCTGACAGTCTTGTGTACAACTCAGTCTGAAGTGCAGTGCTTTGCCAGCATGGACGAGTATTCAAATAGGCCTTGAGCTCTGGGCTGACACTCCTGCCAAGACAGGACTTTAGTCCTGGGTGTGTCCCACAGAATGGGAAAGCCATCCTGCCCTCCTTGCAAAGCCAGGCTTGAGGCACATCTAAGCCTGGCAGCCCATCTCATACTCAGTTTATGGGATGGAGTATTTCACTGCCAGTGAATTACTTAAGAATTACATAGCTCATGGAACGTGTCTTCATTATTAGTTTGATACTCACTGGACACAATGTTCTAGTCAAGTCATATTTTCCTTAAGGAGTACTATGTAGAGATAACTCACAGAAAGCTGGGCAGATAGTAGAACTTTGTTTATGTCTGAAGAACAGGTACAGTTAGTGTTGTTTGCTGTTGCTCAGAATTCCAGTGGACTTTGAGCAGCACAGTATGTAATTTGGCATGCTGTGCTTCCAGACACTCTAATGCGTATTTGCTCTGGTTCTTCCAACAATCCTCTGTCTCACTCACCTGATGCTGGGAAGAGAGGCAGGAGAGGTTACAGCTGAAAAGTAAACGATGTTGTTTTGAACACATTTTTGAAAGATATTCTAAACTTCCTTACCAGTTTAGTTTCTCTCCAACTGAATTAACACCAGGGACTCGCAGCAGCAGTCGATGCAACAGAACTGCTGTTTGAGGTTTTGCTCAAAATAAAATGAAAGTATTTTACACAAGAAGTTATAAGCCATTTAAAATATAAGTCCTTCCACCTTCCGGATTGTCTCATAATTATGTCATATGCTTTTCAGCCAGTCCATAAAACATAAGGCAACTGCAGAAGGGATTGTAGTGAGCCTCTGAATAAATAGGATCTATAGGTCAAACTACACAAAAGATGTATTCTACAACACGAGTTCACCAGGTATTTTCTTCCACATGTCTTTGAAAGTTGCTTCCTTAATGAGGCTCAGCACAGAGTCCATACCTAGTTATCATCATGTTTTTACCTTGTTTCCTGACTCGACGAAGCATGCGCAGTGAAATATACTGCTCAACAGCAGCCCAGGATGGTTTCAAAGCAAGGCATGTCAACAAATGGTTTTCCCTGAAGATCTATTTGCTTGTGGCATCAGATCATATAATTTTTTTATCCTTTCTATAGTTTTAAATTATTTTAGCAGGAAATTTATGGATTTTGAAAGGTGAAACTGTTCCAGGACTTTCTTCTGAATGAGGTGCACAGAGAATAACTAAAGAAATCCAAACATTGGCATAAGAACATATTTCCCATAAAAATTGGCAGAAAATACCAGTCTTTCCCTTGTTTCTGTAGCAAAAATAAATATGCTTATCAGAAAAAATGCTGCATAAATAGTTGAACAGAAAATTATCTAAAATATCAGCTACTGTATGGTGGACCTATCAAGGGATTTTGACTTTCAAGGACTACAACAAAGTCTTGCTTTTCATCTCACAGTAGTAAAATCAGTACAAAGTAGGTACAAAGGCTCAAATTTCAAAAGATGTAGTTTTGAGAGTTCAAAACCTTTGTGAGGACAGTGTAAGTTTTAAACTTCCGATACAGAGGCTAACTTGGAGTCATGGTGGTACAGGGGGTGGCACACAGGAGTGCTAAGTTCACACGAATCCTTCATGAGATGAATCAAATAGCACAAAAGATGTCTTGCTGTGCTGAGCACTAGAGATACAGAAAAAATGCACAACCCAAGCTCCTTCCTCTCCCTGTGGAACCCTACAGCCCTGTCCCAGCAGAAAAGTCAATGCTGCAGCCCATATTCCTCAGAGTGTAGAGTCTGCAGTGGTACTGGGCTTACAGTGCACGGAGGAGCACTCTGGTGGGGTTCCTATGAAAATAGCTAAGAAATTCAAGCCTTTGGAGAGTTTTTCTCATGAAAAGCTCTTATTCTGTTGTATCAGAACTAAGCCTAACTAACTAACTAAGAAAATTTTGCTCTTTTAAAGTAAATAAATCCCGTTAAAATCCGCTGCTGCTCTAGTTGATGTGGTGGCTACAATAAGAAAAATTCCTTTCTTGTGTATCAGCTTTACTAGAATTCTACATGTGCTAAACAGTTAACAGTGACGTTAAGTAACAAAATATACAATTCTGTCTGCCATTGTCTATAAATTGGAAAACTGAGATTACAGGAAAATGCAGGCAGGCTGGCAGAGAAGTGGCAGGGTCACCCTGTTTTGCTGCCTTCAAAGCGAGATCAGATGTTTCCTGGAAGATACTACTCAGCCAGAGAGAAGACTTTGGGCTCAGCAGAGGTCAATATCCTGTGGCTGATGTTGCATAAAGCTGGAATGAGTTTATTTACCTGTCCTTAAACTCAATGTGAAGCTGAAAAAGGGCAAGGGAAAGCAAAGACAGCTATGAGGAGAGGAAAGAGATAGAACATTTCCAGCCTTATAAATCAGAAATGAATCCTTTGTCGGCAACAGTTTAACTTCAATGCAACAGCAGATCAAGACCTATAGGCATCTGTGTTAAAAACGCCTTGCAAGGGAAGTTATAGTGTTCCTCAAACCTGAGACTCTTCAGAGGCTTTCAGCAAGAAAAAAATAAGTTGGAAAGTTTTTATACCCAGCTATAAAGGATTTTTTTAGGTTTCATAGTGTGTGAGGCAACTTAGTATATTTTTGATGTATATAGGTAACTCTGTTGCATTTCTATGTTCTTCCCCGCATCGCATTCTCTGCGACTAAATTTTTTTCATGCTGCTGGTAGCTTATAAAACATTGATAGTAAAATATGTGAATAGTGCTGTAAATACTGCAAAAAGGATTCTAGTGCATGTTGCAGAGAACCAATAAACAGCCAACAATGTATGGGTAATGTGAAATGACTGGCTGCTCTTCAACAGTGCTCTAGGAAAATTGTGATTTTCAGTTACGATCTGTTCAGTCAAATTAAAGTCTGATGACTGCCTCAAGATGTTCATTTATCACCCAAAATAAATCAAACTGAGAGAACAGGCAACAATATGTGATTGTATTCAAAGGCAACGCATCAGTACCTATGGGTAGAATTTCTAGCTGCAGTCAGATAAAAGTTGCTGGAAATAAGAGTACAACAATAGATCACATCAGGACAGGATATTATAGAATCTCAGCTTGGTTCATAAATATAAAATAATGAGCTGCTGCTTTCATAGTCTTACCTGTCAAACTGTATTAAAAACTTGAAAAAGTGTTATTGTCACCTGCTACAGCTGAAGATTTGGTCAAAAAATTTAAATAGATTGTACTGAAATGTGTACACTTAAAAAAAGAAAACTTTTTTTTTCACCCTGAGGTATGCAGACCTGAAAACAATAAAAAAAAAGATAATAGAGTATGTAATCCTCATTTTTAGATTTTCTACCTGCAGCAGATGTGTGCATGGCTAAGTTTTGTGTGCATGCATTGCCTTTGGGTTCTCAGCCCATGAGCATGCGTTAAGCACTGGCCTTCCCCAGGAAACACTGAATGGGGAAAAATATCATCATATCCTACATAGCACAGCTCAATGTGTTGTCCCGTCTGAATACAGCAAAGATGTCCAGGACGGTGTAGACTTTCACCAGACAGGAAAATAGCAGCTGCTAATGGTTCATTACATCCACAGCCACAAGAGATTTACTAACACCAGACTCCTGTGCTAGGGATCTAAGGGAGCCTGGCAGAAATGGCTTTCAAGAAAAAATGCCCTTATGTTTCTAGACTTGGAAAATTGGAAGAGAGGCAGGTGTGATACCTCTGCAGCATGTAGCAGTTTCTGATATGGAAGAATGAAGACAATCTTTTCTGTCCAGAAATTAACACCAAGAGGGGCTCATGATGCATATCCAGCACTATTAAGATTTGGCAAAACTGAGCTTGATGGTGCATCTGCCGTGCTTTTAGTGCATCAGAAAATCAGAGATTCATTTGGTGCTGGCACACCTTTTGAAGTGCACAGTGAAGGCGATCCAGAAGCCAAATGGCCTGCAGAAACCATCCAGGGAGATGAGTTTTACTGTCCTTGAACTGGAGATACCTGGAGCTTTTTGCCACCTCTGTTGTCCTTTGACAATGTCACAAGCTAGCTTGCTGTGATAGTGATCAGAGTGTAGATGCTGTAAGGTAGGGCAGGCAGTGATCTTACAGTTCCTGTAGTTCTATGCAGGAGCAAGAGACATCTTTCAAAGGAGACAGAAGAGCTTGCATGGTTGCAGTCACGGTCATGAGGACTTCATCCTTGGCAAAGCAGGAACATGCCTGTGGCAAACTGAGGGAGCTGCAGACACAGACAAGGCGCTGCAGCTCCTTGCTTTGGTCCTGGGAATGGTGCTGACAGGGGTAAATTCTGCCTGCTTGTCTTGCAGCACTGCAGATCCATGAAAGAAACAGCTGAACAGGTGAATATCTGCCTTTGTCAGATTTCCATGTAGCTCTGATGTGTGCATTTATAAAAGGCCACCACTGCTAATGGTGCATTTCCAAACTTTATTGCAGAATTCACAAGGTTCAAATATTTGCTTTCTTCTTACAAACCAAAAATGACAAAAATTATTTTAATGATCTTTTGGCAACGTGCAGGTTTACAGAAGGTGGAATTTGGAGCCCTGCAGCAGCCAAGAGATGCTCCCTTCCAAGCTGAGCCTGCTGCCAGTGCGAAGAACAAGGTGAGACAGATTTCATTTACTACCTGGAATAGTACAGCAGGGAAACCACAGGGAGAGGTGCTCACTCACTGGTAACACAGCTGCTTCACAGTCCTCTTGTGTTTCTCAGGTGCTGCCAAGGCGATTCCTGTGAGCACCACTCCTTGGGCACACACCTGCACCAGTTCAATCTCCTGGTTTTTAGCTCCAGTGTTTGTAGGGAGGAGGTGACAGGGCCAGACTACACTATTCACTCCTAATTTCTAAACTTAACAATGACATAAACGAAAGCGTTGACGTGGATTAAGTGCTTGAGCTTAAAGAATTCATTTGAGAAACTGTAAATAAATGAGTCAAAGAAAGAAGAGAGAGCTTTAAAATTTATTAGACTATCCATTTCAGAACTATCAAAGTTCTCATCAATTTAAAACCTATAAAACCACTCACAATTTAATATAAATTTCTACTAGAACAATATTTTGCAACTGTATTTTGTGAGAAAACTGGAATACTGCAGTAAGATTTTCTGATCTTCCTTTTGCTCATTTTTTGTACTTCTGGCAAATTAAAGAAGTCATTATGGTGTAATAGGAAAGGACATAATTTTGGACTGGGTAACAACTAAAATGAATGAGGTTAATGAATTGTATTTGAAACACTGCTTTTATATTCAGAAATATTGTTTGGTTCAGATGTTGTTTTATGCCTCTATTATATGTACTACACATTCGGACAAATAATAATGATAATAAAAAAACTCTATCTGTGATATACAGAAAAAATAATTTGTGTGCAAAATGTGAATGTTCAAGAATAGGACTTGTCCTTGTTGGCTTTTAATTTATTGCTGACTAACTGCCCCTGCTACATGTGCCTGTTTTGATTAATGCAGAACCATCTTGTCCACATATTCCTGAAATTTGGCATATTGCAATTTGTGCATAGAAGAATATGCCTAAAGATTTAAACTATTGAATCTGAGCTGCACTTACTTGTGAATATTTTGTTTAACAAGCTAGTTAGGAGAAAAAACCCCAACATTATAAAAAAGTTGCAAGATTTTAAGGAATAAATTTTTTAAAAGGGTAGTGTTGTGAGAATGACTCTCTCCAACAATATCCATAAAAATAACTTCAGGTTCTTGGTATCCCTGGATCACCCAGATGAAATTAGAGGGGTAGAGCTGTTAAACCATTAAATACCTGAACCCAGATCCTCAGAAGTATTTAGAAATAGTTGTCTTTTATGCTGTTCAGGCACTGGTCCTTCCAAAGGCTGACAGCACCAAGCTGATGAATTACAGAGCAGATGTGTGAGAGCTGAAGCCAATGCTGAGCAAAACGACTTTGTTCTGGCAGCTTGCCTGACTTTAACCTTGCTGTGCATGACCCAGCTCCAATACCAAAGCTCTTTCAGGCACACATAACTACTTTTTTTCCCCAAAGGTGACTTACAAGAAAACTGTAGGTATAATGGAAAACTGTTCTTTTCAACAATTATTTCTCAAGCTGGAGGCCAGTACCCTTTTGGCAGTCCTGAAAGGGCCTAGAGTGGGTTGGTCAAATATCGTGTGGCAGCAGTTCTCTTTCAGGGTAGCAGAAGCTGCTGCATTAACAAGTGAGGACAGCCTAAGACTGTTGCAGGATTGATAACCACCTTAAATTGCTGACAGCATTTTATTTTCTCCAAGGCAAAAAAGTGAATATGAACACTTGCAGCCAATAATAAACTCTTTTCTCTTGACTGATATGGAGATTCTAAGCTACTGGAAAGCCTAATTGAAGGTAAATGAGATGAACCAAATGGAGGCGACATTTTTAGATTTGTATAAACCAGTCCTAGATATTTCAAGATTCTTTTGCTGAGTTTAAGCAACCTATTCTTTGCATTTGTTCTGACAGTGATATGTGAAATTAATCCAGCACTTCTCATAGCTTCTTTTACTCTCACAAAAGACAGACACATGCACTGTATCATATACTCTAGAACATTTTCAAGTATTAACCATCAACTAATTGTTTACAGTTTTATTGGAGTAACTGTTTCACCTTCTTGCTCAATTTCATTATAAAGCTTGATGCGTTCTACAATACCTTTTGTAGCTTTTGTCTGTAAGCACTTTTGGTCATTTCCTTTAATTTTGTGGTCTTCAATAACTTGCTTTTCTCAACAAAATTCTTCACGGGGAGCAGATTGCATTGTCACAGATGCATGATAGGAAACAGGAGGAGGAATGGAGGGAACAAATTAGCAGTAATCATAACCTGTGATCACATACGTAACTATTTAGTGTACATTTTTTATTACAGGTAATTCCAGTATTCTACCAAAAACCAACTTGCATACATAGTGTGAAATGCTTTCCATTCAAAATCTATAAAGGATTTGAACTTACTTGAGAAAATTGCAGTTAACTGCAACGCAAGGAAGAGGGACAAAAAAGAGTGAGGAAAATGGGCTATGCACTTTCTGTCTGATCAGACTCCTTATACCTGAGACTGACTCTTGTAAAACTAAGTTACAATTGTACTTCAGTAGGATGAAGATAAATGAAAAACTGTCTATCTATTTTCACTGGTAAATCAGAAAGTAGATAAACTCAACTCTGGACAATAGATCTAGTGATAAGATGCAGACAGAACATTGACCAAATGAAAATAATGGGAAAACTTCATTAAACTGTATCAAACTTTGACTGCACTATCAACTCTAATCTTTAGACCCTTGTCTAAGTTCAGTTTTTCAATATTGGCATTTGCTAGGAAAAGCTACTATGAACCTAGCCAATAAAATCATACTACAAGTATACTTGTGTTCCTGAAATTGCAAGGTTGCATGTAGGCTTCAGTTCTCATTTGTCAGAAAGAAATTGGCTGAACTTCTGCAAGTGTGGGGACTATTTAAACTAAAAGAAAAGTGAAAGTCAAGGAACTAGGTGTTTTGTGTCTAACAGTTGTATTCAGAGTCAAGACTAGTCACTCAGAGGAGAGGCACCTGTAGCATCACCAGTGTGCTCAGACTCCCATTTACCTGAAAGAAATGCCCTTCACCAGCAGCACATCGGTGGAAATTCCTATGATTCTTCATGAATTTTGATGTGATTCAGCATCACAGGAAGTAGACAAAACACCTGTCAGTGCAGATCGTGCCATAAGAGGCAGAAGACTGAGCAACACATCTCAACTGAGTTAGTCTTAATTAGTTTCTCTTTAATGCACTCATTACAGAATGTAATGGTGAGAATGGTTTGCTTATGTCTTCTTGCTAGTGCCTTGGCAAAATACATCTGCAGATTAAAAAACTCTGGATTAATGGACCCCTTGCCATCTTTTATTTCATCTCCTCTTCAGTGTTTCTTGGACTGTGGTAATACTGCTTCAAACCAGTACTTCTAGTGGTTCAGTAGCAGTGACTATGACCTCAGATTCCCAAGTCTTATTGCATGCAAACGGTATATCCTGACACAGACCAACAATTTAAACTTGCTTTATACTTTGATGGAAGGAAGAAGTTCCTTACTGTCTTTCCTTAGCTCCAGGAAATGCTGCCAACTATGCCTTCATTGAGATGAGTTCATAGTTGGAGCAGATTCTGCTGGGCTACTGGGCACTTTTACCTTTCCTTTTTCACGAGGCAACTAGCAGTGTCAGTATGTCATGCTTAGAGGCTGAGAAATGATGTGGTGTCAGGATGAAGACTGGGAAGAATGGTCTCCCAAAGAAGTTACATGTCTGGCTCTTTTCTCTCCTGTTTTTTTTTTGTTTTTTTGGGGGTTTTTTTGTTTGTTTTTTTGTTTGGTTGTTGTTTTATGTTTGTTTGTTTGTTTGTTTGTTTTTTGTTTTGTTTTGGTTTTGATTTTGTTTTTTTTCCCCCTCCTAAATGTTCACAGAAGCAGACATTAGCAGTGCCTGTTCTCCTCTTTTTTATTGCTGGTGTGTTGCATATTTAAGACAGAAGGCCCTCTCTGGGTGTGTGAATGGGACTGTGCTCTAGCCCTTGCTGTGCTAAAAGATTTGGCACTGTGTGTTGGAGGCAGCTTTGCAGAAGCCTCAGAGAAAGGCTTCCCACCAGCAGCATCTGTGGAGATGGAAACAGCCACTGCATTAGACTCATTAAGATCTGAAGAAATGCAATAACTGACCCTAATTAGCCATCTACATGCAAATGTTAAGTGTGGTAGGTTTTCAAATGGATGCTTAACAGAGTCATTTGTTTGGCAGCTCTGGATCTTACACTAGGCACTGGTGATGTCACATTAAATTAGCTAACCCTTAAATTATTGCCAGGGAACCTTGACAAGAGACAAAACATGATTGTCCATACCATTAGATATTAGAAATGTCCTGGAATGGCTTAGGCTTAGGGCTTTCCCTGGCTTTTTCCCAAAAAACTACCAAGCAGCTTGGATTTTAACATAAGCAAGAGAGAATTCTTCACCATTTTGGTTGTAAACATCTTATTTTGAAGTACAAAACAGTGTGGCTGTTGGCCATTTTATATCAGTTGTCCTCAGGGCCAAAGAATGGTACTAAGCATATTTAAACTGTAATTTCAGATGAAATTAAGTGTGTGGGAGTCTAGAAAAACTGGCTGAATCTCTGGTCAGTTCTAATGGTGTTTGCATTTCTGAGGTCAACTGGTTAAATTTTGAGAGAAGGAAACAAGCATAATGAACTGAGGATCTGACCAGATGTCCTTGTGCGATAAGCCCTAGACAGCCAGCCTTCCTCCCCAGGAGGCTGAAGAGATTTGTGAGTGAATTAAGGCTTTCATGTTTCTTCAGGTGTTGCTGTAACAACCTGTAGAGGTAACCACACCACACCTTCAGGACATACAGTCTGCTCTAACACAGCTGTAGAAGTAAACTTTGGCTTCTTACTTTTGGAACAGTTCTGCTCTGTGATGTCCTGGGCCAGCTCTGTTGCTAGGTTGATGGGAAATTTTCCAGTTGCAAAACTATGAACATGTTCTTCTCATTCACAACTTCCCTGGTTTCTTTTGCACCTCTTGCTGATCCATTCTGAGCATCTGGCCTGGTGACAGAGCAACTAGTCAAGAAATGTGGATGCCAGCATGTCTCAGGAATATGTCTATGCACAGTGACGCATGATGGGCTACTACGACCTTCTAGGATGCCTTTGCAGAGGTGTCACGTTGCGTTCAAACTGGTGAGCCTGAGTCCTTTCTACCTGCAAGGACAGAGAGAGAGAAGGTACAGAAGCAAATGAGAGCAGAGTCTGTGTGTGTGCATCAAAATGCACAGTACTCTTTACAGCAATTTGGAAAAGTGGATCCTATTCAATAAAATGTTTGTTTTAACCAAAATAGACAAGAATATTAAAATATGCAATTTGACCCTGCATCTCTGTAATGAATGTGAAATTGAAAAACAAGCCAACTTGCCTTGTCTCTACAGATCAATACATTTCCAGGGACATATTAAAAAGGTATATAAACATGCTCAAGTTTCAATTTTGCTTTATTCAGTTACATTCCAATCAATTACAATTTCTGTTTTGTAGGAATACAATTTATTATCCCTATAGTTGTTGATACTGGGAGTTTAAGTCTCCACAGAATACTTGAGAAGCAAAAGTAACAAAAATTTCAAGTATTCATATACCTTCTGAGAAAGATCCAAAAGATATAGCTTGCTGGAAGAAACTTGTGCAGCTTGTTGCATATGGATCCAAAGAAAAAAGGGTTCCAGTTAAGTGCTAAGATAAAACTAAAATGACAAATGTTAAAATGTCTTTGTTTTCATGTGAGTGTAGTGCTGCATTGGGCATGGATTGGACTCAATAAAGAGAAATTTGTAACTTTCAGCCTTTGAAAACTAGCATTTAACAGCAAATACACAAAGATGTACTAATGATTTAGAAAC
>VRYO01001463.1:40774216-40785440 GCA_009812075.1 Sialia sialis | reverse complement strand
TTTACTAGGAAAAGAAAAATAGAAATACAGTGTTAAAAAGAACAAATCCAAAACACTGATAGACTCAGAATACAACCTGACACCTCACGAGTCAGGCTGTTGGTAGCAGTCCCATTAAATGGTGGCTACAGTCCTCTTGCAGTGACAAATGCGGTTCAGTTGAGGCAGTGGTCCTGTAGAAGGGTGCACTTCCCCTCCAAAGGTCCAGTGATGATGCGGAAAGGTCTGGTTTTCCTCTGGAATCCAGTGGAAAAAGGCTGCTTTGGGATATAAAATCTCACAGAAAGGCTGGAGCATCTTCCCCTGGCTAGAGCATCTCTCAATGTGGAATGATGTAATTTTATCAGTCATACAGTGGGACTCAATGGGCATTAGCAGACGATATCTGCCTGGAGGAAGGATGGGTTGTGGAAAAGATAAAGAACAATGGCCCACCTGGGCCATTTAACAGATGGCCCCATTAGCAGAGTATTCCCACTGAGATAAGTATCACTGCCCCACCTGGTTTCAAAGATGGTGATAGAATACTTTTGGTCACATCCTGTATTGCAACTTAAGACAAGATTAAAAATAAAAACAATGAAAGAAAGTGCTGGAGATCCCAGAAAGCAATCACTTCATTTCTGGGAGTGGTCATTACTGCAGAGCTGATGATTTGCAGTGGTGCCACACACTGCACTGGTGAAGAAAAATGTTTCTTGTCCCCTCTGTGTTCAGGCTCTCCCCAGGAGCACTATACTCTACATATCTTTTGCAGGCTACATGCAATATAAATTTCCATTCCCCTGCCAACTCTCACTCTGCCATTTATTTCTTCATCAATACCACAACTCCTCTTGGTTTTGATAGATGAGCCCTGCTTTCCTGCTGAGATGTTTGGCTTGGAGGAATATTTGAAGAGTAAAATGAATGAAAAAAGTAAGTGATGGCACTTGGAAGCAGCTAACAAACTAAACAGGCTTTGATAAGTAATTTTTGCATGGCAAAGCTTTTTTACTTCACATTGGCATTTCACTATGGCATTTCTTTAATGCAAGCCTCTTTTATAAATTCCTTTCAAAATTTGACAGAACAGGTACGCAAAATAATTTGTTGAGATAAATAGTGAATAATTAGGGTTACTAATAGATCCATGAAGGAAATGTTTCTGAAAGTTCTCTAAAAATGTTAATACATCCATTACAAAATACTACTCAGGGAATTTTGGTCTTCTCATGGAGAGCCATATGGTCAAACTGATACACACTTTAGAAAATGAGTGATTTATAGTTTCTGTTAAAAAATGGAAGGAAATTTTAGTTGCAGATGGGTAATAAGACTAATTTTGAGATAGGCTCCATTGTTTAGAGCATGGTGCTAATAATGCCAAAGTTGTGGGCTTGATCCCTGTATGTAGCATTCACTTAAGAGCTGGACTCGATGATCCTTCTAGGTGCCTTTAAACTCAGAATCTTCTGTGATTCTGTGATTTATGAAAAAGTGCAAAATCTGCTTTTCCAGTGGCTTCTGGGGAGAGAATACTCAATCTTCATGTGCCAAAACTGTACTTTTCTGCATATGCATTTGGAAATGTGCTTTCACTCAATTTTTCCTCATCTCTCTAAACATTGTCAGAGTACCCATACAATCATGCAAAGGACACAGCCCTGGAGCAACACTGTAGAATTTCTAATGACGCAGTACTCTTAAAGAAGGTTAAGTGGCAAGGAAAAGTAAAAAAATTGTCATAAAAGTGTGTGGAAGAAAATATTCAAAACAAGTCCCCAGAAAGACTGGCACCCAGCTCACAGATGTTCCAAGAAGGGAAAGAGTAGCTAAGTTTATTAGATAAACTTTGTTTAGTGAATAATTAACAGATCAGCTTCAAAGTGTGACTCAATATAGCCTGTTTGTTTTTCTTTTTGTGACAGTGATGTTTTGCTTTTAATGTCCAATACAGGGTTATATCAGGTAATCCTGGCAAGATAAGGTGGGAGATTTATCCATTTAATCACTCATATTGATATAATTTTTAATTTCAAGTTTCTTTCTGATAAGTATCCATGTTTCATCACAAATAAATCAGTACTGTGTCTATTTAATAGTTGTGCATAAACAAATGTTATGTTAACACTGTTGTTAAGATCACAGTATTAGTCATTCAAAGGGCTTGAAATAAAACTTTTGTAAAAGCATTTTTACAAAACTGGGGATTGTGTACTTTCTGTTTCATAGGACCCCTGCCTCTTTTTGCATAAAGCATGGATATGAACTGAGTTTGTTATATTTGAGAGACTATAGCATGTATTTAGTAGGACTACTTCCATATTCATGACAGAATTTTTAGTAGTGATGCACCAAGGCTTCCAGGGAGAAAAAAATGGGTCAGTGGTTAAGGCAATTGAATTCCATCTTGAAAGTTGAATTGTAACCTTGCCTCTGAGTTTGTAATTGATGCTATGTGAGTTAATCATAGGTGGCCACTAAGCAAGTTTTTCAATGTCTGATTGAGAATCTGATTTACCAGCACACAGAATACTTAAATCTGGATCTGAAGTAAATGACAGCTATAAGTAGGTAAATGAAGTATGGCATGAAGTAGTTATAAAAAAAAAGTCTCAAACTACTCTCATATTAGACATGTAAAATTTGTGGATAATTTTACCTTAACTTCTTTGGATCTCAGAATTCCCTCTTGTTAGCTGAAGATAATAGCATGCCTTGGTTTTGTAGCAATACTTTAAAATAATTTTCCAGTATTTTAGAAACAGTTTGCCAGAATGACCATGTAAAAAAAAACACTGAGGAAACCTGCAGTTCTATAATCAGAGGATTCTTTATTCTTCCTAGAAGAAAACACAACAGATAGGACATAATGACAGATTGAGTGAGAGAAATAGTGGAAAGATTTCTCATTAAATAAGCCCTTTCTATTCCAGTCAATTAAACAGGGCTCCAAAACAAAAGTGCTAAATGACCGTGTATGCTAAATTATAAAGCCAAACTATACACAAGCAGCAGTGAAGCAACTGAAAATTTTACAGACCTGGTGCTCCCCAGCTCCTGAGTATTGTGGCATGGCTCTGAAATAGATGGATGTTTGTGAGGTTTGCAGGAGAGATACTTATGTCTGTTCCCTTGCCAAATACAAAGCCTATACCATAGACGTGTTAGAGCCTAAAGAGCTTCTCTGATAATGTCCTCAACAAACCAATGAGTATATTAAAACAGCATTTTAAAGCTGAAAGACAAAAGCAGATAATGTTATTAGTTCTGTCTAGGACACAGTGCTATCACTACAAATGCCCACCCTCATAGCCCAAGAAAACCATTTCCTATGGCCCTTTGGGAAGAAGCTTGCTCTCTTTCAGGAATGGATCAGACAATTCAACAGAGCAGCGTAAGGGCATTTATGGCAACAAGAATGGGGCATGGCAGAAATTTATTGCCCTCAAGTTAACAAGACTGAAGATGGAATTTGATTACTAAAGCAGGAAACGAGGCAACCGATAAAGCAAACTAGTAGCTAATAGTATTAACAAGCTAATACATTTAAGTATTCATAAAAAGGAAGCTGCAATAGCGAGTACTACTACTCTTACAGTGCTTCTTTACATAACAGGATAAATGTATGGGGTAACTGGTGCTAGTGCTTGGTATTAACTCATCTGCAAAGTATTTCCTGTGTCAGTCTTGCAGATTTCTCAGTGATGAGCCTTCAGTCGTTGCTCAGGAGAGACCACCATACTGTCAAGACTCTGACAGCACATCAGTAAAAAGGCCTATGGAAACAGGCTTACCTGTTACAAATGCTGTGTGGGTTTTGTTTTAGAGGTGGTTTCCCTGCAGTGTGGTTTAAACCCCTATAAATATGCTGGGAGCTATTATGAGCTATGTCATTGTCATTTGAGATAGAATGCACTATTCAACCAGAGGTGACATTAACATGGTATCGCACACACTACACTTCTGTGTTCTTACACACAGCTCCTGCTAGGAAAAAAATAAATTAAAAAGGACAAAAAGTTTTGTTGTGGAGCATGAGTAGACCAAATAGCCAAAGCTGTTCGTTACTTTTTCTGTAGAAAATTCTGAAGGGTGAGGAGACACACTGTTGGACTACATTTGCCATGCAGAATGGTTACAACTATGAAAAGGATCGGTGCATTTCTCTTGGGAAGATAAAAGTAGTTTTGCGACCTCTCTTGGACTTTGTTCTAATTTTACCAAGACTACATGATCACAGGCTCTGCTCATTACTGTGAGAATAGAGATCATTCCTTTGGCTTCACTAAAAAAAATTCGTGTATATGCATGGACACGTTCGCGTTTCTGAAAAAAACTTTTACCCACACAATCACCTGCCTGCCTGATCCCGCTCTTCCCATTCCCCGTAGGGAAGGGAATAATTAACGCAGCAGCTCTGGTCCGTCCTGGGCACTCCAGCGATGTGCCAGGAGCAAGGACCGAGGGGCCACAGGCGGGACAGGCCGCGCTCTGGCCTGGCCCGGCCCGGCCCGGCCCGGCCCGGCCCGACCCGGGCGGGAGCTGCAGCCGAGGGCTCCGTCCCTTCCCTTCCTCATTCCGCTCCCGTCCTGCCCGTGCCACCGCCCCCGGGCGGGGACAGCCGCCTGCCGCGTCCCATAAAGAGCGGCCGGGGCCCCGTTTGCTCGCTGCGGAGCGGGGCTCCCATTCCTGCCTCTGGACGGGCGCTCTCCCTGGCACAGGCAGGTGAGAGCGGGCACGGGGCAGCGGCGCCGCTCCCCGAGCCCGGAGCATCCCCCGTGCCCCGGCACAGCGCGTTTCTTTACCCGCAGGCTCCTCCCGGAGAAAGCCGGATTCCCCGTCGAGTCGCTGCCATGGCCTCCGTCCCGTCCGCCGGCTGCCTCCTGGCCAAGAACCAGTACTATAGGAGTGAGTGTTCGGCGGGGCCGGGAGCTGCGTGTTGTCCCCAAACACACCCCTCGCCCTTCTCTCCCCTCTCGCTTTCTCTGTGCTTTGGGAGCACTCTCCACAGGAAGTGGCCGGGTTGTTGGCACTCAGGAAAAGTGTCAGAAAGCGTTTCAGGTCATGTCTGGGTGAGCTGGAGGCAAAGAGTTGTCTTTTCCTAGCAGTTTTAATTTCTTGGAGAGTTTTTCATATGACAGAACTTTAGTTGACCATCTGCTTCTGGCTATCAATCTACCTTTTGCTTTAAAATTACTCTATTTAGAATTATTAATTAGGCTTATCATATGTATATATGTATGTATGTATGTATATATTTGATTGCAAAACATTACCTAGAAAAAGTGCTAGCCTAGCAAGACATGGTTTCTACCTAGTTCCTATTTACTTCCCGTTTGCTTTGCAAATTTAGACACAATACAAAGTCAATTCACATTTTTGTTTCTAAATATGTGAAATAATCATTGCTTTGAGAGTACGTGTGGTGTAATAGGGTTCCTAGGTCCAGGATGGACACTAGTGTGAGTGTAGCATTTAGTTGTGTCATAAGGGAAAGTATAGCAATTGGGTTCTTGTGGACGTGAAAGTTCAAGGATCTTGCTTGCTTGTCTTGATAGCAGTGTGGCCATGGTCTTAAGTTTTGTCACTGATTTCAGTGGAAGTTATGCAGACAGATCTCATTATGCTTTTAAGAGGATGTAAGTAGAATGGGAGAGAAACTGATATAAAAGTTCTTATGAAAAAGACTGTAGTAGAACAGTGTCTATAATACAGAAGTTACACTCTGTAGCTCAGTGAAATTGTTTCCTCTGAGGTAGCAGCATGTCAGAAAAACACCTGACCTATAAATAGTGCACTCTCTCAAAGCGTCTTTTGTTCATTACATGTGTCCCTGTTTTCCACCAACAGCAAGATTGAACTCGGAATCCAGTGTTTCTTCCAGCTCCTCCGGCTGTTTGGATGCTGTAAACATCACAGACCAGGAAAAAGCATCACATGGTATTGTTTCCCTCTTTGAAACACTTTTCAAGTTTTCCTGTTATTCATCCAGTATCTAATGCTGTGGGCTATTCTCCTTTGGCAGGGTTACCAGAGTTAATTGATAAATATTGGTGGATAAAAAGCTTCTTCCACAGTGAACCCTCTCCACCAGCTGTTGGCAGAAAAACACTCTCAGCAAGCAGGTGAGTCCTGTTTTTAAACTGGTGGGGATAACTTACTTGCTCTGCTTTCCTTTTGGTAAAAGTGTTGGTAAACAAGTCATAATCAGCTAAAACCATCTGGTGGGGTGCAATGCTGTTTCGATGATTTAAGTAAAATATACATCAAGTGTAAGGCTGTAGAACCTTTCCATGTTTTCATTTTAACACACAAATTCATATGATACTTCACATTATGAAGGTGGCAGTGCCTAATACTGTTTCACATTTGTGGTGATGTTTATTTAATCATCTATCTATAGATTCTGCCGGTTTTGTTTATACAGTTTGGCCATTTTACTTTATGCTAAAAAGCTGATATGAATGCATTCAAAAACACTTAGGCAGATAAACAAATATCTTTGAGGTGAATACAATGAAAATTCTATTTATAACCTTTTTATTATTTTTTATTATTTTTATTATTTGCTTATTTATTTTTACATTTGTTTATTTCTGCAGTACCAACAGTTGAAAAGGACTGTGTGATGGCTTTTCTGACTGAGATACTACATACAGACTTGTTTTTCCAAGAGGCTTGGGGTCTTCCTAATGTCTCGGTTCAGCTGCAAGAAGAAAACAAAACCTTTAGGAGAGTGGAAAAGTGTATTTTCAAAATATTTCTCATTAGCTAAAATGATACTGCTTAATGGACATATCCATGGCCTACCACGTTCTTTCCAGATTTGCCATAATTTGTGATGTCTCTCTAATGAAAGTTTTCAGGAATAAACATCCTGATGACTTACTTGAATAATTTGAGAAAAGTAACAATAAAAATAAGACATCATAGGTTTAGGAGGAAGACGTGTATTGAATGACTTTGCAATAGGTGATTCTATTAAGTTCCCTTTAAGATACCAGCTCTATAGGCAGTCACACTGATGTAAAGAAGATTCATACCTATAATCCAGAGTAGAACTGCTGTGTGGCACGTCTTTTATCCAGTATTTGTGCTCCAGTCACAGGGTGTGAGTTTACAGAAGTGCTTGTCAATAGCTTTGCTTTTAGAAAGCCCAATTATATGAACAAGCAATAATCAGTTTGGTTTCTTTAATCAAGCACAGTGCATAGATCCCAACTTCAGATATCCAGGTATCACTTTCATTCTTGTCTGTGTATGCTGGTATTTGAGGACAGAATAGAGGAGATGCACAAGAAACCAGTAATCCTAATGGAAACTGTCCTTTCCAAGAAAATTAACCTTAATCAGATTTGACACTTCTAGTTCATTTTAGATTTCTTCTGCTTGCTTTGTTGTGGCTTAAAGATATACTAAGTGACTAATTCTATCAATATTCTGCTGTCTGTCAGATTAGTTATGAGGACTAGATCTGGCAAAGGATTCCACTCAAAGTTAGCATATTATTGTTGTTATCCAAGTGTACCTTTGTCATGCTCTTGCAAAGTCCTATAACATTGCAATGCTGAAGACTAAATGAAGCTAATTAATATAACGATTGTTTATTCTACTGGGTATGACTGAAATGCATCAAGGGTTATGGAAAATAACAAGTATTTGGCTGGATTATAACATTTATGGCAAGTATCTATGCAACTTTTGGATGTTCTGTCATTAAACCTGCTGGATATTTGCCCATCACTGGACAAGCTAACAGTAGCAAACATTAATGTAGCCAACATCTTTTTGTTATAGGTTAATGGTTGTCATGGTTATGCATAACTCCAAGGTGTATCAAGTGGCTGCTTCAGAGAGTTTACAGTCTGGAGGCAATAAGTGCATGGCAGATGACAACAGAAAAGAGCGCAATTCTGAAAACATGATTTTAAAGGTCTTTGGATTGACTTGAGTCTTACTTTACTGCTATTGTATAGTTTCACCTTTGTTTGTTCTCTAAGTGTGTATAATGACCCTTTTTTATACTAGGATTTTTTTATTAATAAAGATTTAATCAATATTTTGTCTGACTTATTTTTTGCCTTCAGTAACAGACCGGTGTTCATTTTGCCTGTGGTGGGGTTGCTGTGTGGGTTTGGGTTTTCTTTTCTGAATGTGCATTTATTTTTCTTTTTTAAAACAAAATATTTGAAAAATTTAAAACCCCCTCAAAAGTCTGTGTTATGTGTGCATCACATTCTTCCTTTAGTCACTTCAAGGTCTGATGTGACTTAGAAAAGGAGTGCAAGCTAGGAAACACCTTTTTCTACAAGACCATGCTGTAAAGGAAGAGAGAAAGACAATGGCATAGTTGCAAACCCAAACACAGTTATTTTTCAGGGAGTGGTGAGGAGGAATGCATATTGTTTGCTTGTTTCCTTTCACCTACTTAGGTCCAATGAAAAGCTTGTTTTTGTAAGGGCATCGATGTGATAGAAATCTCTGCTCTAGAGTGTTGTGCCATTCACATCCTCTTTTACTGTGATCAGCTCAGCATTTGAGCAGCAACCCTGCCAAATCGTGGTTAATTGTACCAGTTCTTCAAAGTAAGCAATGAACCAGCTCCATTAATTAATATCTAATGTTGCTCTAACAGACTCCTGAGAGAATATGGGTAAATGGGACATGAAAGGGCTTGCAAACAAAGGGCTGCAGTTTTTTACACCTCACTGATAGGGAAATGTTAGTTTTTTTGATTTAAATGCCAATTCAGTGCACCTTTGAGAGGAGGGAAAAGCCAAAATTTAATTGATTTAAAGAGAAGCTGAGATAAATCAGAAGGGAAAGCTATATTGTGTACTTTAAATGCCACTTAGAATAAAGAAAACAGGAAAATAGTTTGATTTCATATGTCAGTCTGGGAAAGACAGGTAAAATTTTTGACCAATAATTAATTGTAATAGAATAAAACCACTTTTTTGTTTTTTGCTGTTATAAGATCTATAAGATCTACTTTAATTTAATCTGTATATTGTTATCCATCTGGAAAATATAAGTGTTAGATGCTAGAATTGTGCCAGCATGTAAAATACTAAGTTAGATCCAGCTATCATAACCAAATTAGGAATGGAGAGCTGGCCTTGAGAAAGACTTTTTTCTTTACCTCAAGCACATATATAGCAATGATATTTAATAACAGATTTCCATTTCTTTTCTAAAGGGAAATTTAAGTCATAATGTCCTGTCCTAGTAGTATTCCCTTTAAAATTCAAAATAGAAGAAAATTCTTATACCATTTGTTTTTGTTCAAGAAGGATGAAATCTTCCTTTCTGCATGTTTAGAGAGAGAAATCATAATAATGATTTTTTCCCCTCAATTATTGCTATTTGGAAGAAATACTGTAAATTTACATTTGTTTCCTAGAATTTTCTTGCCTGTGTGTGAGGTAAACAAAACTTCATATTGTGGATGAACAATGGTGAGGATTGACTCTAAAGACTGTAGCTATTGCAGTGAAATGGGTTTGTTGTATATTTGTGTTTTGCTTTTGGTTTTTTTGCAAACATGCTTTTCATGCAGAAGCAAGAATGATAAATGGACCGAGGTAAATACAACAGGTTTTCAATATAAGAATGAAGACCAAATCTAACAGTGAATCAAACTAATTTTGAGTTCTTAGGAGTAAATAATATCCTTGGCTTTTTTTTTAGGGTTACTTCTCTTTATGGTATAAAAACATTCTGATACTTGAAAATGATTGCAAATCTCTCTTCATTTTTTTCATGATCTTAAATAATAGTCCATTACTTCTTCTTGAAAGCAGACTCTCTGTTATTGTCACTTCTCAAATCTTCTGTGAAGGAAAAGCCAAGCAGGGTTACTCAGCCATTTCTAGCAGGATTAATATTGTTTGCAAAACATTTCTTGGGTTATTGCACATAGAGCTGGTGACAGAAAATTTTGACCATGACCATGTTCATTGCCCTGGCTGAATCTCCATTGATGGAGGGATTCTGTCACATTTCTTTTGTTATGCACTCTGTCATATGCCATTTTAAGCTGTTCTGGCAGTAGCAGATGTGAAATATGCTTTTTGTAATGACTGGAAGATAGGGTTTTGTAATAGAAAGAAGCTATCACTGCTAAGGAAGAGAATCTGATCACTGTTTTGAGAGAAAGTTGTGGAGAAGCACATTTTTTCCTTTTTTTCCCACTTCTATCCCTCTCAGAAACTGTGGAGAAAGAAATTGCTGTTTCCCAGCCCTATGACAAAAGGGAAGATTCAGCTCCCACTTACAGTACTTGATGGTATGTTCAGAGACACTCTATTGACTTTTTCTCAAAAATCAAATTATAAAAGTGCTTTTAGTCAAAATGACAGAATACAATCTGGACAGAGATATAAAGTTAGAGCAGCTCATAAAAGGAATAAGAAAGGGCCTGTACACTTGAAAAGTTGCTTTTCTTAGCTATGTCAACCACTGTGTCTCCTTCAAATTCAACCATCTTTGGCATCAACAAAATTAATTTTCATTTATAGCTGTAATACAGAAGACATAATCTCATTTTACTTTTTTAGTTGAGGTAACACCACTGGGTGCAAGATAAAACTCTTTTGTCAGTTTGTAGAGGCGAACCAAAGTACAGCTTGATGTCAGCCACCCTTTGGGGATCATATCCAGGATGAACCCTAGATGTCCAGGGGAAATCCAGAAATACTGGAAGTAGCTTTTCAGAAAGGTATTCAGGTTTTGTTTCCCTTTCCCTTTGTTTTGTGAGAAATCACTTCATCCTGACTTTGAAGCAATCAGGGATGGAAAATCTGTAAAACAGCCTAATGATAAAGTAAAGTAAAATAAATTTTTTTGTGGTTGATAACCTTCATCTTTAAAGATCTGTCCCACTGGTACCAACTTGAATTTCACTGTGATCAGGTGCTAGTCATAAATGCATAACCTAAATAACAAGTAAAGTTTTAAACTGGTGATTCCACTTTCTCTTCAAGGATCTGTCTGAAGAGGTTGCATCATTTTGTTTAATATCCAGCTACACTGACTTCAAGAAGTATTTCAGCACTGTAAAAGTGGATCAGTAGGTGGAAGCAGCTGCAGATGTGCTTTTTGCTTCCGTGAGTCAAAGCTAAAAGCCAGGCTCCCAGAGTATGTTTTGGAGTCCAGACTATTGCTAAGTGTGCCAAATAAGAAGGAAAAAAGGTGATGGTGCAGTATTGACATGGAATCAAAATGTTGGCCAGTTTGA
>VRYO01001463.1:40719524-40773161 GCA_009812075.1 Sialia sialis | reverse complement strand
ACAAATCCCGTGGTCTTCCCAGCTACCCAGAAGTGCGGCTTATATTCAGGTGCGGTTTATAATCGTGAAATTACTGTAAACTCTTTTTAAACACCTACTCACCACTCAAATAGAGCTCCCAGTAGCTAAGCCAGTCAGCTCAGACCTTCTGAGATAAATGTGCTTAGGCTGTAACTCTCTCATGTAAGGATTGACTTTTATTCTGCATTTTTACAACCCAGCATTGGATATTAATCTTGAAAGGCATCAACTGCTTGGCATTATAAAATTATATAAGGCCTTTATGACTAATTCTGAAAATAGATGTTCCTTCACTTCTCTTTGGACATTAAAACATCTCTGGTATTTGAAAATACACAGAAAGCAAAAGTGCTTTTTGTAATTAAAAAATGTAAACTCATTGATGATGGATTTGAAGTAAAAAAAAGACCAAAACAATAAAAAGGATCACAAGGTGGATGTTTGTGATAGTCATTCCCACCTACCTAAAATCCTAATTACATGCAAGGATCATTGTGACTCAAAGACTCAGAGGGGAAATTGTTATCAATGCTCATTCACTCCTCTCCTCTCCCCCTCTTTTTCTCTGCACTAATTAAAAAAAAACCACCAACAAACAATACAATAACAAGTGTCATTTTAGCACCTACACAGAAATAGGAAAATGAGAGGCAAAGGACAGCCAGGGCAGTCAGCAGTCCTTTCAAGCCCAGAATGGATCAGCCTGTCTTTAGGACATACGTCATTCTGTCTCTGGTTAAAGAAGAAAAAAGCCAAACCTATACCCCCTTGCCTGCCCCCCATCCCATCCCCAGCCCCTTCCAACACACAAGTATTTTGCTGTGGCCAAGAAATAATCTAATAAAAGCTGAGAAAGAGCAGGCTCTCATATCATTTACACTTCAGAGCCAACTCTAAAGAAGGAAAATGGATTGAAAGAAACCACTGTGGCTGTAAAACAGGGGGCAGGGCGCAGCACAATCTTTTAACTCAATAAAACCTTGACTTTTAGGCTGAAAAATAACATCTCTGAAATGTGTTGACAGGATATGTTCCGGCAGTGGCTAGTGGGAGTTTTGTTCAAGACCTCTTTTATGGGCTAATCTTCTCAGAAATTGCTTCCCTTGTTGCAATGTTGTCCTGTCTCTCCCTCACCCCAGTTTTATGCACACGTTACATTGAAGTGGATGAAGTCTTTATGGGGCACATGGTGATGGGCTATAGACAAGCAAAAGCTCCTTGAGAAATACCCTGAACGTGCATTTAATTCAAAATACTGTGAATTTAAAGGAAAAGAGAATTCCTCAAAAACATGCAGCATTTCAGTGAAAAAACAGAAAATATCACAACATTTTGACTGCTCATAACAATGACTTCTACAAGATGTAGTGTAGGAAATAACCCGAACTTAACATTGTCCTGCACCATCAGAGAGAGCAAGAATTTTACTAATCTCTGAGAAAGCAACATTAAATGCTACAGGAAATTGTATATGGGGGCTAAATTCTCTCTTCCTTCCACTAAAGAGCACTAATAGTGATGTCTCTAATTAGACCAGAGCCATCAAATAAGCTGGCTGAAAGTATCAGAAAAAATCCCCAGATTTATCTGGGGTCCTGACAGAACATGACAAATGTCTTGGCACAGGACCAGTGAAGGTTGTTCATTATTTTACAGTAAAACAGTGCAGAGTATGTGTGTATTTATTTATTAAGTCTTATGAATATTTTAGCTGTAGGGACTGGAACCTCTAATGAGCTTGGTCAAATGGATGCTGAGAAATTGATGTTAGCTTTTATCTCCTCAGAATTTATGTCTGAAACACAGCTATACATAACATTATTATTTTGATATGCTTTAGTTAGTAATAATCAAATTTATTAACTGATGTTATTTTTAATTTATATAATTTTCAATCTGAAGAATGACTATGCAGTGTATGGAAGAATAAAGGTAAGGATATGTTTTTAATAGGGTTTTGGCTATTTTGGTATCCTTTTAGTTGATGAGAGGGATGCACTTACAGTGTGAAGAGATAAAGGAAAATTTTATGGTGTCTTTTCAGGATTGAAAAGACTGCACAGCTGAAGCTAAATTTCAGTTAATAAACCTCACTCCATTTCCCTGATGTGGAGGAGTGACCTAGAAAGAGCACTGCTTATGTTCGTCTGCTGAAAGTGTACTACAAATACAGGTCAAGGAGATTGTCTTGCATAGATTCTTATTTCCAAGAAATCTAAGTACCTCTAGTCTTACATAGGTCACCCAGGACACTACAGCAGAAGTCACTGTGCTGTGACTTGCTTAACACTGTTCTATAATTAGTTAGAAAGTCAATTCAACATTTATTTCAAGTGTACGAGGGATAAGCAACTTCATGAATAGATAATAGAGAAGGCATACATTGTCGGAATGCATTAGTTTTAAAAAGCGTTCTTAAATTGCTGTTTTATTGAAAGTATGCATTTGAAGATCCTAGATTATTCCATTTGCAAGTCAACACATTATGTGCATTACACTTGTATTAAATTATTATGCCTCAGCTAAATAAAGGCTCTCATCCCTGATGCCTCACTTTTATGAGCCTCCCACATTAATGTGTGTAAAGGCACATGGGAATGAAGGAGAGAAAGAATTCTTTGTACTTTCAGTGTTTATTGAACCACAATTTTTGGGTCATCTCAAGGAGTAGACATAATTTGAGCAGTAAAAGCATAAGCAAAATCTCTCCTTTGAGAATTTTCCTTTGAGACTTGCCAAGATTTCCTTTATTATTGTCTAATTATTCCTGCTTTCTTACAAATCATGAAATGAGGACACAAAGAGTTCTCAATTTTTGGGGCAGTGAGGGGCTATTCCATAAATTGTACATTAAAAAAATGAACAGAACGCTGGACTTACAGTCAGTATTTAAAGATATGGAAAGTCAGAAATATTTTAGAAGGGAGAAACAGGAACAGAGAAGGTGAGATAAAAACACTCTACCTTAAGTTTCTTCTTTTTACAGTTCTCTACTAACTCAAGTGACTGTTACTGATTGTTCTCCACATTGTAACTGTTTTACACTTGCTAGTTAAGACTCTGTCTGGGCAGGAATGGGAATAGTTAACATCAGTGATTTCTAACATAAGGGGTCTAAAAGATGGATTAAAAACCTAATATCAGTAGGTACAAGCTTTTTTTCTTTGAATATCAGCTAAAATGTTGTTGAAAAACCTATATAAATATAAAATAAAGCATCACTGCTATATCTTACTAAATGTAAACCCCAGTATTTCTGTGAATGATTTTAAAGTGTTATTCACAGACATACTTGCCATGATTTAACCTCAGCTGGCAACCAAGCTCTATGCAGCTGCTTGTTCACTCCCCTAACCAGCAGGATTGGGCAGAGAATGGGAAGGGTAAAAGGTAGAAAACTCATGGATTGAGATAAAGTCAGGGAAAGCAAAAGCCGTGCCCAAGCAGAGTGATGCAAGGAATTAACATTGGGCAGGTGTTCAGCCATCTCCAGGAGAGCAGGGCCCCATCTCATTCAGTGGTGACATGAGAAGACAAAAGCCTTCATTCCAAACATCCAGCCCTTCCTTATTCTTCCTCACCCTTTATATTCTGGGCATGATGCCCCATGGTCTGGAATATCGCTTTGGTAGGTTTGGGTCACTTGTCCTCTCTTCCCGTGCCCATCCACTTTCCTCACCAGCCTGGCAGCACAAAAAGCAGGAAAGGTTTTGGCTACGTGCAAGCCCTGATCAGAAATAACAAAAACTTCTTTGTATTATCAGCCCTGTGTTCAACAAAAATCCAAAACAAAGCCCCGTACCTGCTACTGTGAAGAAAGTTAGCTCTACCTCAGACAAAACCAGTGCAATACTCTATGATGTTCCTTAGAGAAGAACATTGTATTGAAAGATTGTATTTTTTTAACTACAACCCCTCCCCTAAAAGTATCAATACAGTATTCAGTATTTCCATAGAAACTCTTACTAGCATATTACTAACTTTTTTGGCTGTGTAATCTTCAATTTTCATTAGCATTTTTTCCTTCATGTAAAATGAGTGATTCATAGAGCAAGCTATTTCATTTTGTAGTTCCCCCTCTTCATTCTCATATCACAAAATCTCAGAATAGGCTGAGTTGGAGGGGACCCTCAAGGATCTTCGACAGCAACTCCCAACCCTGCACAGCACCATCCCCGAGAGCTACACCTCATTCCTGCGAATATTGTCCAAATGCCTCTTGGACTTTGCCAGGCTGGTACTGGATATCAAAGCACTAAAGTACCATTAACGTTGCCTTTGTCAGGGCCTGTAATAGAAAAGTTGATAATCAAGGACACTGTGTATTGGTGTTTGCATTTCTGTAGGGACATTTTTTTCTGAGCATACTGTGTTCTTGTACAGCAGCCTTCTTTTTCCTATGAAATTCTACATTTTTGCAAAAGAAACACTTTCATGCACATTTTTGTGTGTACACATAAACTTTCGTTGACATACATTTTATCTTTTAAAATTATTTTATATTTATTATTTAAGAATAATATCAAACTCAGTAATTTTATATTCATTACAGTGCTTATGTAAGCAATAAAATATGATTAAATTGGAATTGAGCTTTAGACTGAAAGACAATTTTAAGTTGTACAATTTCCCACGTGGTTTATCTTTTAGGCACTGTAGTTAATGACAACTTTCACAACAACTTTTACTAAGCCAGCTGAAAATACACAAAATTTGTCTGCTTTTTTACTGTTCTACTGGATTCAGAATCATGAATCCAAACTCATTTTTGCCTGCTCTTCTACCAGAGGCATGTTGCTTTAGGTTTTAATGATTGATTAAGCAGACCTATGCGTATGTCATCCTCTTTTCATATCTATCTAATCCCTTGTGGCTGAGGGATCTATCAACATATTAAATGACCCCTCAGTAAATCAAATTAATCAGTGAGCCTGGAGATGTTCCCAGTATTATGCATGATTGCTAAGACATGCATCAAATACTGTAGTAAAATCTGCACTGCTATCTCCAGAAGTAGCAATTCTTGTCATAGGATCATAATTTGGAAAACTGCTATCTGTGTCAGAGTGATTAACATCAGCTCTGCTGGCCTAAGATGTTTTCTAGTTCTCTTACCTGATGGTAGTAGCCTATGTCTAAAGTCTCTCTGCTTTCTTCAAGTTTTAATCTTATTTCCACTAAAATAGTGATTATGATCATAGTAATAACCATAACAGAAACCTCACTTCTAGGCCACTTGAGGAGGCTGTTCCTGTAACAAAACATTTCAGGAAAGACAAATCATCTTGGTGCAGTTATGCATTTAAAGTAGGTTTTGAACTTTACATTTTTAAAATTAGTTATGTTAATTTTTGAGCATATAATTTGCCCTTACATTTGCCAGGAACAGGTATGCCCTTCCTTCTTGTACAGTTTTCATATTTAGGACAATTCAGTAAAAATAAAAATCAATTAAGTTGCAAAGGTGGTGAATTGCTTTTATTGGTGGGTCTAGGACAGAAGAGTTTCTTCTGCTAGTTTGAAATGGTGTTCCATATTGGAAAAAGAATCAATAGGTAAAATGAATGTGTAGAATCTCAGTCTCTGGGATTCACTATTTGACATAGTGAACACATGTTATTTATTTCTGGTTGCATAATATATCATTACCTTCATCTTTTATATATATATATGTCTTCTTTTTTTCCTTTCAGAATTAATGCAGTGTGGAAGTGAGCATTTTGTTTATTGAGCCCTTGTAATTCCATACAGGGGTTTCTGAGTTTGTGTACTAACAAAAGCTGCAGAGATGACCAGTTTTTATGAAAATACATCCCTGAGGAGCCAACATGCCAATTTCAAATACTGCAGGTGCTATAGATGGAAGTGAGAACAGCAAGTAATTTAAATAACTTCCCATTGCCAAACCATCTCCCACCTTAAGAGGATTCTAAAGCACATTTTGCCCTAGAAAAAAGGATGTTGTTTTGCTATTTTTCTATGCAGCTGAATTACAAATTACTTCTTCAGCAGACACCAGAGGGGAGAAAAGTAGATATGTGGAATATTGTTACCCAAACATGATTTTAGTAAATAGACAGACAAAAACTGTTCTATCAACAGCTGATTATGGTCACTCATTGACATTTTCTACTTCTGCACAAGGTACCAGTAATGTGCTCAGAGCTATGCAAAATGCAATTGCTGCCTGATCCTTAAGACTAGGAGTCAGACAGCATAGATAGTAAGAAGGAAGTATGTTTGTGAAATGCCTAGACGAAAGAAAAACTGGAATGATTTTGTTTTAATTGCTTATTTCCATATTGTTTCAGTGGAAAATGCCACATAGCTTTTTAAAGACAAAAAATGCTTTATAACCTTTGTAGAAGATGTCACTTCTAGTAATGTCATGTCCTCATTTGTCTTGATGAGCTGAAAAATGTGATTTTCAGACAGCCATCTAAGTTTTTTCAGATGAGATGATAGCTGTCCAATTTACTCAGGTTTCCACTCAGTATAGTTCCACTAATCATTTATCAATGATAATATAAATCAATTATGTTTCTAATTGCCCTTTAACAGATGAAAATATATACACAAATGTCTAACTTAGTCCATATTTCTTAATTATTTATGGACTCATTCTTTCAAATGAGTGTGATTTTCATGTTAAACTTCGGAATTCCAGCCTGAAGGAACATTGAACCCGAGCACGGTCCATGGCGTAGGAGTCATGGCTAAATAAGCAATGTACCTCCTGATGTCCATGGTTCTGGTTTGAGTCATTATTTAACTTTTTTACTAGAAGTTCTGTTTTTTCGGTGTTTTTTTCCCTGAGATCTTTATGCCAATTTTATATCAGGATTCATGGCAGTTAATTTTTGCATCTACCACTTTCTTGAGCAATGTGAAGACATGGGAGTGAAATCTGCTCTCACTGAAATCACAACCAAGAACCCATAAACAGAGTTTAGGTGAGAACTAATTCTGAGTTTTCCTCAGAATTTAGGTGAGAACTCTTTATGCAAATCAAATCACTTTTGAGACAGGAAAGTCCTCTGTATTTGATGTGAGATAATTTTACCTCAGACTTTTTTCAGCACACTAACCACACATAGTTCTGTAAAATTAACTTGCAGAGTCTGGGTTGACTTTAAGAACCTAATAGTCAATTTTTAAAGAATCACTTTTTAAGTGATAAATGAAAGCCAAACAAAAATTTAAAAAGGACATTTCTGAAAAATATGAAGAATAAAACAGTAGATTACTCAAGGCACATCTGAAGGAGAAAGCTATAGTCTTGAATTATTAGCATGGGAAAAGCAAAATTTTCTCCCTTCTCTTAAAAGTCTGTTCAGCTCCCAAATGATCACAAATTGACTCCTATATTTCTTCATTTTTCACAATTCCTAATCAGTTGCAACAGGATGGAAACCTCTTTCAACACAGAGAGATGTCTTGCTTGTATCATAATTTTCCATCACTTAATTAAATAGTAATCCACATAGGAAAAGATACTTTAAAACTTAGACTGAAGGACTTTGTTCAAAGGATTACCTTTGGCAAACAGTGACTTGAATAGCTTTAGATGCCTGCTGATTGTAAAGGGAACCAAGGGAGATTAGTTTTACTTGGAAAGCAGTGATCTAGATGTCTGAGTAGGACAGCAACAAAGCTATCAGAAGGATTCTCAAAAAGGAGACAAAATGCCCATTTTTTAATCAGTTTAAATAGCTGCTTCTAAGCAGTTAGATTATACACCTTCTTATATCACAGCAGCAATCTAGAATTCTCTAGAAATGAGAGCTTCTATATGTAACCGTGGGGTTTATTCCATTGTATTTATACATCAGCACAGGGAATATGATACCCTTACTGCTGGTTCCACTATGTTTTGCCCAAAATTTTGCTGAGTGAAACACAGGTCTCTCCTTCAAGGTTTAGTGCACAGTACTGATAGTGGAGATAAAGCATGAATAATTTGGAAATGAATCTTTTTAAAGATAATGCATTTTTAGGGAAATGCATTTTATCAGACTTGCATCGGTGGTGGTGTGTCAGGTCATAGATTAAAAAAAGAAGACTTGTTTTAAGGGACATTAAATGCAACAGACTTCTCTGGACCTCAGTGGCTGTGAGTAAATATCAGATGACAGCACAAGAAACTAAGACGTGAGCAGAGCAGCTTCAAGTAAACTGAAGTGCCACGGCAGTGTAACAAAACAAATGGAGAAGGATTAAGCAATCTCTATTAATTTGATATTTGCAAGAAACAGTTGTCATAAAAAATTAGAAAATCATAGGCAGCTTTTTCAGAATACTCTTTGAAATAGATATGGACTTCACAGCTCCCCAAAAAGGAGAAGAGTAATATTTAAAATATATTACCTACCTGTGAGGCCTCATTAAATAAGAAATGTGAAAGGGAAAATGTTTGGAGATAAAATGCCCATCTTTTGGTTAGAAAGGGTACATATCATCAAGAGAACTTGGAGCCAGAGTGAACCAAATCCTCTGAGAAATCATTTGAGATTTTCCCAAGGGTAAGGAAGACCTGAACACTATGCATTGATACCTTCATTTTCCCTGGAAGCATTCCCCACTTCTAATTAACAGCTGAAAGAGGAGTAAGTAGATTTCTTGCCATGTACCTTTCTTCCCTAGAGAAAAATATTAGTCTCACTAGTCACTGAACAAAGGAAAACTGATGAAGCAGCTTATCTAAGGAGGCAGGTCACTACATGCTCCAGCGCTTAAATTTAAGAAGTACAACGTCAGCGCTGCTGATGTTGAGGCTTGGGAAACAAGAACCACAGAGTATCTTGGAAGCCTCAGAGAAGGGTTGAAAACAATTAGTAAAGAGCAGTGTTCATATTAACTTTCTAAAGAAGTGATGGTCCAGCCTGACATCAAAAGAGAAAGGGGAATTTTGTGGTGAGGACACAAAGACATGACATGGGAGCAAACACTTCACCTGTCCAAGGGAGAAATGTAGTCAGTGTTACAAATCCATGCCTGTTTATAAGGTTCATCTCTTAGCTATGTTTATGAGGGAAGATCTTGCTCTGCTACAGGGCAAATGTGTGGAGCAACTGTGTTTGAAGCAATTCTGCATGGTCTCGACGCACTGAAACCAGGAGTTTGCTACTACTCATGAGGATCAACTCAAGCTGTTTCATGAGATTCAACTGTCTCCAGTCTTATGAGTCCAATGATAAAACCTTCTGAAGGGAAAATCCATCATAAAACAGTTAGGAATTAACTGCAATTAACTGTAATTGCTGCAGAACTATTTCCATACTCCAGCCTGAAAATATTACCTCCCATGAAACCTCCTCTGCAAGAGGAATAGAAAAGATTCACTAGAAAAAGGGAGAAACCTGCCTCCTGACAGAGAAATCTGCCATTAGGAGGCAATAGAAATGAAAAAAACCCTGGCAAATGTAGGAAATGCAATTTTCTTTCCTTCTATACTATATTGTCATCCAAATCCGGCCTTGTTGCACAAAAAATTTGGACAAAGTATTTTTTAAAAGGAAAAAATAATACAGTAATTTCGCAATTATAAGCCACACCTGATTAGAAGCCACACCTCCCGGTAGCCGAGAAGACCACGGATTTGTCCATATATAAACCGCACCTGAATATAAGCCACACTTTTTTTAAAAAAAAGCGAGGATCCATGTGTAACAAAGTAACAAATTAGTAACAAAATTGCTGCCAGCTGGGTTTGGTGTCAGGTGCTCAAGTTGCAACAGTTTTCATAGACCAGAGAAGCCTTTAAAGGCAGCCCCAGGCGCCTTCCCTGGCCAGCTCTCACTTCTGGGTTGGCATTTCACTGGGATTTGCCCATAAATAAGCCGCACTTGAATATAAGCCGCACTACTGGGGTAGGCTGGATTCTTCAATGAAAAAAGTGCAGCTTATAATCATGAAGTTACTGTAATTTTTGGAATTTTGGAATAGGGTAATACTTGCATGGAGAACCAGATCTTAAAATCAGAATAACTGATGTCTGTCCAGTGGTGATAGGCAGTTCAATCAAGGGGATCCTCACAGTGCAGCATTCAGCTGAATCTGGAGAGGCTCCTCGAATTAATATTTTGTTCTGTTACTACAAGTCAGCTGACTACAATGCTGTGTGACCATCCCAGTGCATGTACAAGTCATTGCTACGGACACATCCTAACTCCACACAGTCTCTTAAGGCCTGCGACCATTTCTGCTGGAGTGGTTTCTGTTGGAGTGGTTTCTGTTGACGTTTACAAATCTCTTCTCTGTGCACACTTCTGCAGTAGTGACACTTTGGGACACTCCACCATGGATGTTGATCAGCCTGTCTAGGAGAACAGATTGGGCCACACACAGGGCAAGGTGCTGTGGGGCAAAAGATGCAGCCATTCAAAGCTGCTAGCTGTAGGGCTGCTGTAAACATCAATTATTTAATTGGGATGGGTCAGTCACATTTCAGATTGGTCCATTGCCTCAAGCTGATTTATTATCTCACTTATGCATGGCCAGGGAAGTCCTGAACCCCTCAAGGAATTAAGTGTGCACTGGGCATTCATAGAGGCACAGCACTAGAAACCTCCTACACCACAATTATAAAATAAGAGGAAACTTTGTTTTTATACTTTGAACTCATTTTCAACTAAAATCCCATGACATAGTTTGACTATTTGGAGAGATCATATTTTCAAAATTAATGATAAATATTCTGCATACATTTGCGGTAACATTTTTCTTTGATTTTTTTTTTTTAGATTTATTTGTACAAATTTGACTAAGAAAAGAGAGTTAAAGGGACAGTGTCTCTTGAAGGACTTGATAAACAGAAAGGCTGTTAAAAAAAGACAAATAAATATGGGATAATAGTTCCTATTTAAATAAATGGTAAATTATTAAAAAAAAGTATGGCAATTTGGAAGATTTCAAGACTAGGAAGAGAAGTTAGTTCAATTAAAATTGAAATGAAGGAAATAATTTATTTAATGAGACAAAAGAAATATAAACCTTTTTACTAATTCACAGGTTGCTTCTGGACGTTAATGGCTTACATGCCTATAAAATAATTAGAGGTGGCATTGGGAATAAAGTGTTGGAAACAGCCCTGACAGGGAGGAAACCAAGGACACAACCAAATTCCACATTTCTGGTTTATGCAAACCAGCTGCCTCCAGGAAAAAGGAATTAACTGTGGACAGTAACAATGATAGCTATTTGCATAGTTTTCATTTTAAGGTGAGAAAACAAAAGTTGTAAACTCAGTGATTATGAAAACATATCAACTTCTCTTGAACTGTGAAGCAGCTCCTCAGGGCTGCATCATCATTTACTCAAGTATTAAAGAGTTACAAAAGTGGCAGAAGTAAAACAGCTGGATGTGGCTTGACGTTAGTGTAGGCATGGACCATGTCTGTACCAGATCCAAATTACAAATCACATTAACATGTTTATGTAGAGTGGACTACTGTTGTTGCCTCCTGGTTCCATTCCTTTATGCAGTAAAAAGTTGTATTGTTGTATTTGAAATATTTATAGTTTTTTTTTTTTAATATGGCAGTGTTTTATTAGAATACTGTAATTTTCAGAATATATAGTTCTATCATGCACCCTGAGATTAAAATCTTGACTATCTCAAAATTATAATTTACCTTAAAAATTCTGTTTTGACTTGACTAAATTTCCAGTGATTATGAATTTGACTGATACTAATCCATGGTAACTTGTTTTGGATGTGAAGCTACTTTTGACTTCTGAAGATGTGTCTATGGAAAGTAACATTTTCAGCCTTTGCTCTCATCTGTGAAGAGACTGAAGGGGATTAAACATGCTTTAGGCCTGATGCCAAATACTTGGGATCAGTGCATTTTTAAACTGCCTGCAGATGCTAAGAATAATCATCACAACTTGGTTAAGCCCAGGTTATGATAAAACTGATCTTTTCTAGAATTGATACTAAAGATATTTTTTTAAGCTAGATTTTTTTAGGACTCCTTGAAAATTGTATGAGAGCTCTCATGTAAAAGCTAAATGAAGTAACATGGAATTCAAGCTATCTCTATATGCTCAAAAAATGATATAATGTTCATTTTATTAAAATTTTCTATTAAACAATTATTTTCTTTTTCTTTTTTTGAAAATTCACTCTCCTCAAGTTTTCATTGGTTAGGATTCTCAGCTCTAATATTAACACTTGGCTCATCTTGTTCTGACAACAAAAAGATACTTTAGACTAGACAAACATAATTCCTCTTTCATCTTTTCACCAATTTCCCCTTCAACTGACTGCTCAAATGATTTAAAAATACATTATCGCTTCAATAATAGAAGTTACCTTTGTTTCAGCCTTTCTTTCCCTTTCATTCATTTTCTGGTTTTGGAAATTTTCAAAGGTTTTGTGTTGTTCCTAATGAAAAACAGATGCCTTTCTAAAATGCCTCTTCTTTTTACTACCTAGACAAAAAATCTGGTTTAAGAAGAAACCAAATGGGGTTTGGGGCTGTTCCATAGTAGTGACTTTAAAATTCCTGTACCCCTCAGTGAGCTCTTAAATTAAAGCAGCAACCAAGTATTTAAATTATTTGTTATCAACTGTGCATGCTTGTTACTGTTTTCTGCCTTTAGAAACTTCTAAGAAAATAATCATCACTTAATTAAGATAGAATTTTGCTTTATCACACCCTATACGTACACAATCACTGAGCAATATTCTTTAGGCTTTCTGAAAAGAAACATCTCACTGCCACATGCAAGTAAAAGCTTTGGAGGATTATATAAAACAGAACTGATGGCTTATTTTAACTCAGCAGCATCATTACTGAGCAATGAAATTACTGAATTAAAGGAAATTTAAGTATACCGTCATGCCTGTGCATGTCTTTGTTCATCTAGCCAGTCATACGTGTAATGGTTAGGAGCTATAATTAGGAGTCTTCTCTCCAGAAGAAGCAATCACTATTATTGAGTTTATATACAGCATAATTCCTCCCCAGGTGAATGAATGAACCATGGCAAAGTGCATGCCAGAGTGTGCATACGTGAACATCTAGGTTGCTGAGGAGGAAGAAGCAAGAGAGGACATGGAAAGGAAACTGTGGATGGGAGTGGAGAACACAGAGTCATGGTTCCAAGGCATAGAAAAAGACAGATGATTCCTGCATGCTGTGTTCCACTGGAATTTGCTGGATGGAGATTAGGTTTGGAGCTACCTGCAAGGTCACACTGGCTGTGAGGGATGTATGTGTTCCCAAAGCATTTTATTCTGATTTGCCAATTGATCAGAAACTTGCTGTGCTAAGAAAGCTTTTCTTACCTTCTGTTCCTTTTGACATATTCTCCTTAAGAAAAATAGCAGACACGTTCATCTCAAGGCTTTGGCTGAATTTAGGTCCTGTCACAAAGTATTTCATGTTTTTTCCAGGACATTATTTACCCTAATTTCAGATATACCTCTTCTGAGAGAGCTATAAATCATAGGTCCACATTTTCAGTCCTGAATACTTAAAACCACACAGCTAAAAATACATGCTGGTCATTGATTTGACAAATTAGAGGTGTCCTGAAGATTTTCCGGTGTTCTGTTCCTTCTCTCTTGCAGTCCACTGTTGCAATTGAAAAGCACAATTAAAGTACTATTGAAGATTAAATAAAAGTAATGTCAATAGCATCTCATTCTATAAATGAATACGAAATTGTTTCTGCTGAGTGCTCAGGAATTGTAATGAACTGTAGGGAAGAAATGTTTAGCTCTTTAAATGAGCTTTGGGAGCACTGGAGTTTCAGCTATTAGTAACTGAATTTACCTAAATTTATCTTAACCCATCCATGTAGTCTTGTATCACAAAAGCTAATACCCTTTAAGGTGGAAAATGGACACTTACCTTTCTCATTATCTGCCTGTCTCTCTTTTCACAGGCAGACAGGACTGTTGTGAGACATGAGAACCGGGCGTAGAGCAGGAGGGGTTCACATCCCTCATCTTTCATTTAGCTGTTGAGGGAGGACAGGCACTGCTGTCCAGCTCAGGGTGATGACTGCTGCACCCACTCTCAGCAACTGTTAAAGAAACTAAAAAGAAACTAATATTTTCAAGCTGGACTATCAGAGGGATCTGTGGTTGCTCCCTGTCCTTCAGAGGAGTATGTTTTCAAGTAGCCAGAATATTAAATCCTTTGGCTTTTTATTATAGAGACTGCACTCAGCTGCTCTGGATAGATGTTACCTAGGAAGAGCTCCTGTGCTTTTCTGCTTTTTTCTGCAGAAAAAGATACCATTTACCACTAGACACTTTAACATTCACTCTTGATCTGTAGTGAGACTACAGATTTTGGGCTGGCCTCATTAGGAGTTACACACCCCACAGGCAAAAGTGTGCTCAGGCTGCATAATGTCAAGGAAATTAAGTTTAGTCAGAACTTTTTTGTGCTGCTAGTAAGTCCTGAGTGCTTCAAAACTAAATATTTAAGACCAGGCATAGACATGGGCACTGACACATTTTAGTTGGGTTGATGGGGTGTAGGACACAGTTAGTTGAAATGATTTCTGCTTTATATATATTTTTACATGCTTGTACTGGTTGTTTACAAATAACCTAATCTTAATTATTTAGTTATTTGCTTTTTATTCCAAAACTATCTTTGGCAGCAGCAATCTTCTGCAGTCCATCATCACCCAAAGCAGGGAAGATACTTTGTTTTTTTTCCACTTTAGAGAGCTAGAAAGAAAAATGTTGCCAAAAAAAGAAAGTGTTCTCAGAATGAAATATTTTCTAAGTGGGAAAAAAAAATATTTTTAACAAGGTAGCTCTAAACAATTATTTTATGATCAAACTCCAAGGGCCTAAATTTAGCTTTGCCAATGTTGATCTGGACTGGTGAAAGACAACTGCACTCTTTGAGGGGTCCGTGTTTAAAAAAATAAACATACTGTTTGTTTACAACCAAGATTTATATTGTAATTTTAAGCTCTACCTTTGCCTTCTGTTTGAACAGTTGAACTAATGATATAGATACAATAAGGGCTCTTATTAATCTCATTAAATTAAAATCCTATGAATTGTTGGTTTTTCATGTGTTCATTTCATATGGGACCTTTTTTAAGCAGTTACTGGAATGGAGCTTTTCTAAGCAATTTAATTTTCAAGTTATTTTGCATGACTATTAAGTGCAGTTAGCAATACAAGTACAAAACCTTGCCCCCAATTCTAAAAGAATCTATAATTGAATTGAGCCTTACACATGTTTATGCAGCTGCTCAAATAGGTTTGTATATTCCTGAGAATTACCTTGATCTTATATTCACTATTTGAGCATCAGTCGAGAGTATTTGCTTCTCCTCTGGTTGGAAGCACCTGCTGCTGCTATTCCTGATGCTGCTGCAGGAATTATTTAAATTTACTGTTGCTGTAACCAAACACATTTTAATATGTTAATATGTTAATATTGTATGTGGGTGCTCTAAAAATATCTTTATTCCTGTGTGTCTAAACTTAAATTTGATTTATGCTGACAGTATTACTTTCATAAAGAAATTTTATGTTCCAGTTTTATGTTGGAAATTTAAACACTTGTTAGCCATTAGACAGCTAGAAGCTTTTCTCTGTAACTGTGGCCTGCAAGAAAAAAAGAGATAACTTGGTTCTGTAATAATTCTGATGAGCCAAATAAAGATTTTTGTCTTGAATACACATAATTATAATACGTAGGCATAATTGCAAAAGAGACCTTTTAGTCCATCAGAATATGAAATAGTACTTTTAATTTCTTGCTTTACCACAGAAAAAAAAAAAAAAAGAAAAAAGAGAAAAAAAAAAAAAAGAATACAGAAACAATTGCCATAGCCATATATCCTTTTATTTAAAAATGTGTTTCAGGTTTCCATTTTAGTATACACAGTGGCCCAAAAGAGAAATGCTTTAAAAATGCCAGTAACATAACAACTTTGCATTGCATCAATACAAAATTGATAGGCATGGCTGCTGTTGCAAAACATCTGCCCTGTTCAGCTTTACCTTCTATTGTGAAGTCCCATTGCTAAGATAGCCCACAGTAAACATTTTTTTAACTTGCATGTGGTGTTGACCTTTAATAAATCATTCTGTTTTCTTTAGGATTAGCAGGAGGTACATTTAATATTTGCATACATTTGCTCCTTCTTGGTTTTGATTATGAGGCAGTTCAGGTGGATATGAAAGATCAAGCCTTAAGAGAAATAGAACATGATGTGTAAGCTACTCTGTGAAGATGACTTAAGACTTTTTCTCTGCTCACTAGCTCTTCTTACAATGCCTTGTAAAGCTTCTAAAGGACTGTGATAAGGAAAACTTCAGGCCTCTCTTTCCTTTTTCTGAGAACAAATTATTATTATTATTTACTGAAACTTTTAAAAGCATGTTTTATCATGAAGTAACAAGACAAAACCCTCTCACATGAAACAAGAAACCATAAGTCTGCTTCTTCAAGCAATGCTTAATAACTTGATTAGCAGGAGCTGAAAAAGATATTCTGCATCTGCGGTGCAAGCAAAGATGCAATATTGTATTCTGAATTTGACTGCTTTCTCTCAGCTGGGGACTGTATTAAAATGCACTACTTGTGGCTCCCATTTTGGTGTTGAATGCACTTTGTTCAGTAAGTACTCAGGTATTCAGAAAAAATATGTCAGTGGAAGCACTTTGCATACACACAGATATCACTCTTAGGGAAAATGCTTTGCATCCAGATAAACAGCTGAATTTGCATATCTGCATGACAGGGAGAAGTGACAGATTGTTTTCCATAAAGCAGTTGCACAGCTTGCTCTGGCAACTCTTTGGTATGCTATAGAGGTATTGATCCAGGAGCCACGTCACAATCAATCAGGCTCTCAGAAGACTGTGAAAGGATTGCAAATGCTTAAGTTAAGTAAGCACACAATAAAAAGTTTGATTGAAATAAAAAGTGACTGCTTTCAGCTGCAGATACTTACTTTTTACCTTAGCTTGCTTGAAAAAGATAATTATGTGAGCTTAATAACTCTTTCAAAACACTGAGATCATAAACCAACTGGCTATGGGTGCTGCTTTTTAGTAGCAACATCAAACCACATTAGAGCAACAAAATGTGTTGAAACAAATACCATAAACCATTTCTCATTTCTAAACTTTCTTCAAAATAATAAAACTTTTCTACACTGAAAATCAAGGTGCGAGCCAGTGGCTGCTGATGCAGATCATCAATAAATATGCAAGTCTACTCCCCTATCTATGACTATTTGCTGTGTGGGCACCACCTTGTTAGTACCGCCACTTCCTTTGCACAAAGAATGCCATGCTGAGGTTGCTGTAACTCACTAGAAATTGCTGATATTAACACTGCCTCTGCCTGGTGCCATCAGTGCAGACTTATTGCTCCTTTCTCTTCTTCTCTCCAATTCACATCCTGTCCCATCTTGTTTTATTATGCTGAGACCAGGCTTGGGCATATACTTCACAATACGTAACTACTTGGCTCCACATGGTATTTGGATATGAAAAAGCCAGTATTTTCTAAGGACACATCTGTCTTTCTCTATTTTCCCTCCTTAATAAGTCTGATTTTTGTCAAGTGTGGGTAAGCAGCAGTTCAAGAAAGATGATTTGCTATTTATCCTTTAACACCTGTCTATTCGCATGTGCCTTCTCTATTACTTGTAATTTAGTTTTTAGTGAAAATTGGATATTTTTCGTTTAATACCTTTAGTCAAAGACTTACTGATCATATGTAAATGTATAAGAAAGCAAAGCTCTACTCTAGGTGGAGTATATTCCAGATTGTAAGGAACTTAAATTTTAAGTGCTGTGTCTAAAAGACAGTTCGATATCTAATCTATAGCTATGCCTTCCCAGAATATTATGTAAGATCCTTTCCTGGACAATGCCTGACAATGCCTTGTTGTAAGCTACTTTTAAAAGTCCTCTAGAAAATAATACAATCTAAGATTTGAGTCACTCTGGTAGGTTTGTATCATCACCTAGGGTTTCTCCATGCTTCCTCGCAAGGGCAGATTCCTGCAGCTTGAGGACTTCCCCAATAGCATAAAATTATTTCAAAGATTTACCAGAAATAATGGGAACTAAAATTCAAAGCTGCTGCATGCAGCAGTAAACATTCATTGGATGTACATTAATATAACAGCTTATGTGAAGTATGATAACATATATCCCATAAGCTGATGTAAAAATGAATAAAAGCAAATTGCTGTTAACATGTTTGAGTACTTAAAAGCATTCATTGTTCAAAATCATCACGGCAGAATTACACTTGCCTTTGAATACATGATTGACTATAATCTAGTGTCTGAGAATCGTTTGTTAAAATACCTGTCTAATTTGCTAAGTGTTGCATGCAGAGATACGTACACAATTCCATTGACAAGAACTGCATTCCTACATGCAATTTTCCTTTGGGGTCTTAACCTAGCTCTGATTTAGATAATCACAACAGTTTACTCTCAGAAAACTGACATACAGGCTAGCATGCAGAACATGTTTTAAGAAGCTGGAAGTTTCAAAATCTGAGGGCTGGAAGGTTAATCAGATAAGAAATGAAAGTTTCCTTCATGTCTGTGAGGTGTTTCACTCAAATTTGGGTTTAGATATGTGACTCCCAGGGGCTTTAGCCTTATCCCCAGCATTTACTGGTCAGAGTAGCTGTGCAAGCATGCTTATCCCAGAAAAAAGCAATGCTTCTGTAATGAAGTGAAACTGCTGATGCTTGAAAAGGTGATAACCAAGAAGGTCTGCTATGTAACTCAGCATCTGCAATAAATTTCAGCCAATTCTACTAAGGTGATGGAGCTGTTATCAACCAGGATAATGCTACATTAACTGCACAGCTCAGGAAGAAAAAAACTATGTAGTGGCTCACTACTTGGTCAGCTTCTGGAGTAAGCTTAGGGAGACACAGAAGAGCTAGTCAGAAACTAGATAGAATCACCCAGGCAGCTGGTCAGGAGAAATTAACTCACTGATAGAAAAATGGCATTTAATGAGCCAGTATCACCTTCATGCCTAGCAGACCATTTGACCTTTTCTAGAGACTTTGAGTACCGTCTTTTCATGACCATTAGGTGCACCGTATTATAAGGCGCAGTATCAGTTAATGGTAAATTTTGAAACTATTTTCATATATAAGGTGGACCGGTTTATAAGGCGCACTTTTTTTTTTTTTTTTAAACTTTCGCAACTTTTACCATAAAATCGGGAGGGACAGACCCGAGGGATGTGTGAGTGCCTTCTCGCAGTCATTTGATTGCGAGCTTCATGTTTTTTGCTGCGCAATGTGAAACAAAAATTGTTTTGAGATCCCTTCAATACTCAAGGTTCATATATTAGCCGCACCGGATTATAAGGCACACTTCTGGGTTTTTATCAAATGTTAGGATTTTCAATGTCCCTTATAGTCCGAAAAGTATGGTAATAGCATGCACGATGCATTAAGTTTCTTGAATGGAAACAATCCAGGAGACAAACCAGGAAAAATCCATACTTTATTTGCTGAAAATATGGTTGGAAGTTGGGCAGCTGAATCATTGTGACTTTTAGTGAGGTCAGTCTTTTCACCCAGGTAGTTGTAACTGGATTACCTGGAAAAGAGTATCAAAAAATCCCTGGGAAAAGATGAAAGACCACCTAGAAATCTCAGGACATGGCAGAAGTGTTATTGATTTAAAAAAGCAAAACAAAACAAAGCAAAATCCCCCAAAATTAAACACAAGAATTTAAATGTGCATACTGAGAGCAAAACTGTAATGAGGATCAATCTTTTGGACAGTACAGGGATATGACTTAGCATGTCAAAACATCTATATCTCCTTCAGCTAGAAAGTCTTGCTGTGTTTTCCCTTTCAAGTGCAGCTTTTCATATTTGAAATATGGATTTGGTGCTCAGAACCACAGAAACATTGTTTGACCCTCTGTCTGAACTAGCAAAAAAGAAAAATAACTAAGGAATGTGCCTTTAATCAGGAGTTAATGGAAGTTTAAAATGGTGATAAAACTGTAGCACTTTTATGTTGTATGTCCTGTTTATTAATGCTGCTAATGCTTTCTGTGATCCTGCTAAAACCTAACAGAAAGATTAAGGATAAAGCTTTTTCTGCAGGTGTTCAAAACTTGGCCCTTGCCCTTCCCTGAGAAAGCAGAAATGTTCAGCTTCAACTCTTATTGCATGACTTTTCCCTGAGTCAGCTGACAGATCCATTTCCTTAGGCAATTTTGCCCCATTGGTCTTATACTCCTTTTTAAGATCTCATATCTTCTGCTTTAAAAACACAGTTTTGCCTGCAAATGGCTGTGACTAACAGCTTTATTACAGGACTGAACAAAAATGAAAAAAAAAAAAAAAGAAGAAGAAAAACTCTGCAGATCAAACATGTTTGTACTGTTTTATCAGCCTTGCCCTCAGGGCCACTCCACACATTTACTGTGTATCTGCAACAGAGGAAATAATTTTTGGCAATGACCTTTTTGAGTCTCTGGTATATCTGAAATGTGCAGCAGTGTGTAGCATTTCTCACCAGTAATCTTTTTTCCCAATCACAAATGGCTCCTTTCACTGCTTTAATGCTTGTGGGCTCTGTCACACATTCTCAAACTCTCTCTCACACACCCCCATACACAAACACACACAAAGTCATTAAAGAATATAAACAAGCTTCCACAAATTTGAAAAATATTTTCTAACTTGGAATTCAAAGGTAAATACTGAAAATCTTTATCCCTTAGAGAGCTCTCAACACTTTTGCCACCTCTGTGTCTCTGCTAAACTAGGACTCTCATTAGAGTTCTTCAAGATGATGTCCTCTGATTTAACCATTTTGAAGAGAGGCACACATCTACAGTGGCAATGGCACTGAGCATTTCACTTGTGCTCTACGGCAGTGCCTCAAATATAACACTCAAGAAACAAATAGAACCCAACACTCTGGGTAACTGCAAATTTGTTTGTAACAGAATGATTTTAAAGCAATACATTATGACTAAAATGTCCCTGGAGTATGGAATTCTGCTTGGAAAATGTCTAGTGTGCTACTGGATTACTATTACAGTCTAAACAAGACACCACAGAAATGCTGAGATGAATCTCAAAATCTTAAAACCAGAAGCTTCTTCGGCTTCATCTGAGGAAGATGGTCAGAGAATTAATTGTGCTACATTGTGATCCACATTTCTGCATAAACTAATTTATTCCCTTCAAGTTTGCAGGGTAAGATCAAGGGCCAATGGTAAGAGTAATGCTGATATTTATAAGACATAACTCATGTGGTACTTTACTTGAAATATTCCATTACTTATTATATGGAGTCTCTCACTCTTTTTATACTTTATACATGGAAATATTCAGTTTAGAACATGACTCACAAAATATTTCAGGTCTTTTAAGATAGGATTGATCATATGCATCTCTGTGATCCAGCTGAAAAACCAAGGGAAGACCTGATCTTTGACCTCACCCTCCCTGCATCACTGGAGGCAGGCTGGGGCACCCTGCCTGAGGGTATCTGACCTCTACCTGTGTACACCCTGTGTAATGTTCATTCCCCCATAGCCTCATGCCTGCCAGGTTGTCTGGTGCCTCTCTATGCAGACATCCCTTCAAAACATAGTACATCTTTCTTCTATTTTCTTGACATCTGTTTGTGCACAGAACCCTAACCACAGTAAACAATAGTCTAGTTTTCCATATCTTGGTGTTGATAAGGGAAAGATGAGACATAGGTGTTAGCTTGGCACCTATTCTTCAAGAGAAATGGAGCTTCTCTGACTATATTTACCCCAAATAAATTAACATTTCTTCAAATCTGACAAGCAAGAATTAAGAAATGTATTATTTTCATGCATCTGGCCAGAGTTTTAATTTTCAAGAGGTTTTTAACCCACTATTGAGTTAGCAAGCTCTTAGCAGAAAGCCTTGAATTTCACCTCCCTCCCTTGCTATGACAGTTTGGCAGTATTTGTTTATGGAAGCTTTAGCTCCATGGGGGATATTTTATTTCTCATCTTCCAAGTTGCCATGGCATAAACAAGAATGACATCTGCTATGAAATCCAGCTGTTATGTTTACAGAAGCTAGAAATCAGTAAGACAGTCATATACCAAGGAGGACAGAGATAACAAAAACCATGCAGATGGTACCACCTTTTTAGCTGATCCCTCACACCACCAATCTGCTGGCAGGCAGCTCAGTTCCAGCTTTGAGGGAGCCACCCAGCTCTCCAGGTTAGGAAAACCAGGACAGCTCATATTCAAGTTCTTAGCGATTTACTGCAGTTGTAGCTTGCTCTGGGCACTCACTTCTATGAATTTGAGTCTGAAAAGAAGCAGTTTCCACAGAAGGCAGAGGTGTAGGCCAGATCTGCGGTAGGAGGCAAGTGATCCCTTTGCCAATGAATGTTTTCTTTCTCATGTGAATGTGTGCACCTGTTTCTTTGTGTCCATCTCTAATACATCATTGATAAGCAGCTGTTATTTTATCCTGCATGAGAATGTCAGACACTGCCTGGACTGTCAGTGCTTGCCAGTGCAGATTTGCCAACAGATCAGAGTCAAATTTTACATCTGCTTGTTATCAGTGCCCATGAAATTGTCAGATCTGTGGGGGACGAAGGCAGATCACATACACACCTCCAGCAGCATGAAGTGTGATTGCATCTACAACCTAATAATACAGAAAACTGATAAGAAAAAGGAGCAGACTGTTACAATGAATGACTGACATTTTGATGAATTTGGATTGTAACACAGGTTTCAAATACATAAATACACAAGTTAAAAGTTCTACAGCATGAAATGGAATATTAAAGCTGAAATATAGGAACAGATACAAACTGCTTTAAATAAAACATAAAAACATCTACTTACATACTCTGATTTTCTGTCTTGCTAGGTAAGTACAATTTATTTAACTTATCTCTAGAAATTATTTATCGATCTTACAAAAAACCTCTACAGATTACTTGGAGAATGATTTTAATGTGTGCTCATCAGAGCTCAGACAATCACAATAACCAGTTTATATTAAGGAAAGTAGAAAAGCTACAGGCAAACATTTTTAAATTATTCTTTATGAATGGAGGGCTTGTGTTTGAAAAAAAGACAATAGAAATATTTTAATAGATGGAAATAATACAAGACAGACTAAAAGGGGATAAAACAGAGTATGTTGTAATTTCAGGGAAGTAGAAACACTGTAAATAGAATTGATGGTTTCTAAAATGGGCTGGAAATTAGGCTTTCATTCAACACAGTGTTGTGGGGCTTTGGTACATGCAGAGGACTGGAAAAACAGTGGATGGAGAGAGCATTCAGCCTTGTATCTAATAAATCTTGGAAACTTTTTGTGGCTGGGTTAGAGAAAAAAAACACCAAGGGCAGAAAGTGAAATCCCAGTTCCTCAGATCTTTGTAACATAAGGAACCTGAGATACAATGGTACACGGACTCACTTTGGCTGGGTGCAGAGTAGGGTGTCTGACACCAGTGAGCCAGGAAATTGCCTGGCAGTGGACAAGAGAGTGGTAACAGAAACTGCTGGAAAGAGACACCTCCATATCTCTAGGGGCTGCTTTCTCTGTGTCTGGAACTGACAGCTGGATGTGGAAGTCCTTGGCTGATAGTGCATGAGCCTGTGCACACGTGTGTTTTCTGTGAAACAGCTGGTCCCTTGCTTGGACCTGCTTAAATGTTGAGCTTGGTGCTGCCAGCATGTTCCATGATCTTTTTCTACCACCCCTGATACTAAATATTAGACTAATCTCCATTTAGTCACTTAGTACACTGCTCCCTAGCTCCAGAAATAATAAGACATTTTATCGGTGTCTCCATGGATTCTGGAATCTCCAGGCCAGGATCTAATCTCTGGTATCTAAGTAGGCAGACATTTCAGTCTGAACATTCATGCAATAAAATTACAGGGAAAAAAATAGGTGAGTCTGGTGGCTATGTGTTTTAGATGAACAGCTTAAAATTGAATCCTATGTGCAAAAGCATAGAAAATACACTAAAATATCAGCCACTTCTTTCAATAATCAGTGTTTTTAATAATCGGAGTACGAGTTGGTAGTATTTCTGCAGAGCTAAAGATGCACTGAAAGGTTGCACTGTTTTGGCACAGCATAGCACTATTTGAGGGTTTCCATTTTGCCATTGAGAAATATAATTTGCTAATAATTGTGGGAAATAGGTTGTAAGGACAGTGCAGAAGTCAATTTTCCTCAATGAATTAGAGCTGTACTGATTAGTGAGAAGTGGAGACAGCCTTGCCTGCCCAGTGAGGATGGGAGTTATAAAGAGTGGGCAAGTTAGAGTTGGAGATCTAGAGTGTGCTGGCTGTGAGGAGGTAAGGGATCTGTGGTGATGCATGGGACAGACAAAGTAAGAAGCTGCTGTATGAGGGGCAGATAGGGTTAGATGGTTGGGTAAGGGGCAGGTTTAGGTAAGCCAGTCATGCAGAAGGAAACTTGCAGAGAGGAGAGAAGGAGTCAGTGCTGTGTGGAGCATCTAATGAGAAAAGGAGTCAGAGTTGCCTGAAAGAAGGCATATAAAGTTTTGAATAAAGGACTGATGTTGGTGTCAGTCCAGTCTGTCTTGACATAATTACTACAATTAGTCTGTTCTGTTGAATAACTATAAACACACAAAATTGTGTAAAACATTGAACAGTAGTAAATTCTACTTTTAATTTCACCAGAAAATGCCTAGATGGTATCCATCCCTTTCTTCTGGTGTGCCAACTGCATATCTCAGTTTGGAGTCACTAGCAAACTTGCTGAGAAACTTCCACACTTAAAAAAATATTTGAAAACTTACTGATGACTCAGTAGGAAATCTACTGCAAATCAGTGCTAGAGCAAGCTCCTTTCGAATAGAAGTGTATAATTCTACAGTACTATCCTCAGTGCTGTTTAACACTAATATGAGCTAGGAGGAGTCCCCCCCACTGCCATCCCCTGCCTCACCCCCTAGCCCACCTGCATGGCTGCTTTAGCTACTTACTTTATCAGGGAAATCAGAGGAATCTGTGCATGACCCCTTTGCCTTGGTGCTGGTGTGACTTTGATGCTGAGTCTGACCAGGTCTAAGAAGTGGGTTATATTATTTCATAGTTTCTCTGCAGTCCTGCTGTGTCCAGATGATGTTAGACTCCTTCATATCTGGTTCTGCCTCGGGTGGGTGAAGACTCTCCCTTCCTGGCAGGTTTCTAACCCCTCTCTGGTCACTCATGCTCCCCATTTCAGGGCAACTGTAAACAGGAAGATTGGCACTGATTCTCTGTGAATATAAGCTTGTGCTTGTTTTTCCTCATGTATTTTGAAATAAATTGACCACATGGAAATTAGAGTAGGTCCACAAGCAGATATTTACTGACATAAATGACAGCTCTGTATTTGGGTTCATTTGTCATGTATAACAGAAATCTAGAGGAAACATGGTAGTAAAAATATATATATTTTTGATATATCTTATACCAGATTCTCTATCTTTCTCTCCATCAATGCTTGTCTCGCTCTACACAAACACAGGGAAACTGGAATACTACAAAAAGTCTCAATATGTCAGTGAAGCTTATATGGTTTTTATGCTGTTTCCTCTAAAAAACAATCCTATTATTCTGTTAGAATGTAGAAATTTTCACACTTATCCAATTAAATATTTTTGTTTTGTTGGCTCTATCAGAAGAGATGGAATGTAGGGAATAAGGAAACTGAGCTGCAGCTTTAATAATTTAAAGGTAAAAAAATAAAAGCAAGCCTGAAAGACATCAAGGATGTTGTCCCATAATTTAAAGTTATTAATTACGCAGAAGGTTAATTAGTCATTTTGGTGTTACATCTGAATAGTAGCAACAAGTTAAGAGTAAAAAATACAGTAATTTCACAATTATAATCTGCACCTCCCAGTAGCTGGGTAGACCACAGGATTTGTCCACATATAAGCCGCACTTTTTTTAAAAAAGGGCGGATCCATGTGTAACAAAGTAAAAAATTAGTAACAGAATTGCTGCCAGCTGGGTTTGGTGTCAGGTGCTCAAGTTGCAACAGTTTTCATAGACCAGCAAAACCTTTAAAGGCAGCCCCAGGCACCCTCCCCACCCGCCTCTCGCTTCCGGGTTGGTGTTTCGCTGGGATTTGTCCATAGATAAGCCGCACCTGAATATAAGCCGCACTACTCGGGTAGGCTGGATTCTCCAATGCAAAAGGTGCAGCTTATAATCCTGAAATTACTGTAAGTAAAAGTAAGAAAGAAATGCAGCCATATGGGAATATATTTAACTGTCCTTCAGTAGGACTGTTCCAACTGTAAGGCTTCATGAGGATCACATGAAGGAATTTTATTTGTGCTTTTTTTGTACAAGTATGAAAAAAGAGACCAAGGGATACAAAACTTGTGCTGGCTCCTTATTCTTTATTAAAAGAATTGATGACAATGTCGTTTCCTGTGTATCTGAACTTTGATGGAGAAAGATGTCCCTGTTTAGAATACTACTTAAAGATATGTCCATCCTCCCACTGATTTCAGTCCACCCTAACACTTAATATTTATCTCAAGATAAAGATCTTTATCTTATGAGACAGATGGAAGCATAGGGTTAAATCTTTCCTGAGTCAGAGCTAGAACTACAGAAACATAATTTAGGTTAGTACTCCAGAGTTCATCCAGTTGAATTCCCTGCTCAAAACAGGTCTCATTAAATCAAGGCCATCCCACACTTACAGTAGAAAGCAAGCAAACCTCTTAATATTTGATTAGACTTTCCCATATTCTTACTTGTGTCAATGGTCCTATTCCCATGCACTTGTAAAAAGATTCTACCTTTTATCTTCTATTCTTTATAAAAAAATATTTTATAGAGCAGTAGGTCTTAAATTAGTCCTATATTCCTGGATGAAAAAATGGGCACTCTAAAATTTGAAGGAATTAAAAATTTTGTTTTGCTTTGAGCAGCTTGTGGTAGAAGGAAATATATTATGGTGGTTCCTTAAAGTCCTCATCTGTGACATGGTGGTTTAAAGCATGTTCTCACCAAGGGCTGAAACATGCTGGAGCTTGCAATTGCTGTTTTGCTAAAAGATTTTTTTCCTCTTATTTTACCATTAATATAATTACTTCTTTCCATTAACTATTCTCTAGCTAATGAAAGCTTAATGATTTCACAAAAACTAATATAGCATGAATTGCAAAGCAGCCCACACAAAATGGGTGATCTAATGCTTAACTTTTAAGGAATTGTTGCTTTTGTGGGTAATATGGAAAAAATTCTTCATGCAATATGCACACCTTCAGGATCAGAAATGCTGTTTCTTTGCAGGTCAGTTTACCAGCTTGCAACTGGAATGTCTAGAAGGAAAAAAAGGATTAAAACATATCAAAAATTAAGCTCATGTTTATTCTGGGACTATGCTGGAAGCAGTTTTGCCTGGTTTAGATAATATTAAAAATCTTGAGGTTCTATTAAACTGGTTGTTAAATGTGACCTGTCAAGCTGTACTCCTGCTGCCACTTTCTCAGAAGGTGCCGTACTGCTTACGTTCGTGATTCTCCTCCACCCTGTTTTTGTTTAATGTCTGGAAGTCAATGTTGCTGTAAAAGCTGTCCAGCATGCAGTACATGGAGTTGATGGCTGAAATGTTATTTGTACCCTCTGGATATGATTTTTCAGAGCAGTACTATAATTTGAAAGAAAAGGTTAATTACTAATTACAGATTATTTCATGTGTACTTGTACATGACAATAACTGTCAACACAAGCTGTAAATGTCTATGACTGGTTCAAATAACAACAAAATGGTAGTATTTTACTATAAATACTACCCACAACTTCTGCATCCAAAAAAGGAAATGCAAGAACAGTCACCTATCCCTACAGGTGAGTGTGATCCTGATCTAGAATGATCTACTGAAAATGTAAACACTTGCTGTAGGAGAAGAATCTGATATATTCCTTTTCTTTTTGGATATTTATTCTATTTGGGCTAATTTTATAAAAGAGAAATCTGTTGTTAGCTTTATTCCTCTTTCATAAAAGATCCTTTGTAAGCTTCAAAGAATTCTCAATCTTCCTGCACACTGCAGGCATTTTTCTGTGTCTTCTATACTTGTATGCACCAGTTCCTCTTCAAAATGTATTTCACTAGGCTTAGCTTTCAAAGCATAAACATCTATCAATTGATTTCAGTTTTCCCCTCTACTTAAGTATAAAAATGCTAATACATTTTTTCCCTTTATTTCAGTCTGAGATGCTTCCTAGACCATTTGACTACTTTTCCCACCATAGTATATCATAAGAAATCAAATGAAGTCATTCTTTTTGATCTTCATTATGTCTGAAGCTTCCAGCAGGTCTGATATTAAATCTCTGCCTTCTATTTTTTTGTTTTTCCGTAGTAGGTCAATACTTCAGAGTTACTTTAATTAGTACAAGATCTAACTCTGTAATTAACCCACTAGCTCTATATCCTCACAAGATCAATGCTATGGAATATATTCCTAGATAGATGGTCCTGGCAGATAATGATTGGACCACACAGAATGGGTGATGTAAAGAGAATGTTATATCTGAAAAGACCAGTGTTTTGTGCTGTTTTCCATTCTATTGTGCCTCTGAAAAGAGTCCCCGGAGAATCATTGGAACTGTTTTTTCAAGATGACAGTCTGTATTGGAGGCTGGGATGCTCATGTAAAGAAAACTACAGAGCAGCATATTGATCAGCTGAAGGTACATCTGTTACCTGGTACTGCAGCATCCATAGTAGACCTGAAAATTAAAGCATTTCACCCAACCTTGCTTTTCTGTCTGAAATGAAGTCAGGATGGGAATCAGTTTAGTGAGTCCACTTAGTTTTAAATAAGAAAAGTATAATATCTTGTTTTACATATCCCTCAGTAGGCTACCACTGTTATTGTGGACTTGATTGCTTCTCAGAATGGGCAGAGGCAAAGAGAGGATAAAATAGAGGTGGAAGATGTTAAAAACCTTATCCATGTTGCTTCCATGCATTCTTCCTTAAGAGCAACTGAGGGTCAGTGAGATCTCTGCGGGAGGGAGCAGTCTGGAGAAGACTAGAACTGTCCCACTTTCAGAGGGGCAGATGCCTCTGAAATGGTGCCATGTGTCGCAAGCAGTAATTTCAATAATGCAAGAGGAAACAAAACTGTGAGATTCTGCAGTCTGCTGTGTGGCTCAACTAGGTGAAAAGAGCAGCAGTGGAATATCTCAGACCTGAGAAAGTAGAAGAAATTCTGTGCCCCTCATGTTGACATCCACAATGTAGACTAGGGGATTCCCTGTACAGTCACAACAATACTTCAAACCTGAAGTTCATGTCATACTATTGCAGATGACATGCAGAGATGAATTTAGGTTTGGCAATTTTCTCAATGAGCTATAGACATTCAGATGACTAACTCAGGTAAGGATGACTACATTGAAGATAACTAAAGTCAGAAAAGGCAAATTCATGTTAGACTGAATGAAAAATGGGTTATGATGGAGTGCTACATGATTTCACGGTTACCACAATTTTCATAGTTTCTGTAGAGGGTAATAGAAAATTTGAATGTGAGAAAAAAACCTTTTGATTTCTTTTAAGTGACTAGTCTGTGTAGATGACATACTAAAATGATACTGAAAAACTTGTTATATGGTGCTTCATTAAAATCTGGCAAGTAAATCCTAAGTCACAGAAAATGAAATGCCTCATGAGAATTTACAGGGCGAGCTGGCACTAGAACAGGCTGAAAGAAAGGGAAACAAAAACAAATTGAATTTTCATATGTACAGAATCTCATATTTTTCAGAAGTACAGAAGATGAACCAGGAGAATAATATTTCAATATGAGAGTAGTTTATTCAGACACTAGTGGAATAAAATAGAAATTGGAAAATGAGCTGGCATTGGAGACTTTGTTTGTAAGGAAACAAATTTAAGAAGTATGCCTTTAACAATGTCAACTGACAAAATTAACTTGAAAAGCAGAATACTCTAATAGCAAAATATAAACTTGCTCATGGATTTGCAAAAAACGTGAAATACCAAAATGCGCAAAAACTTGTATTAGAGAAATAAAAGGCAGTATAACACAAAACATAAAAAATATACATGTAAGAAACTTGCCTCTTTGAGATATGCCTCAGTTCAGTCATTATGCTGGATCCTCAGCAGATGCTTAGCATTTTATTTATGCATAAGACAGGGTGGAATTCTATCTACCAAGAATTATTTTAGTATTCTCTTCATGTTGTGTGCTTTGGTGATTCCAGGCTAAGAAAACAATTACAAGTAAGTTGATTAGCGTAGTATATCAGCCTGAGGTTCTAATAGAGAATGGGAAATACATGTGAAAAGAAAGCAATGAACCTAATTATGTTTTATATTAGTGTAGACAGGAAATATCTGGAGAGGGCATATTCATGGTAGATATTTAGAGTCATATTTTGTTGTTGGGTAAGACTAGTGGCACTGAAGTCAGTAGATTGGTTTTATTCTGATGAGATTGAGATGATTTTAGAGGATTCAGAGTTGTCTACAACATTGCACTATGTGTTGGATTTCCCTGGCCAGGTTTTGGTAGTGGGGAGATGCCAAAAGCTTCCTCCATGTCTGGCAGAGCCAATGCCAGATGGTTTTGAGATGGATTGCTGCTGGGTTTGTCCTTGGCCAAGTGGCAAACAGCTGTAGTATCTCTGGGATAGCAGGTTTAAGTGGGAAGGAAAGCCTCCAAGCAGGAGACAAGTGAGAACATGAGAGAAATGCCCTACAGACACCAAGGAGAAGTGGGTGGAGATCCTGCAGAGAACTGAGTTTCCCTTGCAGCACATGGTGGTGAACACTGAGGGCAGCTGGCCCCTGGCAGCTCATGAAAATCCATGGGGCAGCAGAGAATGCGGTAGGGACCCCACACTGGAGCAGGGGAATGCCTGAAGTGAGATGTGACCCTGTGAGAAGCCTACACTAGAGCACAGTTCTGGCAGTACCTGTGTACTCCTGGACAGAGCCCATGCTAGAGCAGATTTGAGGCAGGACTTGTAACCCTATGGGGACACACACTGAAGCAGTTTGTTCCTGAAGGACTCCACCTCATGGAAAAGGACCCACCTTGGACTAGTTAGTGAGTGCAGTTCATGGGAAGGACTCACATTAAAGAAGTTCATGGAGAATTGTCAACTGTGGGAGAGATCCCATGCTGAGGCAAGGGAAGAGTGTGAGCAGTCCTCCCCCAAGGAAAGAAGCAGCAGAAATTAACTGTATGAGTCATAAGACCTCAGCTTCCATTTCCCAATCTCCCTGCATCCCCAGAAGAGATGAGGCAGAGAAGATCAGTTGTGAAGCTAAGCCTGGGAAGAAGGTAGGGGTCAGAGAATGCTTTAAGGTTTGGTTTTATTTCTCATGACCCTACTCTGATTGGCAATAAATCAAACAAATTTCTGTGAATCCCATCTGCTTTATCCATGATGGTAATTGGTGAGTCTTGACCCATGAACCTTTAACTCTATTTTCCTTTCCCTGTCCAGCTGAGAAGGGGGGTGATAGAGTAGCTTTGGTGTGCATCTGGTGTTCAGCCAGGAACAATCCACCACAGTTGGACTAAGATACACTGCAAAAAATCAGGATGGCTTTACAGAAAATTCATGCATTGAAAACTGCACAAGACTGTGCTCAGTAGTTGTAAGAATCCCACCATTCCCTCTGAAAGAAAAAAAACACACTTTCTTGTATCTGTGGCAGCACTGTAGACATTTTCAGACATTTCCAAAAATAGTCACTACAAAAAGATTCTTCCAGATTGATTATAATTTTAGTTTAAACCTGTTCTGCTGTTATCTGGACATTAGGTATAGGAATACAATTCAATATGAGAACAAATAAAATTCTTATTTCAAAATTTTCATAACACATATTTGATTTATATTTATTGTAGTTACCTTTTCTTAAAAGTTAAGTATTTACATGATTCCAAGATAAAACTGTATATTCCACCGAAATTATATTAGTTTAAAAATTCTACTTGTTGAACCTCTTGCATTTTTTGTTATAATAGAGGGAGAGCTCTTTTTAGTGTGAATAGATATAATTTCTTTTTAAATGAGTGATGTGTCAAACTCGCCAGTGGCTCAGCTTTGTTTGTGCAAGAGGAAATGAAGGTGGAGATTTCTATTTGCAAAAACCTATTAGATTGTCCAGGCTCTTCGTCATGCTAATCTTAGTCAATGACTATAAATAAATTCATCAAAAATAATGAAAAAGAAATCCTAGCAAGGTCAAATAAGAAGTCTGGCTTTCTTCCAGTTAAGTTTTCCCAAGGACATAATAGAAACAAATCCCATTTTTGAAGTCTTGATGAGAAGCAGCAGCAGCAGAATATCAAGTTTTCATGACAAGAGGAAAATACCTCCTATGAGATGACTAATGTTTTTGGCATAAAAGTATGTATTTGCTGAATTAGCTTCAATAAAGAAACATTTACATAAGATCACATTAATTTCTGGAGGGTATTTAACATTTCTGCATTTGCTGGATCTGTCTGACCAAAAAAAGTGGTGTGTAATGAGTGTGTTGAAGTTGTTACTTTTGGAATCAGAGTAATATTAAACAAGTTTAACTCGAATATTTCAGTTTATACATAGGACTTTGATGGAATTAGTCTTACTATGAACCATTAAGGGCACATTTTTAATTGAAATGACATAAAACTTATAGCTTGTCATCATAAGAAAAATTATACTTTACTTTCCTAATGCCTACAGAGAGCTATATTTCACTCTCTTTCCTACTCCCTGGGTACTGCTGTTGTCGGTGATGGGCACTTTTGAAGTGCAAAACAAACACAGGAGCACTTTGTTCCTCAGCACTCTCTGCTTCACTGTCTAAGCAATTCCCAGATGACTCCACTACACTCTAAGAGGCCACATTAGGTTGGTTTTGGAACTGGAGAACAGCCACATGACTGTTTGAAACCAAAAACATTTCATTTCCATCGTAATTCTGCCTGAGTATCTCTAATGCTGCACTATGTTTTCTAGAGATGTTTTTCAAATTTTTTTTGAGAGAACTTCTGCAGTTGCTCTGAACACTGGCTTCATTTATTAGAAAGTCTTTGCTAAAACACAGCTGTTTGTAGGAAGAGGTATTTGCAGAAGCAAACAGAGACTGGAAGGAGGCAACAACAAAAAAGTCTTATCATTCCTATGTAAATCTGATAGTACAGAAGGAATCAGCATTGCATAAGTGTGCAAAAATCACACCAAACCTCCTCAAATGGACTCTTTCTGCTCTCATCAGTTTTCTCATGTTTACAAAACATTAGTCAAACCTTCAGCCACAATTGAGGAATTGAGCAGTGATATACAGGTGATAAGCAGTTGTCTGAAAGTACTCCACATAATGGTTTTTCCTGATTCAAACTAGAGCTATTCAATAATCTTCTATTAATCACCACTTGTTAAATTTCAAACTGTATCTGCAGAAGGGCTCTGGATAAATCTGTCCTGTCTCCTAAACTGATAGGTGACAGTAGCGCTGCATCCAAACTGTCAGGATAATTTTGGGTTGTTCCCTAGGCTTCTGGTTTCATGCCCTTGTTCAGGATAGAACTGAGGATCTGTACTGTCAGAGGACACTTGCTGCTGGATGCTTGTGCTTTCATCCAAAAACAAGCAGGGCAGTGGAAAAGGCAGGAGAAATGTGAATGAACCTCAGAGGAGGATAATACCCTCCTGAGTCTCATCCCAAAATTTAATCAGGATTCATCTGGTGCTTATTTCCAAGACTGGAGACTGGAGTGTATTTTCAAGTTAAGTGGTTACTTATTGCATCAAAGTTTTCTCTGTCCTTTCCAAGCTGCCTCCTCTTTACAAAGGCACCACTCTAACAATGTGTGCCTGAGATGCAGTGGAGGTACCCAGCACCAATATCTGTCCTTGGTTTTTCAGAGCAGAAAGAGTTCATGAATCAAAGGGAAATATCAAATTGTTTCAAGCAATCATCTTCTAAGCAGTCTCATCTCTACAAGGACTTTTTACCAAATACTCAGGAAGCAAAATTTCCTCAGCAGTGAGACTTTCATTCTAGTCTTTCTTCTGTTTTAACTCTGAATTCTTCTTTCTGTATCAATGACGTTCCAGAATTTCAAGAGCTGTTCAGAAATAGATTACTTTTAATGATGAATTTCTACATGTAATCAGTCTACTAAAAAAACAAAGTCAATCCAGCTACATAAACCTAAAGAAATTAGTTGCATATTTTACATTGTTTCTGCAACTGAATGTTCCAAACTAACGCACAGAAGGACATTCTCCTAAGTTGAGCAGTATTATTAGTGTTAGCCAAATTAACACACTAAAATTTCTGCATGAAATTAGAGGATGCTACTTTACACAATTTCTCTACATTCAATAAAATGGAGGCTGCATGGATGGCAAAGAAAAGGGAAGAGGCATAAACCACCCTCTAACTTCCAAATGCCTTGCCTATTAAAAAAACCATAATGTCTATAATAATTGGGTTTGGTTTTAAACTTTAGAAGGTAACAAGAAATAATTAAGTATGACATGGATGATTATTCTGGTAAATTTCATTGCATTGAAACTCCAAATTTAAAGGAAAGGCATCACAATTGACGATAACAATTCTGTGTGTTGTAGAGGATTATCTTGTTTTCACAAGGTCATCTGCTTAGTGCAATATTCGGTGTGTAACTATGTATGTATATAATATCATTAATGCAACTTTAGCAGTACAGAGTTCCATGAAAATACTAAGGAATGGCAGTAATGACATCAAGCTACACAAGGGGTGTATGTGTTCATATTTCTCTTTCTGATTGTGATAAGTTTGATATATCCATTAACATAAGCATCTCTAGCTGCAATAAAATACAAAGAAATTGGGGAAAAAAGGGGGAGATATAATTGTTGCATTTTCCTTTGCAGGTTGTTATGGTTTTATACCTCATGATGCTCCCTTGATGCAAAATACCAGTATAAACTTTTGAGTCATTTTACTATGTAAGTAGTAGATGTTCAAAATTCTGGTGGTTTGGGAAGTATAAAGCCTCATTCATTTTTAATTTCCCCAGTGCAGCATCTTTAGCTTCCTATTTTTCAAACAATATATCCAGGGAACTTAAAAAGGCAGTAGCTAAAACCTGCCAGAAGCTACCATAGGAAAAAAAGAACTGGAAAAATCTTTCCAAACAGGTCTGTTGCTTTCTTAAGGTCTCAGAGTTACCATGGAGGATTACTAATCAGTGGATAAATTACCAACTTTTCAGTAAAGTGTTACTTGTACCATTCCTTTTTTGTCTTTATCCTTGTTGATTCTTCTGTGGAAGTGTTTAGCTTAAATCATAAGATATGTCATTTCAGAAGATTAATTTCTTTCTGCCAAGCAATTTTAAACACTATACAAATACCATGATTCAAACAACTCAATATGTAGGGTGCTAAGAAAGACTAAATAGCTTTATAGGTCAACTTCCTCCTGACTTGTGGCTAAAGACTGCTCCAGCTCAGTTTCCTACAGGCTTCCTTTGTGTTCCTTCACAACAGCAGCCACAAAAGGATCATTCACTTCTTTGTCAAAATACTGAAAAGATTCTAATGTCATTAGAACAGTCATTACTACAAATGGAGTTTTTTATTAAGGATAGTCTGTCTCTCAGATGGTGCATAGTACATTGAAGTAATTCATGATACACCTGTATATATCTTCATTTACATTTACTGAAAGCCATTTGTAGATTCCGATCATAAAACTGGTTAATGTGTGAAGCAAAGGGCAGACTTTGACATTATGTGTTCCTTAGTGCACAGCAGTACAAGATTCTTGAGCGCGACTACTTCAGTTTTTTAATGGACATTTGCTTGGGTTTTGCAGTTATATTCTAGTGGTTGATACTATAAGGAAAAAAAGTGAGGTATATTATAGAATCATAGAATGGTTTGGATTGGGAGGGACCTTAAAGATCATAAAGTTCCAGATTCCTGCCATAGACCTAGACCAGATTGCTCAAAGCCCCATCCAACCTGGCCTTGAACACTTCCAGGTACGTGGCATCCCCAGCTCCACAGGGCAACCTATTCCAGTGCCTCACCACTCTGCCAGTAAAGAATCTTTTCCTAGTATTTAATCTTTAATCCATACTTTCCATTTAAAACCATTCCTTCTCTGTCCAATCTAGCACATCTAGCAGAACATTGTCTTTTCAGGAAGGATCAGGTAAAAAATGAACAATAAAGTGAATGTGTGCTTGTAATCACTGTGTATTATCTAGAGACTTTCCCCTGCCTCTTGTTTATATGACATGTTTAAATTATTCCCTAATGCCTGAAGAATTACTTCTCTTTTGTCTTAGGGTAGTTTTTCCTGAAAACTAGTCATAAATCACCCTCTGCCTACAGTGACACTGTAGTCTGATGCTCCGATATTAATTCTTTATTTTCTAAAGAGTGAATTCACAGATATTTTAAGTATAGTAATTATAAAATATATTGATAAGACACAAAGTCTTCATTAATAAATTTAATGCAAATTAAAAGACAAATGTAACCACCTGTCTCTTAACTACAAGTATTTGTTTTGTTGTCAAATAAGAAAAGATACCTAGTTAAGTTTATTTTTAGTTGCCTCTTTTTGAGAGGAAGAAATGAGAATGAAGACAACAAAAGACAAAAAGGAAGACTAGAGGGCAGAGATGAACAAAGAGTCTTAGACAAATAGCTTATTTGGTAAACTAAACATTTGGATTGGTATGGGGCAGATTGTAGAACAGAAAATGCTGAAATCAAGATGATCAAGGAACCATCATATACGTTAAATAGTTGCCTCAGAGAGTATGACATTAAAAAAATTAGATTCATTGAGTCCAAAGGACAGATGGCACTAACAGATGAATACTGTACTTCTCTTTAAATGGAAATAGAAGAAAAATGCATATGACATGACTTTGTTTGAATAATGCCCCTGACTTTATTAAAGTTACTCAGGTTATGAATTTAGGCCCTCGAAAACTATTTATGTCATATCTGAAAAACAGTTAAGTATCCCATAAAAGAACTCAGGTACTTTGAGACTGGAGGCTGGCTAAGGAGATACTTGTAGTTGCTGAACATTTTGAACCAACAGAAACAGAAGAAATAAAAAATCAATAAAGCCTCAAATGAAAAGTGAGGAAAGAAATGAGGAGGTTATACTTTGCTACAATAACTCTGACATGAAGTTTTACACTTGTATTGGTCTTTTTTTCTAAGCTACTCCAAAAAAGGATTTTCCATCCAGGCAGAGAACAGCAGTGAACAGCCTGTCTACAAATCACTTTCTAAAAAAATTCACTTTTTCTTTTCCTATAGCTTTTCTAAGTGGCCTGCAGCTAGAAATCTGCTCCTCTAATTTCAGTCCAACAGCTACCAGAAGCCTGAGACTTTGCCAGTCCTTTCAGTAGAGTTGTGGTCAAGAGAGTTGGGCATCCCCTGAGGCTGCCTTGTTTCCTTCTGTTGGATAGTTTGGAACAGTTTGTAGGTCTGAACATGACCTGAGAGAAAGGCTCTAGGAAGGTATTTGGGCAAGATCATGGTTTTGCAAGAAGAGACCTGTCTTCTTCTGAACAGGAATTTACACTGAAGTTCAACATTGTTCTTGACACCTGTATCTACCTTACTGGATATTTTTGTAAAGATTTGTGATAGAATTTGCATCTCTTCTGCTTGCTTTTCTGAATTTGTGTTCTGTGGTTTTTTTAGGCATCGAGACTTTGAGGAGAAGATGGCTGAGACGGAAAGGTAAGAGAGGCAAGAATCACTGTACTTATGAGGGAGTCTGCAGCTCATGCTTAAACAAATAGTGCAGGCAGGAGCAGAGAGACAGCTTTCAGCAATGACTCACATCTTCCCAGGGGCCAGAGGATGCTGCAGTTCACTATGACTCAAAAAATTGCTCAGATGCCTGGAAGCAGCAACTCACCTTTGAAGACACAGCGAGGACAACAGCTGTGAACAAGTCTTGCTTGTTTTTTTCTGAGTCAGTTTTCTTTGAGAAATTCCAGGCTTTATTCCACACTCTTAGGCTTGTGGTTGTTTTTGTTGTTGTTTTCTTTTAAAAATTTACTGTTTAAGAACCTTTTTGTAGACATTACAAAGAGAAATAATTCTAGCTACAGCCACTCCAAAACTGTGGGGTTTTCAGGGTCCTGCTCTAAAAAGCTCAAGTATCCAGTCAGAGAAAGAGCTCTGTAGTTTGAGAACAGGTTAGAACTCTGGAACTCAGCAAAACAAGTCTTTTGTAAAACTGCTTATGCCTTCAATGAAAGAGACAGCAAGAACTTTTTGAGTTTTCCCTTCCTACAGAAAGTGATTTGTAAGGCAGGAGCTGATAGCTGTGGTTTTCTAAGTTGTTTGGCATTCCAAGTTTCATATGCTGTACAGGTACCTTTCAACTCTAGTATCACAGTTTGAAGGGAAAAATCAAATCCTTGCAGTAGGCAATTTAAAGTTTTCTCTCATCATACTTTTGTGTTCACAGGAATAAGGATAGTAGTGATATATCAAGTAAGAGCATTCCTTTTCCAGCAGAATTCTTTTGCTCTCTGGGCCTCTGTTATCATGTCAGCAGGAATGCCAAGGAGAAATGAAATCTCTGTTTTAAGACATTCCTATAACATTTCTGTATTAAATTTAATTTCAAGACTATGACATTTTTAATGCTTAAACAATTTGTAAAGTTTGCCACTTTCCGATTTTTAATCTTATTCCATGCAGATTAAAATAATTTCGTACCATTTCTGTAATAGGATACTGGGTTACTAATACTGTCATTTTGTCCTAGATTTTTATGATGTAGTTCTTAAAGTGTAGTGATTGTACCTCACTGGAACTTCGAGAAAATTGCCTGTGGTGGGATTAGGCGATTTTTAAAATGCTAAGTGGAAACTTTGTTTTTATGAGTATGCAAGTGGACAAACTCCCCTACATGAAATAAAAAATGGGAGCAAAAGTCTCTAAGAACCACAGAATATTATCTGGATGGAATTAAACACTGCTGTGCAACAACATTTCCTTTTTCTTGAATGAAAACAAGGAAGCTGTTTTTTGAAAATTACCTGTAAGAAATCAAACAGTACAAAAGAGGGGCAGTGTTTTAGCTGCCATTCACCAATGCCTCTGCTTAGTTCACTCTCAACATTTCTGTACAGACAGCTTAGTCTACTCCAAAATATCAGAATTCCCCTGCTGCATATCTTCTGAGTAATGCTGCAGTCTGTGAAACTCCTTGCAAATATTTCTTTCACCTAATGTTTTTCTGTTTATTTTATTAAATATTTTAGTGAGTTCAATCTCGTCTACTTGGAAAAAGCATCTACTTAGATTTACCAGCAATTTATACTGAGATAGAAGAGAGATGGGCAAATGTGCTCTTAACACAAAAATATCATGAGATGTCTGAGCAGGGACAAAATACAGTGTAACATCTTGACACAGATTTGTCTTTTACCACTTCACTCCTCAAATGTGTGAGGATGTATGCGTGAAGATGTAGCCAGTATTGTCACTTTAGTAGCCCAAAATAAACAACAAAGTTTTGTCCTCAAGTACTTATTGCATCCTCTTCTCTTTTGTTGGTAAATAATAGTCTGTGTCACCTTTCTAGGTTTAAATACAGTAGTGAAATACTGACTCATGCTGTCTCTGCTGACTGCTGATAAAGTAATCCACAAAAGTGTTATATAGTTAATGTTTCTACACTAACTGTAAAATGGCAAAACTTGATTATATATAAAGAAGAAAACAGATCCTGCCATGCTTGGTCTCTTTCTTCTACCTCCTCCCGCCCTTGCAAACCTGCAGACAGTAGATATGGGTAATGAGTTCAACATGAAACTCCTCTGGTGTCACTATTTGCACTTTCTCACAATAAGTGGTGAATGTGTTTAAAGGATTGCTATTTTTTTTAAAAGCTTCAGATGGCTTAGTCATAACAGAAAGAAAGGAAGCACTTGGAATGTAAAAAGTTTTCTTGCTGCAATTGTATAACATAAAATTTCTTCTGCAAATAACCAATTTAATGTGTACATGAAACTTCCTCATCTAGCAAGTTCCTAATTCTCAGCCTAGAAGTATTTGCTGATTGCTAGGCCCTTATGAAATACTTAAGTATGTATCTTTCTCAGTCATATTCATAGATCCATTATGGGATTTTGAGAGAACATTTTTTCCCCATGAGAAAGTATTTTCAGTATTTTAAAATTCATTATTTATACATAATAAATTTGGGATCCAAAGACTAAAGAGCTATCTCTTTCTACCACTGCTGTAGCATATTTCTGCAATACTGCAGCATAACTGTAGCATATTTGTGCTATTTTATTCCTATGTAATATGCTTAATCTTACTGACCTTGAATTATTATTTTTAAATTAATTTTAGTAGCTTAATGCAAGTGTCATAGCAATACAGATATTTACATACCAGTAGTAGTTCACATATTTCTATATTCACTGACAGTATCTGTGCCTGCTCTCTGAAACCCTTTTTGCAGTTGTTTTGTTATTTTTGTTTGGTGGTTTGCTTCTCTCTTCTTTTTTTTTAATTAGTACTAGGGCTAGTTCTGTAGACACCGAGTGTCCTCACAATTTTCAATCTCTCAGTGGGTAATGTGATGGTTTTTGTAAACCAATCCTTGCAGGATCCCTGTGGGAGATGTTCAGGGAAGGTACTGCAGCTAGGAACTCTTTTTATATTACAGAAAAAATTCTATCAGATCAAAAGTATATGTTCAGAAGAACTGAGGCATAGCTTACTTTTCTTGTTTTCCTAGTGAATATTGGGAATTGAATTTGGGAAGCATTCATGGATATGCTATATAAGAGACAGTGCTCTGGAAAAAGGCAGAGGTACGTAATTTCTTTGCATAAGCAAATCTTAGTACTTTGCAGGAGAAATTTGTTGCATTCATGCCTGTTTGTCATGGAAAAAACAGAGTGCTATGGTTAAAAATACTAATCTTGATTAAAGAAGGCATATCTTCCTGGATTTCTAGTCACAGTGGAAAAGCTGCTTTGTAAAGTCTAAGAAAAAAGAGGAAAAGCACCTGGAACTCAGACCTCAGACGTGTTGAAGATATTGAATCCCATCTCCAGGCTGCAGCCCGCACATCCCTTCAAAAGATGAAGACAATTTTTATGACTACCCCTTTCAATGCTTATGTATACGTTGCTCTCTCACAGAGCAGCAAAGATCATGAAACAAGATTCTGTCTGCAGCAGACAGCTCTTAAAAATTCTGAAATTGGTGCTTAACATGCCTGCAATTCCTGACAAGCTTTGTGCTAGATAATGACACCTATGTCCTCCTCAGTTACACACAAATGAATACTCAGGCTGAAGCTTGTGTGAATGGATTGTACATTTCCTTGGATGTAGGTTGGAGTTTAAACCAGGAAAAAAGATCTTCCACCCACTGGGTAGAAGGACAAAATATTTGGTAGTCTCTTGCTTATCAAGACATATTATCTTCTGAACAAAGAAAGAAAAAGCAGCAAAAATCCAATGAAGTTTTTCAATATTTTCATTGGTTTTATTTCTCAAAATAGCAAGAAACTAATCTTTTAAAATATATTTCAAATGAAAGCTAATGTAACAAAATGCATGACTGTACTTTGGCAAATTATATTTCTCAAGCATAACACAGTAGTGGAAAAATTAATCCTAAATTTGTTTTGTGTTAATAGTTTGACAAAGCAAATAAGTGATTTGGCAATGAAACAAGATTATCTAAATATGCACTTCAAGAAAGTAATTTTTATTGTCAGACTTATTTCCTCAAATCAAAATATTTCTTAGTTTCTGTAGCATTTCAACTGCTCTGATAGACACAGAAGTTTAATACTTCACAGTTAAGTTGATAAATTCTGCTCTTCATTCACATCATACATGACCACATGCATTGTCTGAGATCTAATAGAGAATAAATATGATTGTCCCAATTGTATTGCAGACTAATGAAATTAAAGTCTCTCTGCAGATTAACTGTGTACAGTAAGGCAAAGTCCTTCCTTTGTTTTAAACCGTGGCAATACTATTTTTTGTTGTTTTTGATGTCTGTGTTATGAAAGATGGAAAACAACTCTTCATCACTGAGTTTCTCTATACCACAGAAAGTTATTCTATAATATTTCCCCCACTTCTCTCTCTTCTCAGCTGAAACGTCCTGCTTTGTTTCATCATTACTATTATGGGAAGCATATAATAATCTCTGTTGTTAATCCTGAAATTTTTACATTCTTTCTGCTAGTGGGGGGAATCAGAAAAGCAGACACTGTTTGAAATATTTCTATGAATTGATTGATTCAGGTTGTTCTCAGGAAGAAATCATAGAATCATACAATATTTTTTTTTTGGGACAGACTTTAAAGATCATCTGCTTCCTGTTGTGAGCAGGGACCCCTTCCACTAGACCAGGCTGCCTAAACACCTCCCAGCCTGGCATTGAACACTCCCAGGGACAGGGCATCCACAGCTCCTCTGGGCAACCTGCTCCAAGGTCTCACCACCCTCACAGTAAATAATGTATTCCTAATAGCCAATCTAAATCTGCCCTTTTTTTTACTTTAAAGCCATTTACAATAATTGTAGTTTTATCAAGTAAAACTGAAGCCCTCCTTTGAGTCAGACTTCAAAATGGCTCTTCAGGCTCCAGAGGTGTAATTTATCAACATGTGGGTGTATTCATCTTAATTGCGCTCCTACATTGGTCTGCTATTGTGGGGACAACTGGAACTTTGGCAAAGAGCACATGAATAAATCTTTAATAGTTTAGAAAGTATGTGTTATTCTTTTCCAATTGTCAAAATATTTTATAAATAATTTCTTTACCCGTTACTATTGGATGAACTGAGAAGTTTAATTTATTCAACTTTACAAAGAAATCCATTTTGCTGCTCTTTATTGATGTCCATTGAAAAAAAGATTTTTAATTACCTTGTACTTCTATTGTTCTTCTTTCCTTTTTCACTTTAGAAACAGCTAAGCTGTCATCTGCAGAAGACTTCTACTATAAAATTAGGTGTTTTTTCTTTGGCTTAATAAGAAGTACAGAGCTAATTAGACCCTGGTAAAAAATTCAGGCTGAATAGGCCAGAAGCCTATTTATTTGCAAGCATAAAGTACTTCTGATAAATTCTTTCCAAGACAGCAACAGAGAAACCACTGCCTGTCATACCAGCTTTGCCTCTGAATGCTGATGATAGAATCTTGACTGGAAGTGGCCAGAAGCAGCAGGTTCTGTTCTCTATCCAAGATTAATTTATCCAGATGCGAATTCTTCCTATGTCTGTATTTTCTTTTAATCCACTTATGTCCCTTCTTAAATTTTCACGAAGTTCCATTAGTGTTTTAAGTGTACTGCCTTCTAATAAACCAGTATGTTTTCCTCTGAACAGTGCAAACTGTTTCACAAAAACCTTATAAAGGATGAACTACATTTTGCATTTAGACTTTTACAAATTGTCCTTGGCAATCTTAGTATTGCCAAAGTCACCTAACTGGTTTACAAAATTCCAAGGTCTCAACCATTTTCTCTATAATTGAACAGTAAAATGGAGGAGGGTTCAGAATCCTAAACACATTTTTCCTGAAACTAGAGGGTATGTATGATAATAATTTTTGTTTCACTACAAATATCATAGTGATCCTTGGTTTTAATATGATATGCATAACTCCTTTTTTACAGGCTAGAAGGCAAACAGATCAGTGCGTACATAAACACAATGACACTTTATTCAGATTTTCTAATGTAAACCTGAGGCAAATTTATCACTTTTAGAAGAGGAATAGCAGCAGAAGGAGAAGTTTCTCACAAGAGAGCCTGAAGGACTTTGGCCTTCAGTTATAGACAGAGATTCAGCTAAGCTGTTGTTTAAAGATCATCTCCAGTATAATGGTGCTCTCGGTGTGAATCCAGACCTTGTGCTACAATGTCAGTGTACTTACCAACTCTCAAAGGACTACAATTTCCCTAAGTGTTTATCCTTTCTTCATGCTGGAAGCAATAAAATTCCTTATGAGTGCAATTGTCTTGTCCTAGACAATGTGAAGGTCCTCATCTTCACAAAAGGGACAAATAAGTGCTCCTCATGAATTCCACATGCTGTTGTACATGGCTTTTGAAAAAGAAAGGATTGGATAGAGACAGATGCTTAAAACAGGGCTTTGAAGACAAGAGCTTTGAATAGTTCTTATAAATGCTGTGATGTAAATATTTGATACACTTTTAACTTGCTGTTTGCCTCACTGATTTCTCATTAGTCTTTCTTAAAAGCTGAGATGTGTTAATTTATTTTGTGATTATAATAGCATTGTGTCTTTTTTTTTTTTTTTAAATGTGTAATTTTACAGAATTAGTAAAAAGCCCCAAACAACTGTTCTATTTAAATGTGATTAAATTAAAGCTAGTATGATGCATGGCAAGTACCTAGGTGACATGTTGGTGAGAGTACTGCTGGTAACTGCATAAGCACCTGAGATTGAATCTTCTACAGCTTTTGGATATATGCCAGGCTTGCTGAGTTTCAGAATAGTATAGGAATTCTCAAGCTTTTATCAAAAGCACACTACTTTATTTCTATAGCAATTCCAGTGCTATAAATTTAATGCCGCTTTTTATTTGTGAAGGTGCCTCCACCATGATTAGTAGACTAGCACAGCACTATGAAATGCACACAATAAAGATGACATTGTACTTTACCTTCTTCCATTTATTGGAACTGCAGGGTGCTGATTTTAAAGCTTGAAGGAAGAAAGATATTTTGAACCATATGGGCATGATCATTTTTATGTTTAAGTGACTGTTTAAGAGCTGAACCAGAAGTGTGGCTCTTGTTACACACGCTATCTTCAAGAGAAGCTGTCTCCAAACCACAAACCAGTCTTCACTTCCCCCATTTTCCATAAATTTACTGACCTGATTGATCACAATGCCTGTGTGGGATTAAGGAGCTGTTCTAAGGTGCCTGGCCTCTTGCTGCTCTCCAGCTGGCTTTGGAAATAGTGCTGGACTTTGTCCAAGCTGATGAAAAGTAGATCTGTACAGATAAAGCTGCATTCTCACTACTGTGAGTTTAAGCCCCAGAGCCAAGAATAAGGTCTGTTGCTGTTTAGCTTCAACTTCACAGCCTCTAGAATGGTTTAAGGCAGAAATCTGACATTTATGAAGTCTTTACACTTTTCTGAAAACTGTAGAAACAGTAAAAGATAAAAGTAGTGCTTCTGAAGACATAATTTTTGCTGAATCTCCAGGGTTTGTTTCTCTCTCTTGGATAGTGTATGCCTTTTCTCAGTGCTGGTGTTTTTCATGTAGAAGAAAGGGCAATTTTGAAGTATGCCTTGTGCTGAAATATATAATACAAAAAAGTGCCCTTTAGGTGGAGAAAAGTCCCCTAGAGACTGTGATCTTAACATATATATATTTCTTTACCAATTTCTGCTCAGAGAATATTTTAAACTAGACTGCAGATATCTTTATGCTTCAAAATTGAGAAATTTACAAAGATTCTTGAAAGGTAGACAAAGATTTGTTGTAATTCATGGGCAGTTACTAGCAGACACTAGAGTTTTCCATTCAGGGGGGTGGCATGAATTATACTGAATTTCTCTACTGAGGATGCCATATAATAGAATGCAAAATAAGTCAAGTTGAGCTAATTTCTCAGCTTTGTATATGTGTTTTTTTAAAAAAGTAATGATTAAAAATGGTCATTTAAGTGTGTGGTAAGAATCACACCCTTGCAGACTGTGGATACAATTTAGTAGTGTGGTGTGTTCTCAAATTAAACATAAAATGTTGAAACATTGAAGAAGTGCTAGAAAACTCATGTAAAAATATCTTCTCTTGTTACTTTGAGTCAGAAAATGTTGCAAATTTTATGGAAGTCTGTACTTAACGTTTTAGCCTAGTAAAAAAGCTAAAATGTAAAAAAATTAGGGAGTCCAAGTGGGGAAAAAACATACTAAATAAAAAAATTTAAAATATTGGAAATCTCTAGTATTTTCTTATAAACCATTACATAAAGTCTGAAAATTAACCCTTTGTGCATAGTTGACTTGAATCCAAACACTGAGTCCTGAGAAAAGCCTTAAGAAAGAATTTGATTTGACAACCTGTGCACTGTAAGTGAGCGCTGGGAAGCAGTTCTGGGAACATAACAGAGTCACCAATGAATTCAGTAGCAAATGTCTTTCCAGGAGGAAGACTGATTTGACACTATGAATCCCAAAAGCTACTAACTTGGACTTCTCTTTGTGATTTTAACATTTTTGTTGTTCTCACAGCTGCAAATAACATACCTCACTTGTAAACAACATATTTGCTCTGCTTGCTTCTATTTAAAAAAAAGGAATACGTTGGGTGTTTTCAGAGGTTGTCTGTCAGTATATACAAACCTATTCCTGCTGATAATGGAGAAATATTACATACTACAAAAGTTCTATTTCACACATGAAAACTCTGTAAAGAATTTTGGAGTTGAGATTGACTATTTCTAGCTGCTTTTTTTCTCTTTCCCTTTTTAATGTGATGCCTATTTTTCAAAGAACTTTGGTATTATCTTAAAAAAAGAAACAAACCAACAAATACATCAAAAATTAATTTTGAAACAGTTTTCAAATAAAATCTATTTTCCAGTATGATGCAGAGGAAGCAAAGAAACAACAGAGGACTTCAATTTCCCTGTGAATGGCAGTTTATGATTTGGAACAAACAGTTGTTAATTTAGGAAGATGGAATGAAACATTAAAACTCAGGTATATTGGTGTAACAAATACTATAAATACCCAGAAAAATAAATTTTGTTGCCATATTATTTCTCTATAAAGTTTAATCAGTCATTTTCAAATTCAGGAGACAATTCACTGACTGCATTATCCAGTATGGTAACTTGGAAAGCTCCATTCAACTTTATGGATTTAGTATAGTTTTCAAAATGGAAATCTGGGTCATTCGGTCTTAAATAATAAAAAGAAATAATTCTTTTCAGACTTTAAGTTGATCATCTAAAAAACTAATCCAAAATTTTATGCTGAGTTTTATTTTCTGTTTCTTATGGCCTGTGAAGGGTGTCTGTATTGACTTCAAGTGAACTCACTCCCTTGCCATTTGCAGCCACGCTTAGACAGTTGTAGTTACTAAAGTGTCGCCTGAAGTATTGCTTTTGGAAATGTATACAGATGAGTGTATGAAGACTGGAAAAGCCACCACTAAGGAATAAACTGCATGTATTTACCCCACACACCCCCTGCATGTATTTATGTTTGCACATGTACATGGGATGTTGCACACATGTACCCAAATGCATATTTATGTGTTCATGCACATATTTGCTTACTCACCTGCATATCTACACACACATTTCTTCACACACATGCATGTTGATGTGAATGCATGGAAATTTGCACCACACGCTTGAGGAGAAACCAAGAAGGAGGAATAAAGATGCTTTTTGGGTAGTCTGACAGGTGAACAAAAAATTTCAACGCAAGGCAATTGTTGGAAGGAGAAGATTAAAATTTGATGGCAAATATTAGAGGTAAAAGTGAAATTGAACACTATGGAACTCCTACACTGTGAGCTACCTGGGGCACAGATAATCAGGGCAACATAGTCAAATCAACACATGAAGAAGAGGTTAGTCCTCAGAAATACTGGAAAAAGCTATGGTAGGACACGATTATCTGCTGAAAGGAAGTGATGATTCAAGAAACAGAATAAAATACAGCTAAGCTTTAGGCACCTGTTCTGGCAGAATAGGAGTACAGAAAACATTGTACTTAATAGTCTTATGCAAAAAAGACCTCAGCAAGATTTAGTCATATCCTGCAGCTGTGGATAAGGCTCAACAAAAGATGCCTGGAATTACATGCCTGACAAGCAATACAACAGTTAATAGGATCTATAGCAGTTAATAGGATCTATAGTCTTATTTGTTCCATTGATAAATATGAGGGCTGGATTGGGGTGAGAGGAAATGAATTAAGAGCTTTGTTTAGTGAAATTGTACATAAGCTAAGAACTAGACGCCTAGGAGAAAGTATTGGAAAAAAAAAATCCAGAATTTTTTTCAGATTATTATTTGTATACTGGAATTGACCTCCAGCTATGGAATCTGCATAGAAATTGAAAAATAAAAAATATATGCTTTCTATCTTATTAGAGCAGAGGGAAAATGTATGAAAAGATGAATGGGTCACCTCTTTGAGGTAAGGAAAAATAGGAAGGATTAAGAGAAAAGGAAAATCAAGGAGAGAAGTGAGATAGGAAAACAATTAAACTAAATGAGCAGAAGGGATATAAAATAAGTGGACCATGGAAATGTCAAATAAGTGATTCACTCAGCATTTTCCAGTGGTATATGAGTAACACTGGTATCACTCTGTGGAGAAATTCAGAGGTAAAATAAAGTTTGAGAACCTGATGGATTTTGTGTGGCGTGTAAATTGTGAAGTGAAAAACTAGTTTTAGATCTTATGTTTCCCTGGGCTGCAATCTGCCTAAACAGTGGTACCATGTGAAAAATACTATGAAATGCAGCAAGAATGAAAATGTATAAAAAGTACTTTTAAAGTTAAGATAGGCAGAAGGTGTGACACATGAAAGAGAAACAGTGAAATGTGAAAGTAGGAAAAAGTATAATTGCAGTAGCAACAACAGAAACTTTTTTTATGATGTTTTTGTCATCAAACACTGAAGTATTAGGTTTCATGGTCTATAGAAAAGATATAATCTTACAGCTTAAGTGTTTCCCATAAATTATTTCAATGCATATGTCACGGGAAAAGAGGCAGGAATTTAAAAAATATATTCTTGGACCTATATGTCAGTGACAGTGGCCCAGCTGGAAGTCTTATAGATGTGAGCTTGGGAAAGGGTGAAAAAGATGGGTGAAGGTGACAATATTGTGGAAGCAGGTTGTTAAGTGTGGGTGGAGGTAGAAGCCCTTGCTTGGTTGAGTTATGTCAGGCGAGAAAAAAATAAGCAAAGGCTGATTGTAGAAAACTCAGTGTAATAACAAATAGTGAAAACTGGAATTGGGATGTTTAAAAAATAGAAATAAGTAATAGAAAATTCAGAGGACTGATATATGATACACCTTAAAAAGCTTACAGAATGCTGAAAAGTTGCTTGGATGGGGATATAAAAAGAAGGGAAAAAAGAATTTAAAGAAAAGAAAAAAGAGAGGTGGGGGAAAAAAACCTGCTTGTAGAACTGAAAAGTTGTTTAACTGTTTTTCTGTGATTTAGTTTTACTTTTCTAGAAATGTGAAATTACAATTTTGAGGGATATTTTTTTTTTTGAGAATAATTACTGTGTGTTATATGTGTTGTCAATCTCTGAAAGTAATGACCCTTGGAACGAAAAGAAATTCCAAAATTCCCATGATTATTGACTTGTGGTAGAGCAAAGTCAATTTCTGTAGAAAGACAATGAACTCAGTTTCCATGTGCATTGTGTTATGTGGTTAAAAAGCTATTTCTGTAGAGAGCACACAGATGTAGTCTTTTATGTTCCTCTAGTGATTTTGTATTACTTGCTTTCAAGCAAGCAACAGTCATATGTTTGTATACGTTTAAGTAAGTTTCAAAAATAGTTTAAAACTTTACCAGGCTGGATATAGCTGTTGCTGAGGACCACATGCAATGTTAATAGGTGGAAAGTAATTGGTATTTATATATTTTGTCTATGGAGCAGGTTTTTGAAAGTGTCTGCAGAGTGGTTTTCTAAAAGTGTGTGTATCAAACCTCTTTGCTTTTTGGGGATTATAGGACTATTCAAAATGTCCAATACATGGAAATAAGCACAATTTTCACTGTAATAAAACCAAAGTAAAATGCACCTTTCAATGTCATTGAAACAATGGATATTTTCCTCTCCTTTAATTTTGTTTTGGCCACACTAACTGTTGACAAATAATTACAGAATAGTGTTCTCACTACTTATAAAAAGGAGTTGGCTTTTTAATTACTTTCCTGTTGATAAACTGAACACAGAGGAGAGATTAAATTAAACCCATTGATTAGAAGTGCAGTAAATGTAGCCTTTAAGGTAGCCTTCTGTTTAGGCTCTTTCTTTTGGTTGCCTTGATAATCTTGCTTCTCTTCAATGTCAGAGGATTTAAGTGGCACTTGACAAGAAAAAATATTGGAAACCTGGTAGAGAAAAGCCAGAGAGAGCATCAAGAGCAGAGAGTGTTTGAGGATAAAATGTGTTGAAGAAGATCAGAGAGTTGTAAGGACAGCAAGGCTACCTGAAGTGACTGCTAAAATGGTGTCTTCAGAGGTTTCTGTTATTACTGTTATTATTCTTGTGATGGATGTCCTCTAAAACCCATCCTTAAATAAAATGTATTTAGTCTGCAGCCTAATTAACTGTGTTGATGTTCAGTTTTTTAAAAAATATTTTTCTATCTATCTATCTATCTATCCATCCATCCATCCATCCATCCATATCTCAGTATCAAGGTATGAGCTGCCAGTTTGGTATGAGGAGCCAGTATTACCTCATATAAATGAGGTGGTTCATTGCCTAACAAGCTTCTAGTCTTGTCTATGTCTGCTCTGCCAGAGACTTTCATATTTCAAAGGCATCTACGCTTGATCCAGGGTGGATTATTGCTGCAGCAAACAGCCTCTCATTACCAAGAAAGCTACAAGTCAGTACTGCTTAAGTGAAGTAGCCAAAGAAGAATTTGTCTTCAGTAGAGTTTCCAGTGAATATGTAGAGGAAATCAGTTCCAGACATATTCCAGGCTTTCAGAAATTTGTGAAGAGAATCCCTGATTGAAAGGGCTACAAAATCACCCTGGCTCTATTTCTCTGCCAGCTGAATGAATCACAAAGAATATTCTTTAGCAGAGAAAAACGTATCAGGTATTAAAAAATACTGTTTCTATGTGCCTTCAAAGGTAATGAATGGATTTTTTTAGAATACAGTAATGATCTTTATCTTCAGAATTATGCTTGAGGACTTCTTATGGTGCCCCTACATTAGAGTATTAGCTGAGACAAGTTGTGCACAGATGCAAGGAATCTTTTAGTCATTCTTACTATATTTTCCTCTTTACATGAGACTGGGGCAGTCTCAGAGCACACAGATTTATTTTCAGGTGGTTGTCAGATACTGCATCTAGTGCATCCAGAACTGCATCTAGTGCAGCTAGAATTATTAATGGTGTTAACTTCCCCAACTGGCTTAGAAACTTTCAGGAAATATTACTGGAGATGTGTATAATATTAATATTGGGATATACTTAACTACTGTTTAAATCTGTAGAGTGACAACTTTAAAGAGATGTCTCCATTAGTTGTGGTGTGCTGGAATGTGCCCTAGCACACAGCAGATAAATGTGGAATTCAGGTATTTTGGTAGTGCAGTTGGGAGGATCGCTCTGGTCAGTGTGAGCAGACTGATCTTGTTGACCTGCTGCTGCAGGTGAGGAAAAGGCTGCATTCCCATGAGCTCTCCACCCTCCACTGCTCAGGATATCAATCCTCCTACTTGCTTATGCCTGGAGCCGGCATTTAGCTTCACTTAGAACTTGGACCATTTCAGAGTGACTCCTAGGGAAGTATTTCTATATTTACTTTCATGAACAAACCAATAGGATTGAAAATAATGTTCAGTCCTGTTATAACAGAAGTCTTCTAGACATCTCCACTAGCAGTGAGTGAGTTGTGACAAGCACATTTTTCCTTTAAGCTTTGAATGAACTGTTGGAGCCTTGAATGAGATGCACTGATTTTGATTTAGATATGGAAAAAGCTGGTAACTGAATTTTTACGTACACAGTGTTCTATTTCTACTCATTGTGTAAAGTATACCCTTGATTTAAATTGCCATTGATTTTACTATCTTGCTAATGAAGGATGATAAGGAATGGAAAGTTAGTTATGTCCATAAACTTCTCAACCCTGAATGTTTTATCAGCCTGTTTGCAAGATTTCTTTAGCCACTGCAAATTGATCATCCTGCTTAATTTCTCATGCTGAAAGCAATTTATCTCTAGCTCCTTTTCCCCTAGGGACAAGCTGTGTTTTTGAGGCAAAATAAAATTTATGCAAATGATTCATCTGTATTGAAATCTGATTATTTAAATCTTCAAGTTTTCTAATTCACTTCTTGTGCTTATTAAGAGCAAAATTACTGGCTATCCAAGCATTCTTTTCAGAAGACATGATCATTGTCTTATAATAAATTAATGAGTAAGAATATGACTTTGTAATGTTGTCTATTTCTAAAATACAGTGTAAATGCTTGTTCTACCTCTGTAGAATGGACAATCAGGCTGCTCTGGGATGTGTAGTCATGTATCTCAATAAGCTTCTTGCATTCCTTCTGCCTGTGATGAGGTTTTTATCCATACCATGGACAGCTTGCTATGCACACAAATTGACATGGATTTGCCCTGCTTTTCTTTCCATTTAAATATTAAATTCATAAAACTTTCTTGGGAAGCCAATACATGTCTTTTCTTTATAACTAGAAGGCATTGGTAGAGCTCAGAGTGAACCCAGGGAGAATGGGGAATGGGTACAGACTGCAAGTATAGCCATGTCAGGGTTGGTAGAAGCAAGCTGCTGAGGCCATCTGAAGCTTAAGACCTTCATGTGTAACTGGAGTGCATTTGGTAGATGCCCAAGGGCTCTGCACCTCTCTCCAAAGTTATCCACAATTTTATAGAAGCAGCTTCCCACATTTTGAAGTGCATTGCCAGAGGTCTGATTGTGACACCTGTAAAACTACAATGGCTGTCCAAGGTGTTCCTCATGGTCAATAGAGATGAGTAAGTACATTAATCACTTAAGACAGGTTTATCCTTGGTCAAAGTCTAAACCAAAAAAGGAAAATTATGACTTTAAGAGACTGAAGTTTGTAACTGAAGCTTTGATGATTGATTCCTAGGTGTATAGGGCAGAGTCTTCATGGGATGGGTTTAGATACTGAAATTTCCTTTTATTTAGTGTGTAATAACAATTTTGGTTTGCTCAACAGTCTATATTCTTTTACAGTTCTCTTATAAATTCTGTCCACAGAGGCACAACCTAATAAGCAGATAACTTTTAAAAAATATTACATGAAAAAACATGCTTCTTTTTGAAATCTGTAGTATTTAAGCTTAATAGGGCACAGAAAAAAGACATTTTCAGCTGGAGTACAGAATGGAGAATCTAAAGAACAGCAAAGGAGATTGATGAAAAACAAACACTGGAGATGCTTTTACTCTTCCAAAGAAGAGGGAGGAAAGGCTAGAAATCCATGTCAGCACAGACATAGTGGGTAGTCAGGGCTTCTTGAAGCATTGTTCCTTAAGAGAGTATTAGATATATATTTTTACCTCCAAAAAAACCACATTGGAGCCTAATATAATAGCACTGTTATTAATTTCTATTCTGTAAAAACTAACCCAAGTAGTATGCAACAGTTTGTGACTTCTGAACACCTTTTAATATTCGCTTCGGAGCACAAAAGAGAATTGATTGTGCCACAGGATCTTCTACCTGACTAAATGTAGACAAGCATGAAATCACAATAGCGCTTAAAATACTACCCTTCCTTCCTGCTCTTACTTGCAGGGTGTTGGG
>VRYO01001463.1:40695443-40718524 GCA_009812075.1 Sialia sialis | reverse complement strand
TTCTGGAGTCAGTTTGGACTGTGCTTGTTTAATGGAACTTGGGAAATACTGTAATGATGTGCTATCCACCTGCCTTCCACTTGAATAATTGTTCTTGCTGCTTGAAAACGCTTTGCGAGCCCATGAGATAAGAAAATCAAGATAAAAACAAATGGTAACTACCCACACTGCTACCATTTCTTCTCCTCTCTAGGCAGGAAGATCTTCAGCATGTGAAAAAAACTAAAAAATAAAAGAAAAGTAGCTGTATTGACAGTAAGATTAAAAATGAGTAACAACTACTTTCTGGACTTGAAATTTGTATGCCTGTATGGGAAGTGCCCAGAGTAGAAGGAAATGTTTCTTTAGAGGTACATAATGTGGAAGTGGTGAAGAGGAAGTGCTTTATTATTTCATGCACATGGAATCTAGGAAATAAGTGCTTAATAACTGGGCTTTATGGTTACCCCCCTGTGTAGCGGGGGGGAAAAAAGAAAAGAAGCCATCCTCTTTCTGTCTGGTACAGATTACTCTTATATTAAATTATTTTCTGGTCATGTCAGTAGGTTTGCACAAAGTAAATTAAATAGACTTTCCTTCTATAACTGTGGGTGCTGTGAACCATAGCTCGGGTTTCCATGTTTGACTTCTACAGGTCTGTGTTAGTGAGATAAATCACATCAGGAGAGGCAGTGGTCTGAGGCTGAAAGCTCTGCTGTTTGTGATGCCTGGAGGTTCACAGGGTTTCTCACAGGGCTTGAACTCCCCCTCCCCAATTGATTTCTAGAATACTCACCAGTTGTGTGATTTAGAACTATTTCATGGACTAAATTTCAAATGCATGTGCGCTGTTTTGGACAAAACAAGAGCTTCTTAGTTTCTAGGTTAAATTTATAGTTGAGCAAACATCCTCAAGGTATTCTTTCAAACACAGGCTGTAATTGTGAATTTCTTTGACTGGTGCCTACTATTTTCAAGGTATACTTTTGGGATACATTTGAAGAGAGCAAAGACATTCTTTGATCGAAACACAGAACTGGGAAATCTGATTTATCATCTGTTCTGTCCTAGCATTCCTGCATGCACTTGAGCAAGGTGCTTGGAATATTCTTCTGTTCTGAATAATACTTATTTTAAAACTACCACCCTGTTCAAGAGAGTGAAAGCGTTTGGATATTGAAATTGTTATGTGCTGACTCTACTGATCACACACTCAAAAAAACCCCAAACCAAAACCCATCATCTCTCTTGCCCAACCAAAAAAGAAGCAACCACTGCTTTTTTAATGATTATTTCTGTTTACACTGAAGAGCTATTTTTCAGGAAAAGAAGCTGGTGTTCTGTCTTGTACATCAAGTAAATGGGAACCACAGGGCTCCCCTGCCTTCTGTTATACATCCAGCCTCATTGCCAAAGGCTATCACACCATTTTTTCAATTATCTGTGCACAGAAAACATCTCCCTTTATTACCAGTATTTTTCACTTCTTTCTGGCCTTTAATATTGGTTCTAATGGCCTGCTTCTAATGAGTAAGAGGTAGGCCCAATTAAAAATATTCCCAACTTGCACAGCAAAGGAAGACTTAATCAAGAAAACAATGTTGTATACAAATTCTAAATTAACTTTACTCAGCACCTGCAAAACACAGCTTTTTAAACACACATATTGTGGATGTCTGTAAACATAATATTCTGATTCCATAAAATACCAAAATAATGATCTATTAGCAAAACCTTTTTCTTTTTGCTTGTTTGTTTGATTGATTGATTGATTGAATGGATTCATTTTTTTATGATTTCTATTTTACACCTCAGTAACATCGCAGAAGAAGCAAAAGCAGAGATGATAAATAACCTACCTGCAATAGACGCCCAGAGCCTGGAGAGAGATCCCAGGTCAGCAAGAGAGTGCCTGAAGTGTGGCATAAAGGAATTTTAGCCACTCCAGACAGTAAGTTGACTTCACTGGGGATCCACCTTAAATGTGCCTATACAAGATATATTCCATGGGGAATAAATAAGACGAGTTAGAGGTGTGCAAATGCCTGCAGAGCTAGAATGTTATTGGTATAATGGAGAGATGATGAACTGGCTCCTATGACTGGAGTGTTGGAATGGAACGATACAGACTTTTTAGGAAGGGTAGGCAGGGGAGATGAGCAGAGGTGTCTCCCTCTGTGCCAATGACCAGCTCTACGTTGAGATGGGTGAGAAGCCAACTGAGAATTTATGTGTCAGAATCGAAGGCAGGGCAGGGGCAAGTAACATTACAGTAGGGGTCTTCTACAGACTGTCCAACCAGGACAGCTGAGTGAATAAGGCTCTCTACAAAGAGAAAGGAGCAGGCTTCAAGTACTGAGGCATAAAATCAGTGACTGATGAAGAAAATATTAAGAGTGCCCTTAAAGGTCAAGCTTTTGTGAATGGAAGTTTTACATCAGACTATAGCCTGTTGTCACGGTCCGCACAACCTGAGCGGGGGTCGTGATGGTTTGTTTGACCACAGGGTGCAAAAGACAACAGCAAGAGACTAAGGTTTTGTTCAGCAACAAGCAGCAAAGCAGTTTATTGAGGATTTTGGGGTATGGTAAGGGGGAGAGAGATGAAGGTGACGGAGCAGAGAAGGGAGAGAGAGAGAGAGAGAGAGAAAGAGAGAGAGAGAGGGAAAGAGAGATATAGCTACCAACAGACGGGACGTCGTCCTCGGATCATCCGTCGATGTCTTCCATCCGTTGGGGAGAAAGAGTTCTCAGAGGGTCTCTTCAGAGGGTGATAATTTTATAGTCTGTTTCAAGGCGAGTGGCTGCTGGCCAAAAGGTGGGGAGATTTATGGACTATTGTGTTCATGGGCCTGTGGCTTCGAGAATCAGATTTGAGAATCAGATGCAGCACAGAACACTACAACCAGTACTCCACTGGAGAGCAGTGTACCATGGAGGTAGCATTGGCAGGCACAACACAGTCCCTTGGCATCCACCTTAGCTAGGCCAGCAACTCCACAATGAGAGGTGGGGTCCTGAGGGATTTCGAAATCTCAGTCTCTGACGATGATTGTGAGGCAATTCAGGCAATCTTCAGACTGACTCTTACACCTGTGCACATAGAAAAATAGGATCAGGAAAGTGATAATTTATGATTTGACGCAATAAGAAACTTTTTTTGTTTTACTATATTTTCTTACAAATTTTTGGAGTTCATGATATTGAATTCAGATGCAAGAAGTGACATATAAGAAAATGAATTCAGCACAATATATACTTTTCCTAGTCCAAAAAGTACATTTTCAAACTTCTATTGCCATCTGTTTGCAGAAATACTTTTTCATCATCTTACTCATGTTGGTCCCTCTTGCCCTCTGTCCCTCTCTCTTAAACACAAATATAGACAGAGGGTCTTGCATTACTTGACAATCCTGGCATTGGTTGTTTCTTTTATCTGTAGAACTAAATGAAATAGAGAAACTGCATTGGTTATAACATATAAGAGGAAAAATGATTTATTGGTTTCAATAAAGCAAAAAAGAATAGCCAAGAACAACTCAGAAAGGTTTTAATGACAATCGCTCTTAAAGAAACAATGCCATCAGTTGTTTTCCTAGAGGTGTAATATAATTTAGAGATAATATACTGCAATTAGGATGTGTAAATGAGTTCAGAATTTTTAAGAGGCTTATTTTCTCTAAACTTTTTCAGTGATTCCAGAAACTGAATTCTGAATAACTTGATTTGATTGCCCAGTAGTTTAGCTTGACTTTATAAAACTTTTTTTTTGCTATGTTACCTGTTGAATTAAGACCTGTATTTCTGACAGTTAATCAAGTATATAATCTAAAGCAGTGATAATTGTTTGAACTCATTCAGTCATGAGTAATATCTTCTAATAAGAACAAAAAACACTTTATGGTAAACAGAAGACTTTAGAATATAAGCATCTTCTCTGATATAGGCAATTCCATCTTAGATGCTTTCTTTGGATTTTATCTTGATTTCTGTCTCTTTATTTCTCTACAAAAATGTGAGCAAAGATAAAGGCTTAAACAAATGTTGTTTTAAGCACTGGGACCTCTGTGAACCTGCAAAACTGAATGAGGAGCTGTAAGTGCTATAGTTCTTTCTGCAATTTACACTAGCCAACTGGAAGGCATAAACAAATACCAAAAGACAACGAGGGTCAGTGTAGTGAATCATGACTAGGATAAATCATTTAAGAGAAAAACTATTTGTCAAGAATGAGCAGAATAGGTCAGACTAAAAAGAAATAGGAAACTTCTGTCAGCCTTTTCAAAACAAGTAATATAGGCCTTAATCTCAACACCTAGTGCTGTTTGCCCCCTGTATTACTGAAAACCAAGACTAATAATATATATATGTGCATATCCTTTCTATGTGAACAAGAAAAAGTGTTTAAGTGTTTCAATGCTTTTTTTATTTTAGCATACTTAATGCTTCTGCTTTTAATCCAGATGGACACTACACATCGTATTCTTTTTGATATAATATAAAAAAATTCAAACACAGAACAACAACTAAATGAACTGGAAAATATCAAGCAGCTTCAGAATTTTCTGCTTGAATTCACTTACACAAACTTTTGTTCCTCATGGTAAAATGAGTTAGATTTTTTTTTTTTTGGGTAGGGAGCAATAGTTCTATTCATGTAAAAGCAGATTTTCTACCTAGCTGATAACTACCAAATGATAATACTGCCCACTTGGAAGTACTTAAACTTAGTGCCATATTTAAACAAAACAATTCACCAGATTTTGAGTTCGTGAGATACCAATTAAAATACACACAAGAAGGGAACTTTGGCATCAAAAGTATATACCATATATCCCATTCTGAAAGATATTTCATAGCACTGTGAGCAGACTGTCCTAAAATACAACATATCATTTGTCCCCTTAGTTTCTACATCAGCAAATCTTAGAAGTTTTTGTCTACTAGGATCCTTACAACCCAAGCCATTCTATGATTATGTAATCTACAGCTTCCATTCTTAAAACAGTGCTCTCTATCACTACCTTAGGCCACAATTAAATTGAACCCATTCACCATCTAAGCTTTTTCCCAGAAAGTATTTTCCACAGTCAATTATTATTTTCTTTTCTCATTATTGTGGTGCAGTTCAAGCAAGAAAAACAATGCAAATATTTTTGAAATAACTATTTAGCCTTTTATTGCTTAGTTTAGAAAGGGGTTATTTTTTACACAGACTTAGATGTAAAAGCATGTTGAATATTTTGTATATTTTCTCCTAATCACAGGAACATATTGTTACTGCAAATGCTGGATTGGTGAATATTCAGGGACTTGTTCTTGAGTGACTATTTCATAGATTCAGCTACGAGTTTTATTTGAGCAAAATTGTCTAGTGGAAAAGGAAGGAGAATGTCAAATGGAAGTCTGGAGTTTTCTGTTTTGTACCAAAGCACAAGTGGATGTTTATGTCTAAATTAATACCAGATGACTGTGATGTTTTAACTCCTTTGTATGTTTTCCGTATGCATTAGCTTTAAAGTGTAATTCTGTAAATGATGCACAATGTGCTTGCTCAGTAGTCTTGTGGAGTCTACTGTTTTCAGATGGAGTTGTTAATACATATTAAGGTAAACTAATTAAAAGTCTTTACAAGATCAGGGTCACATGAAATATAGTAGAAATTTCAGTAAGTCAGTTTCTGAGAACTTTTTTGTTTAGTGTTTTTGAGCCACAGCATAGCCAGTTATTTTAAACAGATTTGTTTTTTATGTCTCTTAATGCAAGCAAAAGATACAGCCATACATTTTTTAATACACAACCCTGTAATTTTGTAAGTGTAGCTCCTCCTTTTGAATTTAATGAGATTGCATAGCTAAAATTATTAATGTTATGGGGGGTTTTTTCTGTTGTATTGGAGTCTATGGAGTATAAGGGTTATGTAAAGTACTAATGTGGCCGTGCATTAAGTACTTTTAGACTTTTAGTTGTGTAAAAATGCAGAGGATAATCCAACTGTGTTATTGGAATTTAGCTAGTCACCTTGTGGCACTGTCTTGTTCAAGCATCAGTGTACTTATAGATTTTGTTTTTCCTGAATTTTAGAGAAGGAATGATTTATCTAGGGTCATGCAACTGTTTTAGCACTCCAGATGCAGATGCAAAATTAGGTGTATTAATGGTGCTTGTCTTTTTGTACTGTTGTCATGTATTTTCAGTGTTCCTACCAAAAGGAGTGAACAAGTTCTATAGAAATGTTTGGCCTTTAGGCAGAGCCTAGCTACTCAGATTTAATTACAATTCTTTTCCTTTGATATGGCATTTCTGATTCATCATATGTGGTGGAAGGTATTGTGCAATCAGTGTTAGCCATGAAGGGTTTTCCTTTCTTTTTTTGTAATTGTGTCAAAGAAACTAGTCAAAAATTAGTCATGTACATGACTAATACTTCCAGAAAAGCCAGGCATACAGCTTTTTTTTTTTTTTGACTGTATATATATACAAGGGTTGAAATTTAGTAATCTAATTTTCTGTTGTGAAGTTTTTGTTTTAAGCATGGTTTTGAAAATAGTACCAATCCCTCTGCACAGTAGTAGAACTGTGCTCCCTCACACTTTAAAAAGGAAATTTACTATTCCATGTTAGCAATTTGTTTGGAAAGAGGATGACATATTTGTTCTTAATATTAATTTTTTTTTTTTGTTATCTTCTTCTAAGCACTAGAAACTTGTAGAAATTTTCAGAGGCACACTTTTTATCTAAAAAAAAGAAAAGGCACTTTGGCAGAGCATAACACTTCTGACAGGAAACCAGTCTCGTGAATGAGATGGTTGTTTTCTGTTTAGTTGCAGGAGCCTTCATTGCAAGTATCCCTGCAGCAGTGTCTTCATCAGGATCAGATTAAGACTACTTGTGATGCTATTTCATTTATTTCCTGTAATGCAGTTGGCCTTCAGTCCTCCATGACCACTCCAGCACCTCACAGATACTTTATATTGAGTGTTTTAAATAACACACATGACATCTCCTGCATTAATTATGTATAAAAGACTGCCATATATGACCATTTGCACAAAAAAATGCTCAAATGCACCTTTCTGCTGACTGTTTACAGCTATGTGTATTTTGGTCAGTTTTGCATCAAGAACTGCCTGAAGGAGTCAATGAGCCTGCCAGATTCTTTATCCAAGGTAGCTGCATTTTTAATGAAGGCATACTAATAAATTATGCAAGATAGCATATCTATTGAAGCATACAGATGGTGGCTGTCAAAGAATCTAGGCACAGCAGAGCCTGCTTAGGAAAATTCCAGAGCTGTCTCTAATTCATACCTGGAGAGCTTCTGTAACAGAATTTTTGTTGTGAAGCTGATTAAAGGCTTAGTCATTGACTTTATCTCACGTGCTGTCTCTTCAACGCTGAGAGTATTTGGGAAGCTTTTGCACCACCCAGGAATTCATTGACAGAGAGTGCTGGGTGTGCATGCAGCCAAAGCACTGATATCCAGCTAGGCCACAGTTGGAATTATTGGATGGACATGAGTCTTATGCTTATATTCCAATTGTATCTTTGATTTCACAGCTTTTACCAGAAAAAAAATCTGAATCCAGTTGGAATTCTTGAAGACTGATGAATATATTCATATCTGAATTGATTTTGCCTAAGGTCTGTTACCTGAATATTTTAATAAAGTAAGAAATAGCTTTGTGGTTTGGCTTGGTTTTTTCTGTTTGTTTCTTTGTTCTTCTAACAGTGATAGTAGAAGTATAGCTGAATCAAGTGCACAAAGACACTATGTTTGATTAGTGGGTTTAACAGTGTTTTGCCCCTTAGTGATACAGAAATAAGACTGATGGAAAAGGTAAATGAAAAAGCAACAAGGCGAGTCACTGAACTTCTCAAGAAAGCAGTTTTCACTATTCACTTGTAGAAATTGAAGATGCATTTTACTTTACAAAATGTAAATAGGAGGTAGAACTGTAACACAGGCAGGGTTACCAAATTATAAATAATTTTAATGCTTAATTTTGTATAAATACATCTCCCAAACATATGTTTTTTATTGGCTCACTTTTATTAATCTGCAGGAAATTTAGCAGTTGATCATAACAAGGTAGGTTCTTGATATTTTAGGAATTTGTCGGTTGTAACTGTATGAAATTTATTACCTCTGACTCAACATATATATGATTATTTAGGAAAGATGACAATACTCTAAGAATTTAACCATTAGATACTGTAAGTAGAAATAGACTAGACTAGACTAGACTAGAATTATTCATTTGTAAGGGACCTCAATGATCATTACTCCTATGCACCTCTACACAAAATCTTACACACCCTTTAAAAGGGAATCCCATTTGTGACACAGTTACAAAAAAAGAGACAGTGCTGAAGGGCAGAAATTATGTGCCTTATGAATTTTTCAGATTTTTAGAATCCTATAGTTATTTATTCCAAATGCCAGCTGGGCATGGAAAATATTTCATGTGATTTCACTGCATGCCTTGTTTGAATGCTTGAGATTGTTTTATAAATATCATATTCAAGTATATACTTCTGGAGAAAATACCCAGATAGACATTATTCAAAGCAATACCTAATATTTTCTCTTAAATTTAATCCTACATATTGCTGTCATCAGGGTTAATGAATTATAAGATTAAATCTTTCAAGTAGTACCTGCAAATAACTGTTCAGTAACTCAGTTCTTATGGAAACCAAAATGAAAGGCATAGGGTGCCTTGAATAAAAATGGCTTTGAATATGAAAATAATTTCCTTGGCCCCAATTGCTATAACTGCATTCTATCATGTTTACATTTCTCTCAAAAGAGTCCAAAAATTTTATCACACTGCTAGTAACTGTTATGTGTTTACTGTGGTGTACTACATCACATTGCATTCCGTGTTTTGTATCAAAAGAAATGATGCATAGTAATATATGGTGATACATGTGGTTGCTAATGAAAATATAAACAGTACTTACTGTTACGTAAATGAATAATCTGTAAATAGACAGTGGAAGATGAACAAGGAGGAATATCATAGCAAAAGACATAAATAGTACCAATGCTTATTTATTGCTGTCTAAACACACCCCTAAATATGTTACTAAACCACTGTGCATGTCTCACTCATTTTTCTTATACAACATAAGAGCATTCTGTAGAACTTCCAATGGGATGCCACAAGAACTTCTGAATTCCATACTGAGAGTCTAAAGCTGAACCTTTTTCTTTAAGTGTTTGAATGTTTCCAATTTCTCTGCAGCTATTGTAAGGTACTAAATGTTCCGGCTATTCATGACTGAAAGGTCATTAAATTACAACGTCCCAGTTGAAAATACTGCAATTTACATGACATTTATCAAGGAGATTATGTGAATCTACTTTTGTTCTGTGAGTTTAAAAGGTGAGAGTTCTTGCTCTTTTCAATATGGTAAGATTAAATAAATGAAATTCAATTCCACTGCATTTTTTATTATTATTTGAAAGAAAACTTTTTCTTAGGTGATTGTGAAGACATTAGTGCTAATAGAACTCTTCTAAAGAATTCTCATGTAAGTAAAACCTTTAAAGTTAATCCAACATTACCATTAGCTCCTGTTAATACTCTATTTTTTATCTATCTGTTATCTTTTATCTATGTACATGTCGTATTATTGTTCAAAGTTCTATTGATCCAAAGAAGATCTATGCTATAAATAAATCCATTTGCTGCAGGGTGTGAAGCAGCTTTACACAAAAGGCTGCTATGTATATTCAGCATATGGTCTGTTTGGTACCTTAATTTGGGCAGAGGCATCTCTCTAAACATTTTAATAAGTGGATCATAAGAAATATGGATTAGAAATCAAACCCTCAGTGGCACATGATGTGATAATTCAGAACATATAATGATGTTAATGTAATATATAATGGCTATTCTTTCTGGAAGATACTATCTCTCTTTTTGGCAAAGATTTGCTATGAAAAAATAAAAAATAAATTGCTTATTATATCTGTGTCCTTTGAGGTTAGTGGTAGGGTGATTAAAGTATAGCTTGAGAGACAGAACCTAAAATGACTGCCCATGGATTACCCACATGCAAGTATTGTTGCTTAGGAAAGTTAGGGTCTTTATGGAGCAAATTCAAGCTGTGTCCCTCGGCAGTGTGCTGCTTGTAACACAAACAGGTATTTGAAGGTCTCATGTTTGCTGGAGTTTTTAGCAGGTTCTTAAAGCAAATCTGAAGATAATCTCCATGAACTCACCTTCTCCTACTCTGCTCTGAACTGGTATGGCCTCACTTTGAATATTATACTTTGGGCACCACAATATAAGAAGGTATTAAACTATTAGAGTGTCCAAATGGGGCAAGGAAGATGTTGAAGGGCTTAGAAAGGAAGCTCTGTGAGGAGTGGCTGAGGTCACTTGGTATGTTCAACCTGGAGGAGACTGAGAAGAGACCTCATCATAGACTGCAACTTCCTCGTAAGGGGAAGAAGAGGGGCAGACACTGATCTCTCCTTTCTGGTGACCAGTGACAGGATCAGAGGGAATGCCCTGAAGTTGTGTCAAGGGGAGTCTAGGTTGGATATTAGAAAAAATTCTTCACCCAGGGAGTGGATGGGCACTGGAACAGGCTCCCCAGGTGGTGGTCACAGCACCAAGCCTGACAGAGTTCATGAAGCATTTGGACAATGCTCTTGGGCACATGATGTTATTCTTGGAAATGATCCTGTGCAGGGCCAAGATTTTCCTGATTAATCTCTTCCAACTCAGCTTATTCTGTGATTCTGTGATTCTAATCCAAGGGACTAGACTACTGCAGACCCAAACTAAACTCACTGAATGCAGGAAGTCCTTGGTAGAAAGTAGTTTTCTCTGCTGAACCACTCCATTTTAAGTCATGACCTCATATGAGGCTATATTGTTCAGCTGACAGGTTCAGGTGGCTTATAGCACACCATAATTGTCAACTCTCTTAGTGTTCCTATTTTTTTTCATCCAAATAATGATCGAAAAATTGAGTAAAAATTCATTACTCTTACTAACCTTTAGTTTAAATTTGCATACCAGCTGAATTAAAGGGAGATAAAATTCCAAATAATTAAACATTTTCTAGTTATTTTTTGAGGTGAAGTTAAACCTGAGGAATTGTGACGGATATGTGCAAGATTAGTGAATAGCCAAAATAAGTCTTGCGAAAAGCATGGGCTGATACTTCACTCTAATGTGTTAAAAAATTTGACTTCATCAAACTGCTCATCAGTACTTTTTAAAAAAGACACAAATTTGCAGTATTCAGATGTACACACACTTGAGTCAGGGTGCCATGTTCCCACATTTTCAATATTAATCTTACCTTTTTTCTGCTTCTGTGTCGGTGCTGCAGTGACAACTGTGTGTTTAGGGTGGTGATGTTAGTTACAGGGAAACAGGGCTTTTTAGCTTTTTTCTTACAAATGCTGTTGTGTCATGGATAGCTGGGGATTTGTCATTTGCTTCTATCTACTGTGGATAGTTTCAGTCAAATTATTGGCCGTCAGTCCTTTTCCTCTTAGCGGTATCTAAGCATGTGAGATAAGAGATCGATTGAATGGAAAAGTTAATTTTACCGCAATTTTTTCAGCATCAGAAGGAATTATCACAGCCTTGCTGTTGCTACTCTACCATCTTTGTGGCTGTACTGCACTACAGCACCCAATGCTGATGAGGCAAATCTCATTGGCCTGAAATGCATGTAAAATTCGACATTTAATTAGTTTTAAAATTAGACATTAAATTTAAAATTAAAGACGTCAGTCTGCTCTATGTCATGAGAACTAAAGGCAAAATACTTGGTTTTGATACCATATATTTTTTCTGAGTCTTTCCACTCTGAAGAGTTACCAGTAGTAACCAGATTGTAATTGCTGTCTGTTTCAAAGCTCTAAAAACTGTTGTGAGATACTAGCACAGAACTTTGTAAAATAATTTTGATTGTATTTGTCTATGCTGTTCCCAGAACTACTTTTAATTCTTCTCCTAAGAGAAAAACAGGCTAGTGTTTGGAAGACACGTTGCAGATCTAAGCCTCTAGTTACTGTCAGTAAATGCTCTTGCTGCTGTTTCAGAGCTACTTTGGCATTCTTTCAAAGAAAAGATTCTTCATTTCAGCTGTTTGCAAAGAAAAGACTTTTTTTTCCTCAAAGAACATATATTTTCTACTGTTAGAAATAACACAGTAAGTTGTGATGTCCTATTATAATTTATATTATAATAATATGTCATTAAAGTTACTGTGATTTTCTCCAGTCTATTTTAGAGACTATTATGGGTATAAAAATGTTATTTAGGGGCCCAATCTCTGTAGGAAAGACTCCTGACCTGAATGTATTTCCTAATTTTCTCCAGAATGAGAAATTTCTGTCTAAAATTTGAATAACATTAAATTGAAGGGCAATATATAATCTCCACATATATTATATAACTATTAAGAAAAAAATTCCAAAACACACATTATTTATTATCAGAAACCAAAATACCAAAGGCATTTCAAAAACTCATACATAAGAAGCAAATAGAAATGACGTACTATAACCAATCCTGGTCCTACACAACTGTAGGTAAAACTGTTTTCTGCATAAGAGGCCAATCATCTGGCAAATTCCTCCCCTGACAGCTACACAGTTGAAACCTGCTGCGACTTAGTGTTAATAATTTGATTATTTCATCACTCACTGAGGCTCCATACAGAAGAAGTGAATATAATTGGAAACCCCATTAAAAGACCAGATAGAAAAAAGTACATAGCAGTATAGAGGATAGAAGGAAATGTACTGCTATATATTGTGAAGTATACAATATATTTTTCTCTCTGCTAGAGGAAACCTTCAAAGAAAATAAAAAAAAAAATCTTATTTATAAAATCTGAGGAGTAAGGTGAAATTTAAGGGCAAATATAAAAAGAGGATGAGCAGTAATGTTGAGACTTTTTTAATAGACAGGAGAGTATTCCATCCCTATTCAGAAACCTAGCATGAGCCAACCAGCCTTCTTTGATTCTGGAATTAAAGGAGAAAGCCATCAGCTTTTTCCTGTAAATCCTTTCAGTCACTCACCTGCCTACCTTAGACAGTTCCCCCTGTTCTCTCGCCTTATTTTCTGCCATCCCAGCTCTGGGATAACAGTCTTGATGCTTTTTTCTCTCTCCTTGTTTCAGGTAGTTTCTGTACGTCTCATGGTTTTACTGAGGATTTTGGTGTACTACACTTTGAAAAGCTGGCTGAAATCCAGCCAGAAGGCTGGAAGTTTAAAACCTGCTCAAAAACTGGAGAAACTGCTGGCTTTCTGGATCAAGTGAATGTCTTTTGGTTTCGCTAGGCTGTAAGGAAAGAACTTGCAGAGACCTGCTGAGTGAGACTATAGAACTCTATAAGCAAAGCCTAGTACCTGATTTTCATATGTAGGGAAAGTGAAGAGCACTGTAAGTGCTCCTGAAATCTCAGGAGCTAACCTACCTGAAGTTAGAATGCTGAAGAGGAAGCTGCCAGCTCTGTGGGAATGCTGAGGAGTGGGTATCTTCAGCCTAGACTGCAGTCAACTGCCTTTGATGCTGTGGAACCACTGCTGAGGATTTATGCACCCAAAAGACCTTAGAAAAGAAGTCCCGATGACATGTCTTTCAAAAGAATTATGCTATTAAAAGACAGCTTTTCCATTTTTTAAAAATATTTCTCCATATTTTTTTATAATTGCTGGGGGATTCTTCCTTTTCTTTTTTTTCTTTTTTTTTTTTTTTTTTTTTTTTAATTTTTATTTTATTTGTTTTGTTATGTTTTCTTGTACAATGTAGACGACCAGATTTTTTTTTCCTTTTACCTAATATTATTCAGTGCAAGATTCCAGGAAAATATTTCAAATAACAGAATAAACATGTGGATTTAAAGAAAGTGTGCTAGATTGGGATTTATTTGTAAGTTTTGTACGGTTGCTTCTCAGTTACTTAAAACTGACCAAGATGGGAGAAGAAAGAAGGAATAACACACTGTTTTCTATGTGTTGTTCTTCCTTTTGGGATAAAGCGTGATTATTTCACCCTTGTTTTAGAGATCATTTTCAGTATATGAGAGCTATCACTTTGACTGCATACTGATATACTTTAATGAAAGACTCTTCATCAATTTTGCAGTGAAGTTTTCTTTTTACACCATGCCCTGCAGGTTTTTACCACTCCTATACATTCCTCTGTGTTTCTTTGGTGGTTTAGCATCCTAACGTACCTAGGGGGGCTGCTTGATGTTGTATTCATAGTAACATCTGCAAACAAAATGCAGCCTACAAGTTTCTGTACAAATAAGCACTTTTAGGGCAGATATGTATATGCCTTTCTCTGTCCTTAAAGTGTAGATCGCTTCCTTTTCAAATTGCTTATAGAGCTAGATTCAGCAATCTAGCTTTTATCTGTGCAAAGTCTTGCAGAGTAGGAGACTCCCTTGCATACACAAGTGGCAACAAAGCACTCTTCCCCTTCTGGAGTTTCCTAAAGATTACTTTTGATCAGTTTCTGGACTGTCTAAGGGCTTCTAAATTTTCTATAATACATGGAACTTTGGTTCCCTATTAAGATGCCTAAGGACAGCTAAGGGGGCAATTATCTTGTTCTTTGATTGTTTGAATTTAAATTGATAAGCTGAATTTTGGCTTGACTGTCAGAGACAAATGTTTCAAGACAGCTGTAACCATATTGCATTCACACAGGACTAAATCTGGACATATCTCATCTTCTCAAATAATTTGCAAAGCAAACTGGTTTATGCTGAAGAGCAGAAAACCAAAGGCTAGGACTAGGAGCAAGCTGTTCCATACATAGAACTTGGGAGAAAAGAGCTCCTTTAAAAAGTTGATGCTCAGTGCCAGAGCTGCAGTATCAGCGCGCAGCCTTCACTGTCTCTGCATCCAGTAAATTACTTCTACAAGTTTGTCTTCATCATCCTCTACCCAAAACTCTTGTGCTTGGAGGCAAGCTGTTTGACTGACGTTGTCAGCTGTCATAATACAGGTGTGCGGTGCAATCAGGAGCAGGCTGTCTTGGAATGGCAAGCACTGCAGGTGTTACTGAGCTGCTTCATTCAGTATTTTCCTTCCAAAAGTGTAGGGGTTGTATACTGGAACATGAATACCATCTGTTGCATTCTTGAGGTGTCGAGTCTACAAAAAACTTAGAAAAAGGACTGTCATTCTGCTACTGTAATTTAATATATTTCAACTGCCTGTAAGACTTCTGTATCTTTGTGAGTTTGGGGATTTTCAACCTAGGTTAAGGCATTCTTCTGTTCACATCTGCAGACAGGAATCTTTATTACTCCCTAGAAGCCACCTGACTGTATAAGCAGTGCTGGTTACATTCTGCTATTTTATGTCTCTGCTCAAGGCTGGCTACTAAAGATTCTGTGTTGGTTAAGAGTGCAACACAATTAGTTGAACAGATTTGTAGCACAAATGGGCACCAAGAATGTCTCTTTTTTTCAAGGGTTCCACTGCACACATTCCACAGTGCACATCAAGGTGCAGTGGAACCTTGACATGCTAATGGCTAAATGGCTGTGGAGCTATGCTCTGAAAGTGCATTTCAGCTCCAAACTATAATTCTAGTGCATGTACCCAGCTGCTCTTCAGTTAAGATACATCTGACAAAATAGACCTTGGTACTTGAGATTAAGTGACTGAATGAGCGAAACATTGATTTTTTTCCTAGTTTCACAGTGGTTCTGTAATTTCATCAGTGCATGGGCAACTGTGAACCGAGCATTACACATGTGCTTTATCGCACAGAATCCTTTAAACTGGAGAAGACCTCTAAGATGATCAAATCCAACTATAAATTCAGCACTGACAAGTCCAATACCAAATTGTTTCTCTAACTGCCACATTCACATGTTTTTACATACCTTCAGGGAGGTGACTCATTCACTTCCCTGGGCAGCCTGTTCCAGTGCTTGACAGCCTTTTTGGGAAGAATTTTTTTCCTAATGATCAACCTAAACCTCCTCTGGCATAGCTTGAGGCCATATCCTCTCATCCAATCACTTGTTACCTGAGAGAGGAGACCTACCTTCAGCTCTTTTTACTACATCCTTTCAATTAGTTGTAGAGAATGGTAAGGCACCAGCTCCAGCTTCTCATCAGACTTGTACTCCAGACACTTTACCACATTTGTTGCCCTTCTTTGGGCACACTCCAACACCTCAATGTCTATTGGTAAGAGTACAAAAACAACACAATATTCAAGGTATTTTGCCTTATACCTGTATAATTGAAGAAATTTTGATTCTCCAAGTGTCCTTATAGAATATACACCTGTTCTTCCTCTTCCTTTGCATCTTCAAGGTAACACTTCAACTATGTGATTTTAAGAATACCAAAATTTGACTTGTTTTATAGAAATCTACTGGTTTCTCTGGTTAATTTTTCCTTTCACTGTGAAGCTGATTACTGCTCCGAGCTTTTCTGTATAGTTATGCACTCTTTGTTTCAGTCCTGCTGTAGATGTGTTTCTGGGTATCCTTTCCTGAGTTAATCCAGGGAAAGTTTAACTCAGGAGAAGGTATGTGGCAGTTTCAATAAGGCATGTATGCTTATTCCTTCAGGAACACTGAGGTTCATGTTCAGACTTGATAATGCCAGCAATAATGGAAATTCAATGTTTTCAATCTGTGGTCTTTCCTAGCTGAATAACCATTAAGAAAAACTGAAGCAAAAAAGCATCAGATTTTCTTGTATATTCACTCCACTGAGTGTCCCAAAAGATTTTCAGAAAAAGTCCAAGTAATTGTTTAAGCATTCAACAAAACCCTAAAAAATATTGACATGACATAGAGTATCTTTTAGGAATTTGGATGGAAAATCCTGCCTACATGAAGTGGTTTCTATCTGTCTCTCTAGTTCAGCTTGAGTGAACCAGCAGGTAGGCAATATTAGAAGGAGTAAAAGAGTGTACTTGCATATAAGTATCTTGTTTTCAGCCATGGACAGTATTAATTTTTCACAGCAGTAGTGAGAGTGCAAAGCCTGGAACCCTGTGGGCATGGCCAGGAACCTAATGTTATTCCATACCATTTTAGGTCATTGCCAGGGGTTGGAGCATATCTCTCTTGCTTCCTGGAAGAATGGGTGATCTTTTCCAGAGCTGGAAAAGTGTGATGGGTGGAGGGTCTGTCTGCCATTGTTTCATTGTCCCAGGCCTGGTGAGTACAGTAATTTCACGATTATAAGCCGCACCTTTTTCATTGAAGAATCCAGCCTACCCCAGCAGTGCAGCTTATATTCAGGTGCGGCTTATCTATGGACAAATCCCAGTGAAATGCCAACCCGGAAGTGAGAGCCAGCCAGGAGGGTGCCTGGGGCTGCCTTTAAAGGCTTCTCTGGTCTATGAAAACTGTTGCAACTTGAGCACCAGACACCAATTTGTGTCTGTTACTAATTTGTTACTTTGTTACACATGGATCCTCACTTAAAAAGAATAAAAAGGTGCGGCTTATATTCAGGTGCGGCTTATATATGGACAAATCCTGTGGTCTACCTGGCTACCGGGAGGTGCGACTTATAATCAGGTGCGGCTTATAATCGTGAAATTACTGTATTTTGCATGTAAAACACACTCTCTTTGTATACTTTTGATATTAGTATTGTTGCTGCTATTTTCTTATCTCATTGCTGTTTCCAGTAATTTTGTCTTATCTCAACCTGTAATCTCTTCCTTTTGTGCTTTTAGCTGGAGGGGAAGGGAAAGGGACTGGCAGTGGGGAATACCAGGCCTAAACCACAACAACAAGCCAAAACTGATCTGTTAAAATCACTGTGGATCGAGCTGTAGATGTCTGTGAGCTGTAGATGTCTGTCACATTGTCACTCACATCCAATCTGACAATGATGTGCTAGGAGCTACTCAAAATCTACCCTAATTGCCCACCATCAATTAGTTACACTTTTTATAGGAAGAGAAAATGTGACTGCTTTCTGTCATATTAAATGTGAATGTCAATGTAAATGAACTCATTGGCTGCAAGAAAAAATAAAAATCCTTGTTATCTTACAAACATCAGTCATATGAATTGGAGGTTAAAGACTAAAGTGAAATTATTAATTACACCTTTTTGACTGTTACTGTTTTGCCAGCAAATAGTGATAGTGTTCCAACCAAATGACAAAAAACCATTAATGCTCATGGAACAGTGTGTTGCAAGAAGGTGCTTTGGAGTGAAAGACAAATCCTCATGGAGGTAGAGTCAATGATCATTTATTGAAAGTCTGAGGGTTACATTTATAGTGCAAAGCAGGGTTCAGCGTGCTTCTTGCTCATGTATGATTGGCCTAAGGATACTGTCCACGCAACTACATGTAAGCAGTAATTGGCTTTTGGATATAGTTCACGCGACTGGATGCTAAGATGCTAAAGTTAGGTGGCCTTGATGTTTTGGTTCATGCATAGATCAACATCTGCAACATCTGCAAGCCTTCCTTGAAACGTCTCAACTGGTTCCTCTTCCCACATCCCTTTATCAATCATGGCAAGGACAATGTCTAATACTCCCTTTCCTTAGTCACAGCTGCTCTCAGTAGCTGTATCTCCTCCTGTCACGTAGCCCATGCCCTCTGTCATGTAACCCATGTTAGGCATACAGGCCCTGTACAGGACTTCATAGCCTGTCCCCTCTCAAATATTCTCCCCATAACTGTGTACATCTTTTAAAGTAGTGCAAAGATCAGAATAATGCAAGGATTATTGTCAGAATATCTGATTTATGGCTAGTCAGCACGAAAAAAGGTTAAGAGACAGGAAAATTAATACATCATAGCCAAAGATACAGCAACCCTGAACAAAAGTTGATAATGGAGACAATAGCAAAGACCAGAAGCCTTAGGGCGCTGATTGATGGATGGGCAATTGGAGAAACCACTCAGTCAGATCTTTGCAGAGGTGCAATCAGAAATTTGTAGTTGCAAGAAGGGAGAGGAATAGGACACACAAGACTTTTCATATTTTTCATGGGAAAGATTTAACTTCCTAGAGAGTGGAGAAGGATTGTGGGATTATCTTCATCTTCATAAGAGGAGCATATTCATCTTTGCATCTTTTGGGCAGCAAAAATTTTAGCTGTCTTGAAGCTTAGTTGTTTTATGATAGATTGACTTATACAAACAACTCCTGAACAACATTTTTATCTGTTGTGATGAGCTCATTGCTGTTTTGTTTAAGATGTACAGTCCTTGAACTGTGTAAGCAGTGTTCAGCAGTAATTCAAATTTTATTATCAACACTATTTTCAGCACAAATGATAGCCTCATATAAGATATTATGAAGAAAATCAACTCTGTCACAGACAAAACCACTACACTGGGGTATAAAAAGGAACTGATTTCTGAGAAAAGCCTTTTTGAAATAGATCCTTATCATGGTTAAGAGACAATTAAAGATCACACTATCCCTCCAGACAAACCAGAAGAAGGAACCACACCTGAGAGGTATCTGGTGCCTCTTTCCATAATGAGGTATGAGCCCCCTTACTGCAAAGCCATCTGACCTGATATCATGGCTTTTTTCGGGAGTATTAAGCACTAAAAAATGCGCATAAGATATTCAGTAAAGTGTCCATTTTTCAGGTGTAGATGAGTTCCCTAAATTCATGCCATTTGGAGGATGAAAAAGTCAGCTTATCTTCCAGCATCAGTTATTTAATTCTTAGTCTATTCTCTCTTGCTAGATTGACTAAAATGGAAATGTATTTATCTGTATTCAGGAGTACTGGCTGTCTTCTGTTCTGATGAAACTTTCCCTAGATTTAATGTGGGCTCACTTCTGCAAGTGGCCTAACAAGAAGCATATTCGTAGATGCTGCCTTATGCTAATAGCAGCAGTTTATTCCACCTTTTTCTTGAGTGAGGCCTGCCTAATCCTCTGTCTCCTGAAGAGCTGTTTTAGGCAAAGCAGGCCTTGACCAAGTCAGCCAACGAAATGTGCAATGTTAGCAGGAGATCAATCAGTTGAGATGATTGTATGCATTATTTCTGCAACCTTTCTTCTGGTTCTGAAAAATAGCATTTCTTTTGCATTTGTTTACCTTTCCTTCCTCCTGCCACTTGCAGAAAAACTCAGGCTTCTTGATTTTTCAGTTCTGAAAATCCTTTAAGTCAGAGTATTTTTGTACAACACATAGAACAGAGTAAAGAGGAAATTATATAATGGAAGAGTGTCAGTAAAAGTGAAGTGAGTATTGGTCATGAAGCTTGTGGAGATCTGCACCTGAATCCCTAAGGAGGGATTCAAGCAGTAGTAATGTGTGAAGCTGTATTCCTTGTTTTGGATGCATTCCCAGAACGACCACTGCAAAGTGAGACAATTCAAGTCTTTCATCCAGGGCTTTTATGGTCTTTGCATTTTCTGTGTGGACAGAATCAGTTTAAGGCTTTTCCATTATATGAACTGTGTCTTCGGACATTTGTGTTATATTTTCTACCTCTCCTCTTGTCACACTCGAGTACCATTTCCATGTGTGAACTCATTAGAATTCTGCCAGTTAGAGTGCAGAAGTCTCTGATGGGAAAATAGTTAGCATTACTGTCCAACAAGTCCCATAAATTTAAATGAGTAAGGTTATAAAAATGAAAAAACTTTTTTTCAAAGAACAGAGATTTTATTCCAAGTCCTTTTTCACTTCTCAATTAAGTTTTAAGTGCTACAAAATAAAACTTTCTTCTCCTTCTATTTCTAAAAGCTCTGTAATGATCTATATACATGTTCTTTGCCCTGGTGTTTATTTTATGAAGTCTTACAGGCTTCTACAAACGTATTTATGTCACTAGACCCTAACTAAAGTGTGCATAGGTTGTATAAATGGAGTATAAGAGAGCTCCTGGTTCCAGCTTCGTAGATGACTTATTGCATCTCTGCCTGATGAGAGGAAATAAAAATTACATTTAGTAGTTGACTGCCACTAGTGACTTCCAGGCTTTCTTTTACTTTTAAAAATGTGCTGTTATAGTTAAATGTCAAGAGAGTCCCGAAGAGAGCTGTAAAAGAAAAACTGCAATCTCTATCACTACAAAAATTTAAGTTTGAAAATAACATCTCTGTCTGTGGAACTGGGGGACTGAGAGTAAAACATGCTATTTCTGGGCCTGAAACTCATGTTATATGGCTTTTTCTATGTTTTTGTTAATAAATAATTTTCTTCACAAGTAACTATTAAGACAAAGTAATAACCTGAGGTTTATTTTACTTGGGAACTTGAAGATGAGTGCTTTTAAGGTTGCATTTGGAAGAATGAAATGAAACAAAAAATAATAAATCCTAAGTATCAGTATTAAAAAGGTAGAATATAAAAAATATGGTTTTTTCTAAAATTCTTGCCTCTTTTTTTCCAAAAGAGTATTTTTACTGTCTTATTTCCACCATAATTTTGAGATATGCCCATGGTAAATAGACTTGATGGTAAACTACATAGCTTCTCAATTACAAGTAGTCAGAATGTATCCTCAAAATTAGATTTTATAGGGATACAAGAAAATTAGTGTAAAGTTGGAGTTTTTTAGCCAAAAATATTGGTCCATGTTTGAAGCTTTGAAGTACTAAAAAACATCTGTCAGACAGCTTTTGTGTTATCTCTGCATTGTTTTTCTGCCTTGTGAGTTTTTCTACTATATATTTTTAGCTGCACAACACCATGTCCTCGAATTGGATAAGAGCACTCTGTTTGCCCTTTGGATTAATTGGTCTGCCCTTCAGTAAGGACTTCACAGAATCACATAATTGTTAGGGTTGGAAGGAACATCTGTAGATCATCTAGTCCTAGCCCCCTGCCAAGACAGGGTCGCCCAGTGCAGGTTAGGGAGGAACATTCTGTAAATTCCTGGTCATTGCACAGCAAGTTTATTTAAAAGTGGCTTAAGGCAATACTTTTACCTGAAGGGGCACAAAAGAAACCTTGACAAAAGTTCTTGGGAGATCAAAAAACAAGCTTCACTGGCAAACATTAGAAGATGGCAAAATTTGAAGCAAAATTTCAATCAAAGCATTTTACAATGAATTGATTTAGCATACTCTAACACATCCAACCTTAAAATACCCAGATTTCAAGAAGAGGAAACTAGTAGAAGAGAAGGAGAGAGAGACAAGAATAAACAGCTGTTACCCTTTGATCCAGTGTGGTCTCAAAAGCCATAAACTCCAAGGACAGTAGGGACTTGGCCACATAACTTTGTGCAATGGTTTTTAGTCTGCTCTGGTCTCCAGTAGCCCCATCTCCCCCTCAAGTGGGGCTTCTGGTCTGATAGCCACTCTGGGACTAGGCTGAAGCTCCAAAGGAGGTGGAGTGTGGGCCAGAAAACTATTCCTTTGCAGAACTTGATCTGCCCTTTCCTCTCCACACACATTTTAGTGGTTCTGAGGCAGTAATAGTTTTTTCCAGTCTCTCACATACATCCAGGTGGGTTTTGTTATTGTTTTCCTTGTGGAAACTCTTGTTTAGGCTATTATTAACTTGAAAAGACTGATCAAGATGGCAAAAAAAAAAATATTTCCAGATCTCGTAAAGTAATGTGGGTTTAATTACCAGTTGAATACAAAGAAGAGGAGTCTTATCTTGCCTGTCTACTGAACATAAAGTGTACATGAAAACAGGAAGAAGATCCTAAGTACAACCACTTAACATATTTAACTATTATCTTAGTGTTTGAAAACATGAAAATAAAGGATTTTTTAAATGATAAATAAGTACAGACTGTTTAAAGGCTGGGTAATACCCATCACAGAGTTAACATCATCAAGCAGTCAGAAGCACTCAAATGTATGTAAGAAAAATCAATCCCTCTGACTATGGCATACCAAAAGGCTGGACCTCACGGTCTAGGCTGCTGGTAAAAATTGTGTGCCAACCTCCCTGCTGTTACAAATGGTCAGAAACAACACACTAGAGCACATGCAGAGGCTGGTGGGAGAGGCAAGGCCTTTGATTCAGAGGTGTGGATAGGTCAAGGAAGTTTGCCTCTTTATAACATGCAACATTTTGAGCACAACCTTACAACCAACCAGGAAAAGAGGGTGGGAAAATGCAAATATCTTGTTGAAAAATATGATGTTGTCTTTCCTCATACTAATAAT
>VRYO01001463.1:40682831-40694443 GCA_009812075.1 Sialia sialis | reverse complement strand
TATGCATTACATGCCTGTAAATATTCTGTATGCTGCATCTTATTGCCACTCCTATTTAGACTAAATACACAAACTTATATGGAGTTAACGAAATGCCTAAGAGAGAGTTGCAGCAATTTACAAAAGTATTTTTGTTCTCCACATTATGCTGATACATATTTCTTAAAAAAATTAAGGAGCAAAAATGCTCAAAAGTTTTACTGTGTATTGTTAGGTTTTTTTTACATCATTTATCTAAAAATTAGTCAGGAATTTTTTTATAATCTCCCTTTCTGAACTGAGCTATGTTTTTGTTGGCAAATAGAGGCAAACAGGTGAAGAGCTCCTTCCCATTATGCATAGTATTTGAGAGTTTGTTTAAATGCAGTCTTCAAACTAGGAGCTAATAACTTTCTCGTACAGTTTCACTGTCATTTTTGAATATACAGGATCTTATGAAGAGCAGTTTAAATTAATCAGGATGTAGTCAAAATGGTAGAAACATCAGACAGTTGTAGTCAGTGCTGTTTACAAGCTGTCTTTTAATGAATCAGGTGGTTTTAATCCAATATTTTTTTCCATTCTGTGTTGTCAAAGATCAGTTAGAATTTTTATTATTTTTACACATTAAAAATTGACTCCTGAAAAATTAATTCAGAAGCTGAAAGAAAAAAAGACTTTCAGTACTCATCATATCACTGAGCTGGATTCATTGCTGTGATTTTTACAGTCCATTTTTAGATCAGTGCAAGTTCCATTGAGATTTCCATTCTAAAACTGGAGCAGTAAGTCAGAGCAGTAGCTCATGTTTCTTGTAGGAAAATAATAAATGTCCAGCCAGAAATCTCTGGAGAGCTGAAGTTGAATGATCTTTAAATAATTCTTCCCTGGTAGGTCATATAGAACACATTTATATCCAAGGACTTGGGGGGTTTCCTTTCTCCTTACTTGACCTAGTTTTTCTGATAAAATGTGTTGCTGTAATCAGTTCATTGAATAACTAAGTGCTGAAGTGAAATTGACGACCTTTTGTATAGAACATACGTTTCTTTCACCAAAGTGGATTTTTATGGCAATGATTGTGGCAGCTTTCCTTGACATGTTTTCAGACTCAAAAACATGTGTGAAGCTTAGCTGGTTTCCATCTGCTCACCAGACCTTATTTTATTCCTTTTGTCAAAAATTTCTTCTTACCATAAAGCCTCTTTCCTCCCCACCTTCTATTCCCACCTCTACTTTTTGTTTTTGTGAAGCTTTTAGTTCCTTTAAAAGACTGTAATGCATGCTAGCTACAGTAACAGGCTTTGAGGAAAAAAATCATATCTGAAAAACTAAAGTTATGACAAAACTCATCCTCCGAGATGCATCTTGGTCTTGTTTACAAGGTGGCGTTATTGCCAGTTGGGTGTAGGCAGCACTCCTCTAACATACTCCAGGTGTGTAACTTGGCAGTGAAAACACAGGGAGAGAAAGAAAAGGGATGTTCCATGAGAAAAACATCCCTTTCACTTTGCTACTCTGTCTCAAGTTCTGCTGATTTCCAAAAGCACTGTCTAAGTCTCCCAGAAAACCCGAAGAGCAACAAGAAAATGTGTTTGCAGCACTGAACTGAGAATGGAACCACAGGAGAGCAGATGAACATGATGAGGAGGCCAGTGGTTTTCTAAAGAGCTGTCACTGACCTCGGTGTTCTGCTGCTCTGCCTGGGCTCATAAGAATGGGACCTACTCCTCCTGCATTGACCCATTCCTGTCCTCCCTTTACCACGTCTTAATTCCTATGGGAATGGCACTCATCCCCAACTTTACCTTTAGAATATTGTAACTGAATGTTCTTTTCCTATCGGTTTGGATTTTATTTTTTTTTTTAATGTAAAAGACACTATTTTGATTCGCCAGGGGACAGTTATTCTGAAGCTAAAGCCAAACTTCAGGTTTGAATGGGAGGAAAATTATAGAGTATTAATTATTATAGAATCATAACTGTAGAATGGTTTGAATTGGAAGGAACCTTAAAAATCATCTGGCTCCAGCCCCTCTACTATAGGCTGGGACACTTCCACTGGACCGGGTTACTCAATGTCCCATCCAACCTGGCCTTAAACACTTCCAGGGATGAGGCATCCACAGCTTCTCTGGCAATTTGTTCCAGTGCCTCATGATAGTCACAGTTAATAATTTCTTCCATATGTTTAACCTAAATCTCCCCTCTTTCAGTCTGTACCCATTATTCCTTGTCCTGTCACTACAGTTCCTGTTGAACAGTCCCTCTCCAGCTTCCCTGTAGGCCCCTTCAGATAGTGGAAGATAGCTATGAGGTCTCCACACAACTTTCTTTTCTCTAGGCTGAAGATTTCTAACTTCCTCTGCCTGTACGTTGCTACGTATTCTTATGGTAGCTATACCTGAGGGGGAAAAGAGGCTCAAAAGATTATCTCAGCAGGATTTCATCCGAGGTTATAAATTAATAAAATAATTGCACTTTATGACTTAAATGCAGATGACAAACAAGCCAAATTAATCCACTATACAGAAATACACTCCACAGTAATGTATGGATGTATGGCTAGCTGCAGATGGAGGACTCCATGTGTGATAGTTGCATGGGAGTATTTAAAATCCCCAGGTATGTACATTTTTCTTAACTATAGCTAATTTGGTAAATTAGTGGAAAAATATTTCAGAAGGGATTTTGACCATGAAAATACAAGAAGTTAAAAAAACCACATGGCTAGAGGGTCTGTTCTGGACCAACAACTTTAAAGGCCATGTTCTTCATTAAGTCTATCTGAAAATGTTAAATAAATAACAGAGCTGTCTTGCCTACAGTGTGTTTGGATTCATTTGATTTCTATTCAAAAATGTAGGAGTGTGAAATTCTTTAGAAGAAAGATTCTATTAGTTCTTTTGTCTTTATTTACTCATTGCATGTTCTGTAGCTAATCAAATACAAACAACTCTTAAATTCAGTGTTCTAGGGTGATTAGTGTAATGTTTCAGAGTTTTTTGGTTCTGGCATCTAACAAAATGAATAGCATGACTTTCTGTTAGACTAGTATAAATAAAAGGCCTTCTTTACTTTAATCCATAATTTTTGGTTTGTGCATGTAAAGCATCAGAGGCTGTAGACCAACAACCATGAAAAGCGAAATCCTTTGACTATTAAATTGCCTTGGTATTACCTACACAGGCTTTAACAAAAACAGATTGCTACCTCATTCCCTGGTCTCTAGGTTCAAAGCAGTTATTTAGATTTCCAACAGTGCAATCACCTTCTATCCCTTCTATCCCACTTAATTTATGGATCATGCCTGTTAAAGCTTTTGATTTGACAAGTCAAAAATCTACTTCCTACGGCTGAATGATATCTTTGTCTATGAATAGCTCATACAAGATTCAAGACTGCTTCTCTCAGTTTTCCTAGATTTAGCCCTTGGACATAGCCAAGGAGGTAGTCATCCTTTTGTCCATGTTTTTTCTTAGAAACATAGGAAAATACATTTTCCTATGAAAATATGAGAGTAAATTGCAGTTTTTACACACGACAGTGTAATTCATGATACATAGATCCCAAATATTTTCTTTATAGAATGGAAACATATCAGTGACTAATTTTTTCTCTGTTGTTGTGTTTGAAGTTATGCTCTTTCCTTCTGGTATGTCCAGAAGACTGTGGAAAACTGTGAAAACCCTACTGCAAATCCTCTTTTCCCCTTTCTCTTCTTTGTCTTTATTAACTGTGCATCATTAATACAAAAATACTTTGGTTTCTAAACTAAATTTTCTTTTCCCCTCAGGCTTCTATTTGTGGATAACACTAAAAATCAAAAAAACAAAAATTAGAAAAGTACTGATGCACTAGAAGACTGATGGAACAGGCAGCATAATATCCTTCCAACTGAGGTCTCCTGGGTTAAAGCACTCTAACACCTGGAATTATGAGTGCATCTCTAATTTCTGATCCTGCTACTCACCCTCTAATTACAAGGCATTTTAGAAAGCAAAGAAACAAAAGAAATCCAAATGAGAACCGTTTTTGTCCTTTCTGTGACAATGTTATGTTCATAACAAAAATTCACTGGAGTAATGAATAGCACTGGAGCCTTCAGTTTTGGAGAATTTTACTTTCTTCCAGGCATACTTGTTAACTTTATTGATAGGGACACCTATGTGTAAAAACCCCTACTTCATATAGTTATCTTGGTTTTCTATAAGTTGTGAGATTTTTCTATTTAAATTTTCATTATTAAAATATACCAGAGCACCAGAACACTAGGATAAGCTGATTGAAACATATTTTGTGAGGCAAGGCAATACAGTTATAATTTTGTTTGGAACAAGAGTCAGAAGTGTTTATAACAAGGAATAGTGTACATGGGAGAATGTAATTAAGTAAGCATTTACTGCAGCAACTTAATTAACAAGTAAATTAATATAAAAAGAATGTCCTCTTCAATGATTTTATTTCTTCATTTTCTGGGAGTGTAATGGTGTGGTGAAATAGAAAGGAAGATATGAAATTAAATCCTTGTTGGATCATGTGTATCCTGAGTGTCACAAGTAGGATAATTTATTCTCCTTGCACCTACTGTGTAAGGACAATATATTCTGTGTAAGCATTGCCCAATTAGATATTTGTCATAAAGTGACCTGGAATGAGCAAACTCTATAGCTCTTCAGTGTTTATTGCCATAAAATTAAATAGAAGGGTCTGGTTTGGAAAGGATCTTGAAGGTCACCTGGTTCCAACCTGCTGCCATAGGCAGGGGCACCCTCCACTAGACCAGAGTGCTCAGAGTGTTGCTATCCAGGCTGCTCTTGAACACTTGCAGAGATGAAGCATCCACAAACTCTCTGGGAAAGCTCTTTCAATGTCTCACTGTAACTAAGAAAAATACTTCCTCCTAATATTTAATTCAAGCCTTGCCTCTTTCAGTTTGAACCAATTGCCCCTTGTTCTATCTGTACATGTCCTTGTACAAAGTTTCTCTCCAGCTCTCTTGTAGCCCTCTTTTGGTACTGGAAGGTACTCTCATGTTGTCCCGGAGTTTTCTCCAGGCTGAACAACCCCAACTCTCTCTGCCTGTCTTCACAGAAGAGGTGCTCCAACCCTCTGATCAACTTTGTGGCCCTCCTCTGAAAGTGTTCTAAGAGATCCATGTCCTTCTTATGTTGACAAAGATTTCTAAGTCAGTGATGATTTATTGAAAGGGAAGCAAAAATTTGAGTTACAGTGGAATCTCAGGACCCAAGCAAGACAATTTACCATTCCAGGAATATCAAACCTCTGTCCTTAGATAACGTGAGTTGATTTGATAATTTCAAATTAAAGCTGCCCTGGACATAGATTGTATTACTTTTTAAAATTGATAATGAGTTTGATGTTACAGAGGAAGGGTGAGAATAAAATTTTGAGCTGTCACTGCATCAATAATTCTCCCAGGGTCACACTGGGCATAACAGATGAGGACTTTTAACTATGTGATGTGTTGCACCACAGTCCCAAAAGTTGCCAGCGGCTAAGAACAGGAACATTTGTTCACACAGCATGGAATGAAAAACTGCCTTTTGAAGTGCTAAAGTGAAGGGCTGTTACTTCCCAAAACTATGCTTGATGAAATGCAAGTGCATAAAATGCTGTGATTGAATGTGCTCATGATGTCACCATCAAACATATTTAATGAGTAACATGATCTCTATCTGACCTGCAACAATACGCCTCTCTAAGAAGAGCGAAATAATGACATGTTAAAAGCAGAAAATTTTCCTTTCAAAACTGAAATGAAATATTTCCTGAAGAGGATAAAGGTGGTTGCAGGATTTTCTTATAACTATTTAACCATGTCTTAGAAACCTACTGGGAGTTTTGTTCACGGTTAAATATATTTGCTTATCTTTCTAGATTTAGAAATTTACCCTAAAACAAGTAAAGGGAATTATTTTGTAACTTCTCATTTGGTTTTAATGTATCCCTGTGTTATGGAGATTCAATCTAGAAACCAGATGCTGAGGCTGGTAGATGTGGAAATATGGTGTATAGTCATCTTCATGTATTTGTGCTTTTTGAGTTACTAGTATTTTTGGAAATATAGTGTAACTTAGCATAAATGTAGCAAAAAAAGAAAAAAAAACAACCCTCTTCCATTGGTGTTTCATAAATTTTAAATGTTCTCTTGCATGATCTTTTTTGGAGTATATTCTAATACCTGCTTTAGCATTCTAAGTAAAATATCTTCTTTTTTTTTCTTTCTTGGGCTAAACCTACTGGTGTCAATAGCATTATTTGTGAAGGGATTTGTAGTTGAGAGTTACAAAGAAGTCCATGTTAAGCCTCTGCTTTACATGCCAAAAATCTCCAGGGAAATTCATAAATGGATATTCCACATGGAACAAGAACTCAAGCTATAATTTATAATTTAAAAGTACAAAAAAATTTCATAGTTTTCAATAATTTAGATGTGCTTCTCTAGGGAGTAGAAAATAGAGATAGAGATATGGGAACAAGGTATGTTGTGTAGTATCACATTTCTTCAGTGAACAGTGAACACAATCTAGCCAAATAAACTCTTTTCCTCCTTTTCATGCCACTCAAACCAAAAGAAACTAGAATCAGTAATAGGGATATAAATAAATTAGAGAAGCCTCTCAGAGCATGAGGTTTTTCTGAGAGCTAACTCGGTATGTTGCCTACCTAAATCAACAGATTCACCTGCCTCTATTTGGGATCCAGGGCTAAAGTTTGCTCTTGAGTCTGTGTGTAAGTCGGATTAATTGCCCTTCTCAAGTGCAACAGCAGAAAGCTCCTGACATTAATTACAGATAATTCCTCTGACCTCTGGGATGTAAAGGGAAAGATTTGGGCTTGAATGGCCTCCTAAGACACCCAAATCCTTATTTGTTAAGATCATCGCCTTAGCTACAAGGCTGTATTTTGGTATAGATTTCTCATTTTCATATTCCAACAGTTGTTTGCTTTGGTAATGAGCAGATTATCTTCAATTATTGCTGAAATAAGCAGGTGTCTTACTAGTTTTCCTTTTTATCGGACTGCTCTAGTCAGTGAGTGGCAGCACCTTTTACTATAGCCAAATAAATACTGCATTATGGAAAATAAAAATATGTCAGTAGGGAAAAATAAATGTCTTAAGTTATAGTATGTTATATCTGGACCTAGTTTAAGTTGTTTCACATAAATTAATGTCTTGAAAGTCCCCAGTCTCCTACAGGCCAGATGCTTATTAGGTCAAATCTGACAGCTTGCTCTTTGCTGATCTTTCAGTTGAAATAAAACTAGTTCCATAATGTCCTCTCAGTTCCATCCCTTAAAATGAGTGAAAAAAGAAAGAAGTTCTTTCATGGATATCATTGAAGATTAGCCAGAAGATAAAAAAAAAGTGATTCATTAAAGCCATAGTGCAGCAAAAACTGCTAGCAGGCTTTTCTATTGGAAACAGGTTTCATTCTTAAATATCTGAAAAAATAGTAAAACTCATTAAGCAGATGTGATAAGGAAATAAAGTAGATTGTTAGGAAGCTAGTGATAAGGAATTAAAGTAGATTGATAGGAAGCTAGTAATAATGTGCAGAAAGTAATGTATGAATATCTCAGATGAGATATGATATATCATTTTTATATATTTTTTTTGTAAATAAAAGAAAAATCCAGGGCTTGAAGGCGTAAAATCAATTTCCTTCACCAATACTATAGCTGTGTGTTCTTTGTATTATTATGTTTTCATTCCTTGAAAGAATGGTTATTTATTTAAAAAAACTTTTGTGGACAAGATTTTTGCTGCTAATTGTTTACTCAGTACACTAAACATCAACTCACACTCTATCTACATTTGACAAAGCCAATTTTTTAAATGTGAAAAATAGTCAACAACCTCCAATATAAAAAATTAGGTAATAAAAAATTAAATTTATTTATAAATTCAGATTTTTTAGAGTAATTTTCAGTTGCTTGAGGCACAGTCTTCAGATAATTTCAGATATGATTTTATTATAACTTTGGACTTATATCTCCAACCTCTTTACTAAATGGAAGTATATCAATATTTAAATTTTCAAAAACCAAGTAACCTTTTAGTTTTCTTTAAAATAGGTCCCTCACTCTTTGAATCATCAAGTTACACAGAATCCATCTATTCCAAGAGATAAAGAGAACCAAAACCACTGAGTAATTTAGCCAGATTTCAGGATTCAACACTCTTTTCAATGTTTAAATAGAAATATTTCCACTCTAGAAGCTTTTTGCCATGAATTATGTTTTTGTCTTAAGGATTATCTAGGCAATAAGCTTTGAGGCTCTTGGGTTTTCTGAACTCAAGTGGGAAAACCAAAAAAGTTGAGATTAAGTGAAAATGTTGATGTAATGCTGCTTATTAATGGAGAAGGATTCCAAAGCAGCACAGAAAGCACAGACTTTGAAGAATTCTTAACCCTTTTCTCTGTGTTGATTTGCTGTATCACCAAAGTTCGTTTTAACAAAACTGAAACGCTAAACCAGCTGGGCTAATCTGTTTTGTTCAGTTGTATGGTTTAAAACCAGGACAGATTTAGAAGAGAAATTGGCTTAAAATGTAGGACTCCGTTCTGGTTTTCTCTGAATGAAAGGTCAGGCTGCAGGATAGCAGGTCAGTTTTCTGTGTTTCCCCTTTATTCTGGTTGCTTGAGGGTAGCTGGTAGATTGTGCTGGAAAATATCTTGTCTAATCAAAATGCTTGGAGCCGTTTTGTTCACACTGCTTGGAGGGAACTACTATTCTAGTCCCCTTGTAGAAAATCATTAATGAAATAATATTTTCTGGGAACTTTAACAAGTTTTACTCATTTCACAGCCCAGTTGCAGCTTGCACTGACTTAGTAAGATAAGTGTATATTTATATACAACTATAGGTATTTGATAATTTGGTAATAAGGAAATATGGAAGACCTCATGCCAGGAGGAATCAAACCAGGAGTTGCAAGTGGGGTAACTGGGAGTCAAAAGGGGAGTCCCTTAATACCATAGCATGCTTATACCTGCATGTGGCAGCATTCGAACACCATAAAAGCATCAGGAAAGTAAAGTATAACCATAAGCAAAAGTAAAAAGTTAATAGACACATGGTTCATTTTCTACTTTGTCAACCTCAAGAACATTCTGCCAAGGATCATCTGTTCATAATTCCTGCAGAGGACTTTCATGTCTTTGCAGAGCATTTCAGAAAGCTCTGTTAAGAACATCACCAATAGTACATCATCTGTGAGTGCAGCTGTTATCCAGAGAGAAGTCAGATAGGAAGATGAAGGGAGAGGAGGAATAAATCAAAACCAGTCTGCTCATGGCACTTACCACATCATGCTCATTTCTCTTTGCTGCAAATTTTAACATCTATAGGAATGGAGAGGATTATCTGAAGTACAAAGACATACATTCGGGAGTATTTGAACTCTCTTTTTCAGTAAAGTAATTTAAGGTAGTCTATATTGCAGCTGACAGGGCAATGTTCACAGGATCAAAAGAGAACTATTGTATTTAGCATTTAGATGCTCGTAGAGTTGTTTTAGGCAAACAATTCTTATGGCTAAGTGCTTTAATGCAAATAAATACTTATTCTTTCAGTTTCTCAATCTCACTGCTTACAGGAAGGCAAACTGTTGCCTTGTATCTGCAACTAAACTGTGAAATCTGAAGATTCACTTGGACACAAACTCAGGTGGGCTGGTGGAAAAGCTTCTTTTAGAAAGTTCAGAGGTAGTTATCAGCAAAAAGAGTATTGACAAAGCTTTTATAGAATGGTCTTTAAAATGATCTAGAGTGTAAACAACAGGATGAATTTTTCACAGAACATTCTTTAGCCTCGTTTTCTATGTTCATTGTGTCATAAAGCAACTTCTGAGCTGTGTTCAGCTGGTAAAGAGACATCCCCAATTAGTGACACTTTTGACTACCCAGAACAGTCTGGAGTAGCAGTAGGTGCATCCATGTACAAGCTGGATGTCAAGCCCTATGAGACCACACATAAAGTACTTCCTGTAGCAGCTACTCTTCACGTTGCTCTGATGTCCATAACAGTTACAGAATTATCTAGGTTGGAAGAGACCTCTAGAGGTTATCCAGTGCAACCTCCTACTCCAAAGAAATCGAGTTAAAGAAGGTAACCTTCTTGTACAAGGGATATGAATACTTTGACTCCTCTAAGCAGCTTGTTCTTGTGTTTGACCAACTTTATGGTAACCTTTCTTCTTTTTTCTTATATCCACTTGAAATTTCCTATGTGTCAAGTTTGATTACTTGACTTGCTCTTATGCTTTGCCCATCTGATGGCTGCCTTCTCTTCTCCAGGCTGAACAACCCCAACTCTCCCTGCCTGTTTTCATACGAGAGGTGTTCCATCTCTACAATAATCTTGTGGCCCTTCCTGGATTCAGTCCAGCAGATCCACGTCCTTCTTATGTTCAGAGACCCAGAGCAGGATCCAGTATTCCAGATAGGGTCTCACAGTAGCAGAGCAGCGGGAGAGAATCACCTCTCTTGACTTATGGTCATACTTCTTCTGATATAGCACAGATTATGGTTTATTTGGTTTACAGAAGGGTTTGCTCCAGGCATAGAGGTAAGACTGAGTGGTCTGCAATTCCCTTTTCCCCCTTTTTAAAAATGTAGGTTATGTTTCCCCTTTTTCAGTCAGTGGGAACCTTAACAGACTGTTGTGACTTCTCAAAGATGATGGAGAGTGGCTTAGCCACTTCATCAGCAGATTCCTTTAGGTCCCATGGACTTCTGCAACTCTCAATGTTTTCACCTCACCTTAAAAGCTCTCAAACCTGACCTTCTCCTGCAGTGGGTGCTTCTGTAATTTACCAGTTCCTGCCTATGCCTTCTGTGACTTGAGTGGTGCAGCTGAAGTGCTTGCTGGTGAAGACCAATTGAAAAAAGTAATTGAGTACCTCAGGCTGCCCTATATCCTGACTAACCAGGTTTTCTACTTCTTAGTGAAAAGGGATCACATTTTCCCTAGTCTTCCTGTTATCACCTGTAGAAGCTTTTCTTGTGGTTTCTTCTTCATGTTATTTGCCTTTTCACAGAGAAATTGAAATTGAGTTTCTGATGAAGCCATTTTACTTTCTGGAGCAGCTGGAATTCCTTTGTGCTGCTCTTTTGCAGCAGGTGCCCTCCTGGATCTTTAGTTTAAACCCTCTTCATAACTTGGCAAGCCTATGACCTAAGTAGATGATGATTCAGTGAAAGTCACACTTGCTTTATCTCCACAGCATGTTAAGTAACAACAAATCAAATAATAGAATCATTATTTCTTCAGTATATTTCTTAGGATACTTTGGCTATAAGTGGAAGAACCCAGGTTATATAACCAATTTTATTTTCCTTCTCTTGACGTGATAATATGAGTCAGATAAAGTCACCAAAAGTGTAACTAATTAATCTATCCCTTTCATGAGCAGCTGCAAATTTGACATTTTGACTGAAATTCCCAAAACTGTGAAGAGTAAGTACAGTGTAAATGGTTGAATTATACGATCAGCTAACTAATAGAGAAAGAGAATATTGCTGCAAAGAGCTAAATATTAGTAAAATGTAGGGTACAGTAATTTCACGATTATAAGCCGCACTTGATTATAAGCTGCACAT
>VRYO01001463.1:40664855-40681831 GCA_009812075.1 Sialia sialis | reverse complement strand
GAAATTACTGTACTTTTTATTTCAGTGCAGGAGTGATGGAAAAGACACATTGCTCCAAAACAGGTATTTAGAAATTTTCATGTATCTTCAAATCCAATGTCATTGGATAAAATTGTGCATTAAATATACAAAAAATATATAAATTTAAATAGGTTCTGTTTTCTCTAGAACGTTTGAGGAAGTAATCTCAGTTATCTAAATCAGAGAGAAGTTGAAAGAGGGTATATGTAAATTAATTACATGAAACTTATTACATTGTAGGTATTCTTATCTGTGAGTTCAATGAACATACTATATGCATGAGGTATGCTAAATTATGCATGTAGTATAATGTAGTAGTAGTGGTGTATTGTGTGTGAAATCTATGGTGCATGTTATAGGGAAATTATGCCAATACTTCTTCCTTTTCATTTCTAAAATGCCAATTGCAATAAGCCAGAGGAAAGGAATACATATACCAAATCCTTTTGCTGTCTTTTTATAAATACCAATTTGGAAATGCGCTGTACGCAAGCATTAGAAACAAGTAAACTGCCTTCACTTTATTGGGGGGTTTGTGTGTTTTCAGGAAAAAAAATGCTGTGCACTATTTTAACAGAAATAGAGCTTCACATATGTCTGAACACCATCACTGGCTTCTTTGTGGTGACAGAAACAATCAGCTTGCCTTTAAGTTTTGGCTAGGAGCCTAGGTTAGAAAAAGGAAGCTTCGTTTTATTTGGTGCCCCTAGATAAGAAATATGAGCTTCAAGATGTACCTTGGAGTCAAAACAAACTTGGACTCTAATGGATTATTGTGGAAGAGATCTAAAATCATTGAAGCATTCCAACACTGCCAACATCAGTGTTGCACTTGGGCTGACTGATCTCTAACTTCAGTACCTCTGATGATCAGAACTATGGTAGGAAATGTAAGCCAAGGAGATGATGATTCCCCCTAAATTCAGATGAAAAAATGCTTTGTGCTTGATTGCCTGAAAGTAGCAGTCTGCCTTTCCTCTGTAAGTGCACAGGTTCAGGTTAAATAGCCTCCTGCTTTTTTCAATATGTGGAGGGAGAAATATCTTGAGCCAAAATTTTTAAAATATGGATACTTGTGTAGTTAAATTCTAGCTGTTTCTTTCTACTGGATAATATCTTGTTTAATACCACAAGAATCAAAGAAAGGACAAACCTTTCAGTTCATAATATTACAATTGAGGACAGTAAACAATATAAAGAAAACACTTCTATTCTCTATTATATAAGCAGGGAAAGCATTATAGAAGGAAACAGGGCAATCAGGCAGAGCAAGCACCCTGGTATTTTCAAAGAATTAAAAATCAGTAGAATTGCAGTTTACAACATTAAAATTTTAATTTTTCATAATTTCTCATTCTTAGCTATAGATATTTGAACAATTTAATAAATGCTTTGACCAAGGGACTGATCTATGCCTTCTCTTTTTGTCTACATCAAGGATCTGTTTGTATGTTTTCAGAGGTGTTATCTGTCTGGTAAACTGGATCTTCAATTATTTACTATTGATATTGCAATTATGTACTTATCACATAAGTATATTACAATTATATACTATTATTTGCTGCTATGGAAGTAATTTTAATCCTGTTTATTAACTGAAGGTTAACATAACTGTGATGGAAATAACAGTTTCCTTAGGCATTGTTGCTCCCACTGTGTAATTAAGGCAGGAAGGGGGCACACTGCTGCACCTGTGGAATCACACTGAAAGAAAGATGGAACAGCTCACAGTGTTCACTAAAAAATCCAAATGATTCTGCTCTTACTGCATGTCACCTGCTTGAATGTTTTTCACACAGCTGCATTTCAGATTTCATTCTCACTCTTAGAACAGATTATTTTTCTCATTTTATCCACTTGAGGTCCTTCTAAAATGGCTCCTTCACCAAATTCTAGTGGAAATAAATCTATTTCACCTCTCCCCAGTTCTTTTAATGGACTGAGTGTTGTCAGCGTCATTAGTACCATTAAAAACCTATTTATGTCTTTATAACTCGATTTAGAAGATCTGACCAGTTAACAGCAAAAGGAGTTATCCCATTTAATGTTCATTATAATACCTTCCATTATATCTCTCTTCATCATTAGTGATGACTTTCTCAGGTTTGTCAACTCAAATATTTTATATTGTATTTCTTGTTGAGCATGTTTTTTTTATTAAGATTTCTGGAGGTATGAAAAAGAAAGGCAATGAGATAAAGCACTGGAATTTTCTGTCCAGGGAGGGGGTAGAGTCACCATCCCTGGATGTGTTAAAAAAAACCTGGATATGGCACTCAGTGCCATGGTTTAGTTGAGGTGTTAGGACATGGGTTGGACTCAATGATCTTGAAGGTCTCTTCCAACCATTCTGTGATTCTGTGATTCTGTGATGTAGGGTTCCTGAAAGAAAATATTATGATTATGCTGCTGGGTTGGTTCAAGACCCGTATTCAAGAGAAAAGTAGCTGTGTTAGGTTTCGTTATGACAGAGCGTTTGTTTTTAAAATTTTTGTAATGTTCTGTAAAATAATATTTTTTCAAAGGACTCTATGTCACTATGAATTAAATTTATCAGGAATCATTTGGATCTCCTCTTTTGAATTTGGTTGATAAACTGGGACCAGACTGCATGTACAGAGTTGCTTGTGGAAGGAAATGAGGAATTCTGCAAGTAGCACACTGGTGTGGTCAAAATATATGAATAAGAATTTAAAAAGCAAAGGGTCCATATCCTATCTCTTGTGATGCAAACATGAGTAGCAGTATCAAACTTCAAAGTAAAGAGAAGATGGAAAATAGAAACAGGATCTCAGTGTAAATACAGAAGGTTGGAATAGTGATTACCATGGGGAGTACAGGTGCGATTAGTAGTCAAACGTGTGGTATGGGAAAGAAAAAAGGAACAAAGTCCCAGTAGCCACACCATTTCTCCCAAAGAGCTAGTTGACAGCTCCTATGAAATAAAGTCAAAACAAGATCTGAAGTCTGCATTGTAACACTTTTGACATTCTGAAGCTGATTTAATAGTTTTGTATTTGCCACACAAAGAGATTTAGTGAGGACTGAGGAAAAAAGATTAGGTTAGGTCTCTTACAGTTCAGGTGGAGAACTCTACAATTCAATTTCATGAGGATACTATAAGTCACTGTTAACACATTTGAAATTTCTGTTATTAGCTGTTGTACCTTTGGTAGAGGAAAATATGGGAAAATTACCTGCTTTCTCATATGACAGATGATATTTTGGAATATTTTTTGGCTTCAATATCTAGTATGTTACATTTTTTTCCTGAATTTTAAAATTATCTAAGGCAACTTAAAGCCTACTTACTGAATCTGTTGAAGTTTTGGAGGGTTTTTATGTTCTTAAATTAATGGCAGTCGTTGAGAATAACTGAACTTCTATGCTTGCTTCTTCTAGGCTGAGATCCTTCTTAAGTAGAAGTATTACAGTCACTTTCAAAACAAAGTTGATGCTCAAATTCTTGAATAAAATATACAAATTAAATTGTGTTTTAAATAGAGCAGCTGAAGCATTTCTTAAAAAAATCCTAAGTTAACTTAAGATTTAACTTTTTATGCTAATTGAGACAAGTTCAAAGTTTCAAGGATTTGCCTACTAAAATGTCAGTTTTGAAGACTGGATCAATCATATTGCTAGCTATGAAATACTCTCAATGTTTTTGTTTTCAAATTTTTTGAAATGGAGATTTATTAATTCAAACACATCTTAAGACTCATGGGTTTTGCCTACTTTTTTTCTTAATTAACTCCTAAAACATTTGTTACCTTTACTACTCCCTTCCTATTCCTAACATAGTGTCTACTTAAAAGAATATCAAGTGGTGTTTCTTTTTCTTCTAAATTTAATTATCTACATAGATGCTTCAAGAAAAGTTCAGGAACATGACTCAGATGGTCAGTTTTGATGTCTGCATCACTGTGAGGTAAGCCACAGCTCACCTAAAAGCACTAATTCTTCCCATTTACTAAAGATAGTCCAGTGAGCTAGACTTTAGGGTTGATATTTTCTGGGTTTGATCTGTAAGGACAGATAAAATCACCATTTAACTCTAGGAGTACCTTTTGACATGGAGACTTTTGCTCACATTCCAAACTTGCTCTTGTGACCAAACTTGTCCAATTGTGTTCTCTGTCTATAAACTCTAAAACACAGGAATCCAGTCAATTTCAACCCATTTTGACAGGAAGGCTAAAGGTTTTAGGATCCTGAAAATTTGGTGAGTCCAGTCAGCATAATAGAGGGAGGAGTTTCAGTTACTGCTTCACCTTGATGAAAATGTAAGAAACATTGAGCCATTTAAAGTTGAGGGGCGTTTTTTAGCAGTAACTAGATGTCAAAATTAGATTATTTCTAAACATGGACTACCCATAACACGCACGGTTTCCTGCCATTAGTGGATGGGACAAAGGGAAGGAAAGGATTTTATGACACAGAAACTGAGTTTAAGGAATAAAATACACACATTCTTAGGAAACTATCATCATTAATTCCACTACTCACAGAAAATTTATGTTATAAAAGACAAAAAAGCCCTTAGTTTATGTAATTTAAGAAGTAAAATGCTTTTGCTGATATATGTTCTTTTCACTGGATAATTATTAGGAACTCTGCTGTCAGTAGAGCCCTTTTGTTGACAGTGGCTTGAGCTAGATGGGTATTTCTGTACTGGTATATTTATTTATTGGGTATGACGGTGATGAAAAACTCTTTTTTCGGTTTTCAAACAAGCAGTCTCCTTTTACATATCTTTTATCAAGTATTTGTGTCTTGACTGCATGTGCTATTTTACTTTGATGTATATTATATGTTTTAATAGACTTTGACAACAGTGTTAACTCTAAATTACTTTTTCAAAAGAAAATGAAAATGTTCAAAATACTAATTATGAATTTTTCAATAATGGAATATTTCAAACTGGTAGTCTACCTATGTGTGCACATAACATGTGCATATACAGAAATTTCACTACTATAAGGTGCACTGGATTATAAGGCATAGTATTAGTTAATGTTAAATTTTCAAACTATTTTCATATATAAGGAGCACCGGATCATAAGGCGCACTTTTTTTTTGCAACAAAGATTCGCATTCAACTTTTGCAACTTTAAGCATAAAATCGGAAGCGACAGACCTGAGGGACGTGTTGTCCTGGTTTGGAGGGCAGGTACTGCCAGAGAAAGGCAGGAGATTTTTCCTAAAATGGAGAGTGGAAGTCTCTTCCCTCCCAGTTTACTATAATTTGGAAATTAAGGGTGCTCACGCAAAGGTGTGGGTTTAGGAGTAACAGTTCTTTAGTGATATATCTACAAGACAAACAAGAACAACATCAGCTATGAGGAAAAAAAAACAGCAACAAAACAGAACAAAACTCAGTCTTAGTCCCTTTTCCAGTCACAGTTTTGGTGGAGAGCCTGGTGGGCCCCTCGCAGCCACGGCAGCAGCAGCAGGAGCGGGGAGGCGAGGTGGCAGGGCCGTGTTCCAGATGGGAGAAGGGTGAAGGAAGACTCCACTCACCATTTATGTCCCATGCTCAGTGCTGTTCTCAGAAGCAGGAGGCAGTAGCAGTGCCGGGGTGCAGGGCAGATCCAACCGCAGAGAAAAAAACCTCTCTCCTCCGCATTTGGGCCGGCGAGTGCCAGAGTGATCCCCTGGAAGGGAAAAAAAGGAACCCATGACACCCCTCAAACCACCCCAGCGATTGAGCCATTGAGGCAGCACCCACCCATCCCTTTTGTCTTGAGCAATTAAAAGCTGAGGGAGCCGCCCTGCCAGCTTTCTTAGAATGATAATGGGAAAAATTTCTCCACAGAGGGAAAAAGTGAAAATCCCCCAACACATGTGCATGCCTGCCCGAGGTCATTTGATTGCGAGCTTCATGTTTGTTGCTGTGCAATGTGAAACAGAAATTGTTTTGAGATCCCTTCAATACTCAAGGCTCATATATAAGGCACACCGGATTATAAGGCACTTCTGGGTTTTGAGCAAACTTTAGGATTTTAGGTGCGCTTTATAGTCGTGAAATTACTGTATATACATATACCTTCATTTATATATAGAAACACATACATGGAGATATATATACATAAATATATGAGTGTGTATATATACAATAAAAAGTGTAGGCTTTTTCTGTCTTGTCTGCTGTCTTGCCTCATGAGAGTAAATGATGTCTCAATCTGTTTTTACACATAAATTTTCTGGGAAGGCAGAATCCACCTGATAGCACACTTGCTCCCTTGTGTCTCAACTGCTCTCATTTAATTGTAAAAATGCATCAGATAAGACCTCATTTAAACTCAACACATTTTTAGCCTCTTATTAGTTCCTGATGTGAGATAAAAACAAATGTTTAACTTCTGCAAATTTCCTTTGGCATGCCAATATTCAGTATTCAGGTTATTTCAAAGTCTTTGGCTGTCCCTGGAATGTTTGATAATTTTCTTTTTTCCTCTCACACTTGTATCTAATTATGTATTTTAAAAGTATTGTATTTATCTTTTGAGCTTTTGATCTTTTCTTATACCAAAGTCTGCCTTAAAAAAAAAAACCTCTCCTCCTGCTCTTTTGTATTGCTTCAATCCTCCTGGAATGCAATCCCTGATTTTCAGAAGAAGATAGTCTTGCATACATAAAATGCCACGATGTAGATGTAGAGCTTTCCCTTTGGCTGTCAAATCTCAGGTCAAATCTGGTGTTTGTGTGCTCCTGTTAAATCTCATTATTGTTGCATGTCTGCTCAGTAGGACAAAGGCACAGCCTGGCTGTTAACAGCTAAACATGTCACACAGAGTTCAGAGGGCTGCAGCGGCAAAATGTGCTGTACAAAGCAGAACATATAAATTGGTACTTAGCTGTAGTACTGAAGTGTGCAATAAAATTCATAACTGTGATTTTTACTCAGTTTCAGAAACTGTGAGTGCAGTGACAAAGTCATGTCAGACTACTCAGATAAAAAAGACTGAAACATTTATGTGGGAAACTTCTTCTGAGATTTCTTTTAAATAAATATTATTAAGTATAGTAGAAAAAAATTAAGTTATTATTTTTTCTGTGTACTTTAATATCTTTTGTCTTTCCTGACCATTAAGTTATAATAGGAAGAATTTTTCCTGTAAAGGAAAATCAAATCAAATTTTTCATCTTAAGATTTCAAAGTGAAAATGTGTTTGAGAAGACAATTATATATTTATTTCTTAGCCAAAGGAAGTGCAAAATTTATAGTTGTACTGTATCAGATTGGAGAAATACACTAACTGGAATTCTGGTCACTTGCAGTCCATTGTACAAGTGCATTAGGAGCAGAGTAGCATAATTTACTTTTTCTAAATGCATATTCTAAGCACTATGCACTAATAAAGATAATTTGAATTCTCAATTATATTTTTCTTCCATATATGTTATATTTGTTTTCACTCTTTTTCTGCCTTTAAATTATCTTTGTGAATATCTATTCACTAGTAAAAAGATGATTTTCCTTTTCAAAGAATTTATTTATGCATCTGTTTATGTCAGTGATAGAACAAAGTCTAGAAATAATATGTTTGTGGTCCTTTTAAAGAACTTAGCACAGTGTCTTTCTTAAACAATCTTTTCCAGCTGCAGGACACTGGAGATATCTTAAGGAGTATTGAGGAAGACAGAATCACAGTCTCTAAGACTGATCAAATAGTGGAACAGGCTGCTCAGAGAAGTGGTGAAGTCTTCATTCTTGAAGACATTAAAAATCTGATTGGGAATCCTGCAGCTGTGGATGCTGCCACTGCTTTGAGGGTTGCAGTGGACAGTCTCCAGAGGTGCTCTCTAACTTCACATAATTCACGTCTCTGCAACTGTGGTGAGCCAAGAAAATGGCAATTTTGTCGTGTGCGCAATGCAGGGAGTTCTGTTTCCATGCTGAGAAAAGTGCTAGGATGATCCCACTGTCTAACCAGGAAGGAGGAGAGGGGCTGGAACAGACAAGAGAAGGGAGCTGGAAGAACAGTGGTTGTATTTCTGGATGCCAAAGTAACAACTGAATGTTCAAATCCTGGCTGCCTCTTTTCCACAGGTCTCTATCGTTAAAATATTTTTTAAAGCTGACCTTATGGATCAGCAAGCGATAATCTTTATCATGACCTTCACTTCCTTAATCTACTTACTCTTTTTCCTCTGAGAGCATTGAAGGGATAGCACACTATGTTCTATATTTCTCTCTCTGAAAAATTCCCTTTACTTAGAGTAACACTTTCTGCTTCTTTCATCTCTCAGAGTGTCTTTCTTCCTCTTACAGTGCTTGAAAGAGAACACCTACCTCATTCAGTAATTATCTAATCTAGGGGCTCTTCTCTACTTCCAACATCCACCCCTTTTCTTTCCATTTACCTCATTACTGAACTCAGTCTCTACAGGCTTCTCCTATCCACTCTGAATGCTGCTGTTATCATACTTGCCCAGTGAAGGAAAAAAAAACAAAACCCAAAAAAACCCCATGGATGCTATTCCTGAACTGGGAAGTACTCCAAATTGTGTAGTTCCTTAATAAAACACTTGGAACTCTATTCTACCTCCTTACCTCCCACACTGGGCATATTCTGAAAACCTTTGTAAAATAAAAAATTTAGGAAGAAATAATCTCAGTCTAGACACACTGATAAAAGCATGCTTTACTCATGTAAGTAAACTATGTCATATGTTTAAGTTGTCTCATCACTGTCTTGCAGCAGTTATTATTGATACTTTCCAACAAATCTTGTGCACATTTTCCTGTAATTATTTTTTTGTCTGCGACTCACTTTCTCCAAGTCTTTCTGAAAAAAGCAATATTCTTATCATTGCCTTAAATAGCAGTGTGTGATTTTAGATTATTCTTGCTGTAGGTGGTGTCATGCATTTAAAAAAAATTGGGTTTTTTTAAATGAAAATTTAAAATGGTCCCTGCACAGTGCAGTTCAAATATTTGGGTTACAATTCATACAGGCACATTATTTGAAGAAAAAACACCCTGGTGTAGTTTCAGAGATGAGCTGCAGAATCTTGTGCTAAATCTTAAACAGGATGTAAAGGTAAGACTGCCCAATAGCCAGTATTGGTGCTTGCACCCAAAATTTTTCTCCAAATCTGATCAGTTGAACTTAATCCTGGAGGTTTTTTACCAACTCTGGTGCCTAGAAGCTGTCCCCTAAGTGTGCTGGCTTCTAGCAGCAGGCGGCTGGGTTACAGCAAAGAGCTGAGTAGTTCAGATGCACATTTTTTTCTCAAATGTTCTTGGTCTCTTCTTCTAGGCAGCTAGCAATAGCACAAGGCGAAACAAATTCAAGTTGAGCCAGAGGAGTTTCAGAATGGATATCAGGAAAGATTTCTTCACTGAAAGCATGGTTAAACATTGGAAAAGGCTGCCCAGGGAGGTGGTGGAGTCACTATTCCTGGATGTGTTCAAGAAACAAGTGATTTTAGTGTCACAGTGGAATTACGTCAACAGTTGGAGGTGATGGTCTGGGAGGTCTTTTCCAGCTTTAATTATTCCATTATTCCTTTGAAGCCTGAGAGAAAGTGAGCAAACTTGGCTCTATGGTTTTGGTTTTTTTAGAGCAGCTGCCTAGGAAGGATGCATAGTTTTTGAATTTAAAAAAGTTACACAAGTTAGATCAGAATACATAAATTGTTCATTGAGACAATGGACTTGCAAAAGTAACAGGAAGTGGACTGAAGTTCTGCTTTCTGCACCATCTCTGGGGATGTTCTTATCTGTTTTTCATTGCAAAACCACAATTATTCCTGTTCTCAGTGGTTCACAATTTTTCACTCAATGTCATCCATTACAGTCAGTTTTTGAAAATCTGAAGTGCTATTCACACTTGATTTTCTTCTAGGTGGTGGGTAACAAAATATTGTAACAGAATATTACTGTTCTTCTTCAGGAATACTTTAAAGTATATGTTGATTTAAATAATATTAGCGTATCTATAATTTTTTTTTCATTTTACCAATACCCACCAAGGGTAGTGGGCATCTCAAGTATCAAGCCTATTTGTATCAGTATTCTGAACTGATATTTTTGAACAGTAGTTTTATCTGGGCAGTGGGGAATCCAGCTGTTCTCACCTAACAGATAATTCAATTTTCAATTTACACACTGCTTTCTTACACACATTATCTACTTGGTGTGATTAATAAATCCCATTCTCTCTAGGGCTTATGTAGCTGACTGGGCAGCAAATAATACTTTATCACTTTCCAACCTGAATATTTTCTCTGTCTTTGTTCCACTAGAAAGAGGAGGAGAAGTATTTAAAATTAATGAAAAGCATTAGAACACTACTTTCTTGAAGTACCTCAACAAAAAAAAGAAAAAAAAAAGAAAGAAAAAAAAAAAAGACAGCATTACAGCTGTGTCTTTCCAAACAGAGAATCATATCCATAACACCTTTTACCTATGGAGTTCTCAGGTTCTAATAGAATTACAAGTGATTGAAACATAGTCCAGCTTTGAAACCAATTATGTTTCTAACACATTTTGGTTTTGATTTTGAAGGTGTTGTGAGTTTTTAAGTTTCTGAATGTTTTTAATGAATAAAAAATATTATTATCAATCAGGAAGAGGCTGGTTCCCTACTGGTGCACAAAGAAAAATGTCTTAGTTTTTCTCAGAATTTGTTTCTAATGCTTATTCTTTTTAAAAAATAGAACCAAATTTTTCCAGGATATTATTTGATAAAACTATGCCATTTCAATCCTGATAATTGAGCAGCTACAGGAGCACATGGATTCTTTGCAGTGAAAGGATGCCTATGTTTTAAAAAATAATCTACATAATTTTTTACAAAATGGGAAAATTACAATAAACTTCTTCATGCAAGTTGCTAAAACAATCTCATCAGGGAGAATTTGTATTGACATAAAGGAATGAAGAAGGAAATTACAGAAATGAAGATGCATATCTAAATATATTCCAGTTTTAAACATTTCAATTTGCATGCAAATTGAATATTGAATAAAAAATTATAAGAAAATGAAAATGCAAGTCTTTTTATAAATTAAGAGAATGTGCAAAAAACTGGAACATATTTTGCATCTTTCTCTGCTATCATCTTGGCATACCACTCTTCAGTTAAAAAAGGCAAAAGAATTTAGATTTAATTCCAGTAGGACATATAATGCAGTACATCACAATATTATTGCAGGGCAGTTATTAACATTAATCATTATGTATATATTCTCCTTGATTTATTAAGCAGAAAGATGAAAGGAAAAAAATTAATTTGAGGAACAAGGTCAAATAAAATAAAATAAAATAAAATAAAATCTGCTTTTGAAAAAAAATTCAGCTGCATAAATATTAATCACATTTAGCTTTAAACGTGTCTGCAAATTACAGTAGATAAATTACATTGCCACTGGAAATTACATAATGAGACCTGTTATGCAAGGGAATGCTTGTGTTACTGTATTAAAATGATACTACACTCTGCCTGCTTTTATCAGTCTATCATTAAAATTTATGTCTATTGGCCAAGTTCATAACAAACTCTCTTATTTTTAGGTTAAATACTAATTTGTTCCAGCAAAATGAGTGCCCCATGCACTCTTTTAAGTCTATTGGAAATTTTTATTTACAAGTACTGAAAAATAATTGAACATAAAAATTATTAATCCCTTCCAGAGAAGGAAAATACTCTTTAGCATTTCTTCACAAAATTGCTTTTTTGTATATTCATATGGTAGTCTTGATATCAAGAGCAGGCCTGCACGTGAGAAGGACAAAAGGCCTTCTACTAGTTGACTGGCAAGATTTTATTATGGTGTTTTACTATGAGAATTTTAGGTTCCTTGGTAGTTATCAAACTATCCAAGCATATAAATTAATTTTCTGTGGATTAATATTTGTAGTAACAATACGGCTATTTTAATATGATCATCATGTTTTACACAAATGTTTAAGCATCTAACTTTCATCTAGGTCTTCAGTCTTTTGTCTTCTGGCTTTCATAAACTTTGGGCTATTTTCTGGGTTTTTTTTGGTTTTTTTTGTTTTAAAAACATGCCATACCTGGCAACGTACTATGAAGCTCTCATGAAAAGCTGGCACTTTCAAGAGGAACTTTGACAAAAATGACCTATTTTTCTATGTAGAGATGACAAAACCAACTGTAACAATACTGGAATACAAATAAGTAACACCTGAAAATATGCAATGAGAAAGGAGAAAACTTTAAGCCAGAACTACAGATTGAACATTACTTTGGAGACTTGAAGGGTTATCTAATTTTTGGCATATGGAAATACATACTTTCACGTTTCATTAACTACTTTCAAATACTCTTCACACTCAACATTCCTTAAAGGTTAATGAGCTTTTTTTTACATGTTAGTCCTTATAGTGATAGTTTATATTTGTACTTAACTTTAAAGCAGTGACTACTTAATAATTATTGAAATATGTTATTGTCAAAATGTATATGTTCAAATAGGTAAAATAGTTGTCATAACTACTCTTGTCTTAACTTGGACATTTTTTGTGTTATTAAGGCAGACTTTCCTGCTTAAAATTGCAACAGAATGAAATAAATTGGTTGGTTCACTGTCATGGTAATATAAAGCATGTATTTCATCTTTCTGAAGCATGCCAGCAAGAAAATATAAAATACAGCTTGATGTTTGATATTTTCTTGCTATTCGTGTGGGTGGTATTGTTTTAAATCTAACCTAACACCTTTCAACAAAATATGTAGTAAATGCTCCTAGCTCTCCTAGCTTGAATTGTACTTTAAACCTGTCTAATGGGAAGATTATATGAGAACCTCATTGGCCCCTAAAGTCCACCTCTTAGGACTAATAACAATAAGGGAAAACAGTAGAACTAAAGACAAACCAATTCTTAGCAGAACTAGTTCAGGGTTTTCCTCATCCAGATTCACTCATTTCTCAAGTTATTGCCTCTCAGACAATTCTGTCTTGGAAACATACATAACAATATACTGCAAGCAATGGAAATTAAACATACAAGTGGTCAAGCCTTCCTCATGTTGTGTCAGATAATTATATTTTTGATAAATACAAAAAAATACTTTTTTCTTTTTAAGAAGAATCATGTTTTGTAATTTTTATATATTTATCAAAACGAAACAAAAAATTACCATGGGCATAATAGATTGTGAGCCTTTTAAGGAACATTCTTCATTTGTACTTTTATGCTTGACTCTGCAACTAGGAAATCTAAATTCTATGAGAACATAAGAAGACTATAATCATAGCTTTTAATACTCTTGTTAGTACCTAGATATTCTAAAAATGTATAATCTTCAACTTTTTTCTTCTATAAAGAATAAACAAAAGCAAGCAGCAAAATAAAGCAATAAGCATTGCTGCATAGGTCTACGTCTCATAACTATCTATGTATAAATAGAAAACGTATAAATGAATGAAATAATTATCAACAACTCTTAAAAAAAATCAAATTCTGTAGGGAAAAGTGGCAGGAAGAAATGCATAATTCATCTCTGGAATCTCTTAGTGTGGTTGTGTGGTGGTAGCAAGGTGGTGCAGGAGCCATGGTTTCACCCCAGCCACCAGTAAAGTGCCACATAGCCACTTACTCATTTCCACCTGGTGGGATGGAGAACAAGAAGTGAGGAAACCTGAGGGTTGACATAAAGTTTAATACGGAAAGCACTCATCACTTCCCATTGATAGGCACATGTTCAGGCAGTTCAGAATTGAAAATTTTGAAGATTATATTTTTAGGTGACCACTGACCAGAAGAACAAATTATTAGGTGTAATTTTGATTAAAGATTCTGTTTATATTACAGGAACCAAAAGTTATGTCTAATTTTATGAGGAGGCTTTAATCTGGTATGTGTGATGAGGTGTATATTTGCCCTCAAAATTATGTGATTCTTGTTAATTCTTACTTGTTTGATATTTATTTTCTCTTGAATCATGCCTAGCAAGAGACATCACTTCAGCATTTTGGGAGAATGTTTAGCTTTGCATGGCATAAATATTGTCATCTCTTTATTCTTATTAAGAAATAGACGGGGATAGAGCGGATCCCAACTACTTCCTGACTCATGATTATGATGGGGAAATGAATGGTCAAAATGGTCAAAATGGCACTTCAGGTCCTACTGCCTACACTTAACAATGTCTGGTGTTGATGCTTTAGAGAGGAGCCCGTATCCGACATATTTACCTAGTAGAAAGCATGTGATGTCTCTTGCAGTGAAGTATAGTGAAAGATTTTATTGCAAGAGCTGTGTATTGTACTTTAAAGTAGCAAAGAGCCAACAATTTTGCCTCTTCTCTTTATACTATTTTCTCCTAGTGAAGTGTGTGAAAAGGAATGTCAAAATTCTGAGCATCTCAGTTGTGGGGAATAGGGAGCCCTACCTATCTCTGTGCCATGGAGGTCTCCACTTCTAAGACAAAGGCTAATTAATTTAATAACTAATTTAGGAGTCCTCCCAGGATTTTGAAGGAAGAAGGGAGTCATTACTGTACAACTATGATATTTCAGAGACAGCAGGGTCTTCTGTGCTTGCATCTGTCTGGTAAGCAATGGACATCAATAAATGAATTTACACATCAACCTGAGTCACATAATTTCATTCCAAAGCAATCCATTGCTCAAAGTTTAAGAAATACAATTCAGTGAACATAAATACCATTTTAACACTGTTGATACAAATAAAAAAATCTGGGTTTATACATTACTTGAATATGATTACATATTATGTTTTTCAGATCTGTTGTATGTCATAATTATGAAGGCAGAGATTCTATAAAGCTGTTTCCAGGAGACAATCACAAAGTCTTATTTCCTTTCTCTCAGTGACTGTCTGTTTTTGGTCTTAATTTCAACTTCTCCCTCATTCTATCTGCCCTTAGTGTGAGGTCCTGGAAATCCTTTATTCCTTCTCTCCTTCAGTGTCACTTCTCCTATAGATAGCAGGATCTGTGCCTTTCTTGTGCTTCATCTCTTTTCTGTATCTCACATCAGACTGTTCCAAATGAATGTCCCATCTGTCTTACATTCCTCGAGTTTTCAAGAAAGAGTTTATTCACTTCTAAAGAAGACTAAAAGTCCTCTGCTACTTCCAAAAAAAACCCAAAAAAACCCCAAAAAAAACCCCAAAGCAAACAAAAAAAACCCACCCAAAAAACAACAACAAAACAAACAAACAAACAAACAAACAAACAAAAAAAAAATAGAAGAAATATTTCCATGAAAATATACTTCAATAAAATTAATATTATTGAATCCTTCATGCTAAAATAACAACGGGGCCACCCTTTTTCTCTTGTCAGGTCTTCTCTTTTGGGTGATCAACATTCCAATTAAATACATTCAAAAGCAGTGCAGAAACCTTTTAAAGAGTACTGCAGTTACTTTTGACCTATGTCTGAATCTTTGGCAGCAGTCAAGTGTTTAAGTGACTCAGATGTATGAAATAAATGGGGTTTTTTCCTTTGCAGGAAGGCATTTGAAGTTTCAAACAAAAATATGCAGCTTTGCACTTCCAGTATGCCATTAATGAGAAAAATATTATAATTGTGTGTCAATGTTTTGTTTTGCAGTACATCATTGAGGTGTATTTTTTTTTCCTTTTCTGACTGATATTTCATTAATGCACTGTTTATGGCTGCTCTAGCTGCTCTGAATTCATGGTTCTATCATCATGTTGTGATATAAGTATCTAGTCCTGTACAGAAGATTATGTTATGTGCCAGAGTTACAATCTCTCAACTGTTTCATGAAGGAAGACTATGTTACTTCCTGAGAGAAGGACACTCCTAAGAGGTTCACGGCTTATGCTTTGTTATTTTTTATTGTTCTTAGCATAAGTTCCACACAATTATTCAGATGTCTATCAAAAAGGAGGGTTCATTTCCCCATAACTTTTCCCATTCCCCATCACTGATTTTTCATAACCATTTGTATAAACATTCATGTCTTAAAAACTGATGCCAAACTGAGCTTTATGACTTTTATCTTCAGTCATCTTTTCCTCTATGACTTAGCTGAAAACACATTCCATTATCTCTAGATTCCCTCACTCATCTTTTTGTCTGATAAGAACCAATTCCATATACATGAGAGGAGTAATATCTTCCCTAAATAATAATATTATAGAAGGTGGCTCCTAAATCGGGTTCTAGCAGTTTTTCCAAGGGAAATTTTGTTTCATGATGTAATCTGACTTATAATTTTTCCCAGTACTTTCAGCACTTCTTTATTTTTACAGAATTTATTCTGCTATGTCCTATGACCTGTCACTGCATCATGGAATTAAATGCAAACACATTCTTCTCAGTAACTTTTCATCACTTTATTTTTGCTTCTGTTTATTTTGGGGACTGCCAAGTAGTTCAGTAGCTGATTCTGCAACTTGAATTTCATAAGAAGGCTGCTCTTACTTCACCATGAATTATGCTGTATTATACCCAATGCAGAATGGGGTGTAAAATACTTTGGCATTCCATCTACAAAATAAGATGGAAGTTTTGTAATGGGAAGTAATGCTTCCAGAGAGACCTGGAATGCACCTCACTGTCTAGCAACAGAACCAAGTTTACTGCTGATAGTGTTGCAAACGGCAATAGCAAGGTAAAATTTCAATATAACATAAAAAAGAATAAACTAGTGTTTATGTCACAATCAATCTAATTCAAGCTCCTTTACAGTATGTATTTATTCTTCCCTTGAAAGTAATTTTTCAGGTTTCATCTGTAAATAAAAATGACGTGTGAGGCCTTATTTTATGAAAATACTATTTGAAGGCTGTTAATGCAGTTGCTCGGGATAAACTGAATCACCAATACAGGGAGCATTGCACTGGAGCCATTCAGATTACAGTGATTTCACAAGTATAAGGTGCGACAGAGTATAATGTGCACTTCCGGGTGTTGGTAAATTTCCGAGCTTTGTCCATATATAAGGCACACTGGAGTATAAGGCGCAGCAAGCATCTA
>VRYO01001463.1:40646372-40663855 GCA_009812075.1 Sialia sialis | reverse complement strand
ACTTCATCCCATTGAGAGTTGCTCCAGCCAGCGGGGAGAGCCAAGCCTTTCTTACATAGATAAAAATTGAAATTCTAGGGCACCAAGTTGCCCTCTTTTCCCTGGACTCCAGAGGAAAACTGGACTTTTTTTCCATATCATCACTAGACCTTCGGAGGGAGGCTGCACCTTTCTACAAGATCACTGCTTCAACTGAACCACATCTGTCACTGCAGGAGGACTGTAGCCACCATTTAATGGGACTGCTACCAATACCCTGACTGACAGGTGTCACCCTGATGGGTGTCAGGTTGTACTCTGATTTTGTGTCTTAGTTTGGAGGATAGGTGTCTGCTAAAAAAGGCAGGAGCCCCTCTTTGAAATGGAGAATGTAAACCCCTTCTCTCCAAATTGTTATAATTTTGAAATCAATGGGCTCTCAGGCAAAGATATGGGAATTAGGAATAACAGTTCTTTACTAGGAAAATACAGTACTACAAAGAAACAAACTCCAAACCCTGACAAAGTTAGAGTTCAACCTGACACCCTGTCAGGCAGGTGTTGGTAGTAGTTTGATTAAATAGTGGCTGCAATCTTCTTGCAGTGACAGATGTGGTTTAGTTGAAGCAGGTTTCTTGTAGAAGGTGCAGTTTCCTTACAGAGGTCTAGTAGTGATACGGAGAAATCTTGTTTTATTCTGGAGTCCAGTAAAGAACGGGCTACTCGGTGTCCTAGAATTTCAGTTTTATCTAGGTAAGGAAGGCTTGGCTCCACCCCCTGGCTGGAGCAACGCTCAATGGGATAAAGCAATTTTATCAGTCACACAGTGGGACTCAATGGACCATTAGCAGAAGATAACTCCCTGGAGGAAAGATGGGGGGTGCAAAGATAAAGAACAATGCCTTACTAGTTTCAATGGATGGCCCATTAGCAGAGTATCTTCCACAGAGATAAAGATCACTGCCCCACCTAGTCCCAACAGATCGTGATAGAATAGATACTTTGATCACATCCTGTATTGTAATCCAAGACACTTTGTCAGTGCTTGGGGTTTGTTTCTTTCTAGTACTGTATTTCTATCTTAATTTTCCTAGTAAAGAACTGTTATTCCTAATTCCCATATCTTTGCCCGAGAGCCCCTTAATTTCAAAATGATAATAATTTGGAGGAAGGGGGTTTACATTCACCATTTCAAAGAGAGGCTCCTGCCTTTCTTAGCAGACACCTGTCCTCCAAACCAGGACAAGTGCCAAGCCCCGCTGAACCCCATGGCCCCGCGCAGTTTGGCTCGCAGCTCGTACTTCCGGGTTGGCAAATTTCCAAACTTTGTGCATATATAAGGCACTCCAGACCAAAATTTTAGTCAAAAGGGTGCTGTTGCATTTCACTGACCAACATATGTTTGCTTTCCTTGACCTGTGGACCCTATCACCAGCTGGAAGAAGATCCTATTACCTGACCCCTTGACCACCCCTTCTCCTGAAAAGCTATATAACCCCTGTGTACCATGTGCCCTGTCTCTTTTCCTTTGTGGACACCTTCAAGAATAAACCTTGGAACAGAGCCAGGGCATCTGAGCCTCCTTTTGTCTGCTTTCCACGATCTCTCCTCACCCCATCTCTGACTGAGAGCTAGCCAGAGGTAGGAGATAAGGAAAAAGAGGATAGATCAGAGTGTGCCTTATAGGCATGACATTACTGTACTCAGTAATTTGAGAACAGGTCACTGAGATAATGTCCCAAAAGAAAAACAGGAGGAAACCACAAAGTAGATACACTTTTTGCTACTACTTGCTTGATTCCCAAAGGTTAGTTCAAAAATTAATTAAGGTTTCTGACTAAAATGAAGCTCAATGACTATTTTGAGAAGATACCAAAGTAAGAACACTGGATTAAGAGAAAAGAAGATTCTTCTACTAGTAAGGCTTTGCTTATTTGGGAGGACAGCTAAAAAAGCCAGCCTTAGAAAGGTTAGAAAGAAGGATAAATGGAGATTTTCTCTAACATAGAATCACAGGGACAATTTTCACTAGACCAGGTTGCTTAGAGCTCAGTCTTACCTGGTTTTAATAACTTCCAGAGTTGGGGCATACAAAAACTCTCTTTTAACAATTTCTCTTAATCTAGGATTCTCCTTTCTTCCCTTTATATTTCAGTGGATTTACAAGCTACAATTTAGAATTTTTTTTTCTGGCATACTTTATATTTCTAAATAATGTTACCATATTCTAATAGAATTTGGAGCTCATCCTCTTCTGTTCTCTTCAGCAGTAGACAAAAGAAAACAAAAATAAGGCATAAATGCCATCTTTTTATGTCAAGATCATCTGCTACATCATTTTGAATTTACCCCCTCTTACTGTCATTTCATTTAAAGAGTGTAGCAGATGGTGTGGCACCATCACATAAAGCACCTTAGTCTTCTTTTGTTTAGAAGGTATTCTAAAAAAATCTGTCTATAGATCACTCTTAACTAGATAGTCTGTAGGAAACCAATGAAGTTAGGTGACTATAATTAACAATTAATGACTCACATCCTGATGTCTTCACTTATTTTAAATTATAGAGCCTTTGCCAGTGGGAAATCCTCCCTGAAGCATTACCAGAACATGGAAAGACCATTCAAGTTTCAGAATTTTCTTTAATAGATGAATATTACATTCATTTTCTGCTTGTGCTGTGTGTAATTATAACTGTTTTAGAAACAAAAAACATTTTTTGGTGAAATTTAGTTGCATGTAAGCCTACATGTCTCCCGTTACCTTTGGGTAAAAGGATCTGCAAATAAATGCAGTGCCAGGAACAGCCACTGAGAAAGGAATTATAAAAGACAATATAGAATACTGACTACTAATTCTCCTTGAGACTTTGTCCTCTGGTGTTTTAATGAGAAAGTTATTCTGAAGTTGTGCATGCTACATAGCCCTTGGCATTTAACTTAAACACCCTACTTAGAAAACCATGATCAATTAAGAGAGAGCAAAAGAAAACAAATTAGTCACAATGAGATTATGAGTTGCAAAGTTAGTCCCTAGTCTTACCCCTTTTTTTCAGGCAGAGCTCATCTTAGCACAGAGTGATGTTCAGAAGACAAACCAGGCAGTGTCCATGGCTGTAGGTGGGTGTCACAAATCCCTCAGAAGTAATTCTGTTCCGACAGAGTCGGAAACATCATGTGTCATTTGTGTTTAGGCAAATCTACGTCAGCTAAGATTTTGGATCAAGGTTTTTTATTTCTTATTCAGTATAATTGTGTGTGCACAATAAACAGGGTGAGTCTTGCAGGGATTAGGGTTTAGTACTGGTGATTTGCAAACAAATACAAAAGCAGGAAATAGCAGCTGAAATAAGTGATGAAAATAACCTCTAAACCAAGAAACCATTGAATTTCACTATTTATGTTTCACTTAAATGTGGTTTGTAGCGAAAGTTGGGATACCATTCAAATAAGTGAGCTATTGTTATCCTATTTTTCCTAATTAAAATATTTTATGACTTTTTTACTAAGAAAAGGACTTAGATTATGTTTCTGAACAAAATAACAAATCTTACTAGATAATTTAAACTGTAAGATTCAATACACTAATACATTCTATCAAAAATCTGTACATGAACTCCTTTTAATTAACGTGATATAGCTTGAGCATGTAGAAATTTAAGCCTTTAAAATAATGGCCATGGGATATTTCTGGAACATCAGATTCTAAGGTCAATGTGTTTGGTTGTTTAAAATGAATTGTAACGGATTTATAAAGGTGTTGTTTGTTTTCTGGCTTTCATTATTTTTTTGAGAAAATAGCAGATGCATGGGATTTTAAAGCTGTCTTTTCGACTCTCAGGGATGAGCTGTAAACATGAAAGTAAACTAGAGAATTAAGACTGTCTTTATAGCTTTTGTGTGAGCATTGATCTCAGATGCAGAAGTTTCTGATAACTTACTCCATTTTGACATTGACAAAACAACCACCAAAGACACATGAGGGAGAAAAATGCCAGCAAAAACCTGTGATGAGGGTACAGCACAAGAAAGGTAGGACATCTGTTAAGTGTGCATTGCTTTTCACTCTTAGATCAAGCAAGCTGACAAAAAAAATAGATGCTTTCATATCTGTAAGATGATAGGTTTCTTTCATCATGCAAGATCAACTTGGAAGTTAAAGCAGATTTTGCTGTTGACTTGAAGCACAGACAGAATTTCCTTTGCTCTTGTTTATGATGTAGGGATGGAAAAGGAAGGAATGGTTTTAAGGAAATTATTCAAGTGAAATCTAAGTGGATACTGAGCTCATAGGGACCAGGAAAAATGTCAGAATAACTTCAAGGATTTTAAACCTGTTGTAGACCACGTTTGAGCCTATGTTTTCCTTTTGGAAAATAATTTGTAGCTAGTAAGAATGCCAGTCTGCAGGTTTTTGGTAGTAAAAAAATCCCATGTGTTTCAGAGATCTGAATTGAGACAAATGCATGAAAATTGTTTAATTGTGTAAAGTTTCATTGTCCAGCATTTTCTTTTGAGAACGCTAATGGTTAACTGCTTAGAAAATCCATCATAGTAGCCACAGAAACTTTTTTGTCCTACAGGATGTGACTAAATCACTCTTTCTGCACGTCTTTTTTTTTGATCTTCTTGTGACATTTATTTCTTTTACTGTTTCTACTTGTCATTTTGCTGCTCATTTGCTTTTGCAATATCCAATTTTACGGACAGATTATTAAAATTCTGTTTATTATACAAGCAGAACTTCTATACTCCACATGGAAGTCAGATTAAAAATGCATTTGATGACTAATGATATGTCTGTGCAATCTTGTTATTTTGAAATATATTCCAGCATCCCATTACGGAAAAAGTAATGAAGTCAACTGAGTAGAACAGGTTCTGTTAAAATAAATAAAAATGCCAGTAGGGAATTTCTGTCCTGTTTTGAGGCCAGGTTGTTTAAAGAATTCTGCTCTTCTCACTTTTAAATTAATTTCTCACTCCAAAATTAATTAGGAGTTTGATTCCTGAATGCATATATTACTGCCCTCAGCTACTTCAGCAAACTCATACACAGGTTTTTAAGCACAGTGTAAAAATGGTGATGCTTTTAGGCAGAATACATAGTGCTAACTTGTTTTTACCATTTCAGAATTTCCCTTTCTTCCAAATGTGTTACAAAGTCATACAGATTCCTATGCTCATCTGACCCAGCTGTTCACACTGACCAGGCTATATCATTAGCACACAGAAAAGGTTATTGTTGATCTATAAGCATCATCCTTTATTATATTTAAGACAAAAAGTATTCAGGTGTCATATATTCACAAGTAAATTATATTTGTAGATAATTAGCGCCTGGTTCTTGAAAAGCAGTTTCAAACCAGTAAATACAGTTTTGTTTATCAAAAATAATCTGTCCACTGATAGGAATTCTGTTTTTCTATATACCTTGCATTTTTTGTAATATACAGCACCTTCTCTGAAAGGCCTTCTCATCTGACTGGCATTAAAACATCCATCTAAAAAAGCACAGAGATCTTTTCTATAAAAAATTTCAATCTCAAAGGTTGAGAGCGTGAGGACAGCATCCTAATATAGTAATTTCTCTAAATGTGTTTAAAAGGCTTCTTTGGTGATTTAAGCTGTCTCCAGTGATGGAACATGTAGGTGGAACAAAATCTACAATCATAGAAAAGGTCTTCTTAAAAACCTCTGAGAAAGATCACATCTCTTATCTTTTAGGTTTTGACTAATATATTTGTAGTTTTCAGGACTTAGGGCTATATGTCAAGTACATCCTTAACTTTTTAAAACAGAAGAAGCTAGTTCTTAATTTACACCCTACGTTAAAAGCCAACTCATTGCAAAGAAGAAACACAAATCAGGTTATAATTAAGGTTTCTTCCCCTGCTTTCCAATGACTTCTTCCCTTTTGGTCCAGAAGAAATATTGTCAGCTGTCAATTGCCACAGATTGTTTGGCTTGGTTATATTTTACATTGGATCCTGAAGCTAGAAGTCATCCTAATCCCACTTTCAGTCTGCCTGCAAAAGAGTAAATCCCTCACTATCTCTACCCTCACTATCTACCTCTGTCAGAAGCAGAGTACAAGGGAAAAGACTCTGCTGGTCTATCCCTCAACCTGGGCAGACATGAGAGCAAGCAGGCTTTAATTCAACACAAATATTATAAATATATTTTAGAAGCTTTTCCATTGGTCTACCATCAATCTTGGAAGGTTCCACAAGTGCAGTACCTATTTTTAATGCAAAACCTGCTATTGCTTTAGAGAAATAAGTACAACTGTTGAATCTCATTTCTTCATAAAATGTAAAAGTAATTACTGATCATCAAGAAAGAAAAGAATTTCGCTACAGATTTTTCTGGCTGTACATCTTTAGACAAAATCACCTCCTTTTACTGTTTATTTTCTGATTAAACAAGTCACCTTGTGAAACAAATTGCATTAGGCTGAGATTTTTGGAAATAACATTTTCCTCATTGTATCTTTCTTTAGATGCTGTTACTGGCAGACTTATCCCCTGTGAATATTCTTGTTTAGAAAAAATCAGCACAGCCTTGGAAAGAAAGATGCGATCAGAGCTTGTCTTTTAGGGGAGAAGCCAGGTAATTTGAAGAACAGATTTTACCATTTACACTTCTGTGTGATTTCAAAATGTTTTTGTTGAAAGGCAGAAAAATGGAGTAGCTTTCAAGTATTAAAAACAGCTCCCAACTCTTTTGTTGGTGAGATCTTCACTTTATTCTGTTGCACTTGCACTAAAATGAGCATTGCCATGCATTGGTCAGTTACTCCACTTATTATAATCTAAGCTTAACCTAGAGAGAGCATATTGACATCATATTGTAAATTTCACTCTAAAGAAGTGAAGGAGAAATAATAATATTGAGTTTAAACATATTTTGATTCCTTAACTTTCCCAGCAAAATCTATGCCAAAATCTGAGTGACAAGAGGCAATGGCTTTAAAATGAGGCAGGGGATACTCAGATTAGACATTAGAAAAATTTTCACTGTTTGGGTGGTCAGGCATTGGAATAGGTTGCCCAGGGAGGTGGTGGAGTCACCAGTTTAAGACACATTAGAATCTAGCTGTGGATGGTATGTTTTGTTGGTTTAGATGTTACAGTGACAATGCTGATTTGATAATTGGACTGGATGATCTTGAAGGTCTCTTCCAACCTTAACAATCTATGATTCTATTCCCTTTGGTAAATTATTTCCTCTGGGAAGAAATAATGGCAAACCCCCTTACCATGTAGAAATACTTGCAAAGAGTTTAATTAAAAAATTAATTTTTACTCAGGTAATTCATCTCTAGATTTGTTATTAGAGAGTGATAGAAAAGGAGTGCTGCTTTTGTAAACTGAATTATGGGGACTGTTTTTGCCTGGTCTTACCTTCATTTCCATCATAAAGCAAGTGCAAACAAATATTTTCAGTACAAATATTGCTAGCATTTTTAGTCATATGCTTCAGTGACATACTCCTAACATGTGCTTCAATTCAAACAACTTGGTTTGAAAGTGTAAAATATTCATGGTGCTTGCAGACATTTCTTTTCAGAGCTTTCTTTTGCTGTGTATAAATAGAACTTAAATATGTTACTAAATTTAAAACGTAAAATATATTGTTACGTGTTGTTATATGTTATGAAACACTTCTATGTGGAGCTAACATGCTCTTTCAATGCTGGTAGAGTGTAGACTTTTTGAATAATTTTAGTTAAGATAGGTTGAATTAAAAAATTTTAGGAATAAACATGCTGTCATGTTCCCACTTTGGCAAAGTGAGTAGAGATAAAAACATTCTCAAAATATTTCTTTTCCGCTATATGAGACTGCCTACACTAAAGGCAGGAGAGAGTAAATGCTCATGGCTCTCTGAAAGAAAAATCTTTCTTCATTTGGCATTTACAATGAATTTTATAACCTTCTTGTAGAAAATAATTACCCTGCAATAAGTCTGTGTGGCGTCAAGTTTGATATTAGCATAGGTTGACTTACAGGTAGCTATGAAGAAACTAATCTTTTGCCTATTAAGAGTGCAATCCTCTTGTCAGTTCAGTTCATTTAGGTGATCTGCAAAATCAGGCTCATCTGGCATTTCTGGATTTCAAGATTTTGAGATCTCAATTTTTCCCAGAAGAGTATGTTTCCTACCAACTTGCAGAGTTTTGCATGGAATATGAGCTGCGAGGTTTCTCACTGTAGTGGTTTTCCAAAGAACAGATTAATTGAGCAATTTTTAAATTTTAAGCTACATTAATTTTGTTAATATCTCACTTTTTTGGATCAGGGACAGAAGCTAGATTATCATCTGTGCATGCTGGCCATGGATACTAGAGAAGGTAAAAAACATATGACAGAAGTATTCAGTAGAAAAACATAACAACTCTGTTTATTAAAAATGGATTCATATTAATATTTTATTAGAAATGAATGTACCACAGAACAAAACATCTAGGAAAGAATGCTCAGTCCCTTGATCAGCTGTTTCATGCAAGAGAAGGAGCAGAACAAATTTAAGAACTTTAGAAAGTATCATCACAGACATATATCTTGAATTTTAATTCACCTGAACCCAAATGTATCAATGTATATTATTCAGAAAAGCTCAATTAAAATCAATGTCTTTTATTACACAGTCAAAAAAAAAGTTGTGAATTAATATTTTGAAGTTCATTATGATTGTAAGTCTCTAAACAGCTTTTTTTCTTTTAGGAATTAGACAAAATTGATACTTCAGGAATGACAATGCAGACTCTTTTGTGTGATTTTTCCTCTCGTACATTTTAAAACAAACAAATACAGCATTTGCACATGAAGTGTTAAATCATTTTGACAGCAGATATATTTCAGAGTAAATAGAGAACTGGGGAATTGTTAGTGAGAATGGGTGATCACCAGGGAAAAGAAGAAAATAAGGGTAACAGGTATGAGCGGGTTTGTTACCAGGAATAAATGTGACCGGACTTGGCTAACTTCCAGGACTGTGATTGCTGCAAAGCCCCATTCACAAGGAGCAAAATGAGAGGAGGAGGTTCATTACTCACCTCTTCACATCTTAAGTAAAAAAATAATCAAAACTCTGAAGAAGTTTTGGCTGACTTCTCTATTAACTACTTCCAGCTTACCAAGCAAGTGGCAGCATAATTTTAATCCTAGTAGACAAGTTACAGATCATCCAAGCAGTAAAGCAGACAAGATATTGCCTCAATAAGGCTCTCATATTGAGTGCATTTTCGTTTTTGCATACAAAAGAGCCTGATTAAATATAAGAATAAAATAAAAACTATATTAATTACACGCCTATAAGGCACACCGGAGTGTAAGGTGCACTTCTGGGCTGTCGGCAACTTCCCACATCCGCCCATATATAAGACGCACCGGCCTATAAGGCGCACGTCTGGGTTTCAATCAAAATTTCAGTCAAAACAGTGTGCCTTATATGCGTGAAATTACTGTAATCACATCTGCAGGAAATGCAAATGTGGTTTGAAGTCCCCCTTTATGTTGTACATATTTGTATAATAGCATGTGCAATGCACAGCTAGCAGAATATCGTGCATCAAGAATTATAAAAACTTTTGACTTAGACTTGCCTATGTATCATATATATATATATATATATATATATATGTATTATTTTGTTCATGCTTGTGTTTCCACATCACTGTTAAAATCAAGCACAGAGTAAAAGAATTATGGGTATATTGGGGTCCTGGTTCACAGAAATATTTCTGATCAGGATGCCATTGCAGTTCTCTTGAAAATGATTCCTATTTATGGGATTTAACTGTATGGCAGAATCTTTATAAGATCCAAATTAAACATACCATTTCCTGAAGTCTAAAACAAGTCAATATTACTGCTTGTAACTAATAGGGAATGAAACAGTATGTGAATCAGAGCATCTTTAGAATTTGTATGAATTTGTTTTCCTGTGTGTATTTTGACCATTGTCTCATGGTGGAAGCGTTAAATAATTTAAGTGCAAGGATCAAAACATTGAAATAACTCAGCTAGATTTGTTTAATAATTATTAACATGCAGGTAGTGGATTTCTTAATTTGGAATGCATCTAGAATATCTAATTACTCGTTTGCTTGTTTGTTTTCTGAGAGAGAGGGGTGCTGGCAGCAACATAGAAGCACAATTTGAAAGGGTCTGTTTTATCACACTGAGACTTGTAAAACAACCAAACAGTAGGCCACAGAACAGCAAGAAAAAATCCCAAACAACTGCCATGAAGACACAATGCCAAATCTTTGTTTCAGTAGATGTGATTTTCCATTCTGTAATTCTTTAATTTACATTCTATAGATTTACTAGTATGTGTTTCTAGGTCTAGGTTTTTCATGGGTTGGAAATCACTGAAATCTATATTGATTATTAATGTATTTTAAAAAGAGATTTATTTTCCCATATGCTTTGGTGTATTAATTTACATTTATACAGGATTCATCCTGCAAATTAATGAAAAAAAGTTATTTAGATGGATGCTGCCTGTGGATTAAGAAGGTCCAAGGAGGGATAGTCCTAGGAAGATGAAACGAAATTTTTAGGGACACAAATCCGTTGTAAGATTTCTTGCGCACAGAAGAAGCAAATCCTAAGCCCACAATTTCAAGTTTGGTCAATATACTAGATTTTTGCCTCAAGGAACCACGGACCAGGTTCCTTATGTTCCTTATGTAGGGGTGCATCTATGGCATCAGAGTAAATGTCTAAACCAAAACTCTTGATGCCAATTATCAAAGCTTCTTGTGGTATGGTTTGTGTGGCATAGGAGTGCTCAAACTGGATTTCCTTTGGATAAAACTTGACTAGAAACTACATTCCATCTTTTATTTATTGTTCAGTTCACCAGGTTTTCACTAATTCAGTACTAGACTTTGGTATAGAAATTTGGAACATGTTTGATGCCATCATATTCTCAGCACAACTACAGACATTCCCCTGGCCAACATTTGCCCATGCAGGTGTAGCAATATTGTGTCTAGATTTCCTCTTGTATCAACCATTCACTTATATCCACTTGTATTTTGCACTATCCAAAATAAAATAAAGCTTGACCCAAATGGAGAAACTCACTCCTTGTATCTATAAAGTCTTTAATTTTTTAAACATTCTGTTATTTCCTGTTACAAATTCCTGGAATTTAATTATATAATGCCAAAGGGCACAGAATAGCAAGATATCTTATAACTTAGTGTATTGATTTCATTTGAGACATAAATCAACTTTGTTAGATTTGTTTAAAGCACAAGTTCTAGTTCAGCAGTAGCTAAAAACCGCACAGCACATGAGAAAACCCCAAATCAACCAACCAATCAACAACAACAACAACAACAACAACAAAATCCCTAATCTACAACAAAACCAAAATAAGAACCCAGTCCTGCTTTGATAAAAGCTAACCTGCAAAGGAAAAAATTTAATCCTGTGACCTCTCCTGTTTTATAACAATATAGTCAGGAAGAGAGTATGGGGTGAGAGGTTATTGAGTTGTATTCGCTGCTTAAATCTTGTTTTTTACCTTGAAATCTGCAAAGGGGAAAAATGTCAAAGTAGTAGAAAAGGACAAATTATCTTATTTAGTTCTAGAAGCATGTTCCCTTTTTGTATGATTATGAAAAAATCCCTATAACTTTTTCCCCAGTTGTATCTTGCATGATAGAAAACTACAAGGCAAAACCATATACCTATTATATTTCATACTCATTAAAAGATCTACTTAGGTGTATATTTTAGGAATGTCTGAGCCTTTGAGTTCAAAATGAAGGGTGAGACAGTTTTCACAGGAAATTGCATTCTAACACCTTGAACCAAAATAGGGTCTAACACAGGTCTTGTTTGCAAGGTGGGTCCAAAGGAAGGGCTGCTTAGTTCTTAGAGAATGCACAGATCATGTTTCTCTCTGCCCACTGACTTGGGCAAACATAAAAGATGTCACATGGAACTATAAAAAATTGAATTTTTGAAGCCTCCTCTGCACATCCACTTTATTGAAGTGATTTTAATTTTTTTTAATTGTTAAAAACATTTTATATGAGTAGGCCTGCATTATGCCAGCAAGAATAAGAATATAACCTAGAATCTTTATGAATTAATCCTAAACTTTTCAAAACTGTTATTTTTTATCTTTTAAGGCTGCTATTGTCCACAGATATGTCATTTGGAAATATGGCATATTTCTAATTTGTTGCCAGATCTACCTTTTGAGGTATTTTGCCTCAAAATACCCTAATACAATTGCAGCACTAGCCATTTAATGTAATGGAAAAGTTGGTTGAACTGCACCCTATATTTGTTATCTGATTATGTGGCTAGGAACATTCCCTGTAGCTTGACCTAAACTTTATTGCTTTAGGTACTTTACTAATAATAAATAATGAACAAACAAATAAATAATAATATTAATAATAACAACAACAACAATAACAATAATAATAAAAATAATATAGTAGTGACTGCATTATTCTGCACCCTTTTTTATTTTTTAAATTGCCAGTCAATACAAATGGTTTAGTTATAGCTCTGTCTTGAAGTGGTAGGCAATGGGAAGAAAGGGAAAAGTTCTAGAAAGGTCTTGTTCTTTAGGCATGCTTATCAAAACCTGGTGCTGTTAGCAAGTGACAGAGTCTCATAAGGTAAGTAATCCCAGTACAAGTAACTCCCCAAGATCCAACTAGATAATGAAGCTTTAACATCTGACTGCACACGAAGTTGAAAAGCAATGTCCTATCCTCTTTAACTCAATGTTCTGTGTAACTGCTTTGTGTTTCTCATCAATAATGCAGCCAGTTGCAGCTGTCTTCAAGTTCCACCAAGTTCAACTATAAATTCATTCAAGCTCCTAAGCTCTTTTTTATTCAAACCTCTGATTTAGAACAATTAATTCATTAAGTTTGAATTGCTTCTTTCATAAATATCTTTCCAGTGAAATATGTCTAAATTATCTTACTCTATTTACATTAAGAACCAAACAAACTAAAACAAAAAAAATCCAATCAATCTGAGAGAAAAAAGAAATATTCCTAAAGAGATGCAGGGAACCTTGTATTTACATATTGTGTGAAAAAACTTGTTGAGTAAAGAGGCTCAATAATATAATTTTTAGGATGAAGAAACAGAGATGTGCAAATGAATGGTTTGTAAGCTTTCTTGAGTTTAAATGAAATATTTAGAGAAAGATTACCCTATGAATCATTACCTGGACACATAATGATTCCCTAATCACTGTTCATTCTTACAGAGCACTTTATTTATCCATCATTTAAATATCATATAACTGTTGCTAAAGTATCATTCAAATTTGATTTGTAGTTAAAAGGAGTTACTTAAAAAGTGTAGAACACAGTTACCATGGCCTGAGCTAATACTAGGAAATTTAGCATTTGGTAATGATAAAAAAATGCATTCTGATTTTTAGAAATCAACATGAATTCTGCAGTAATTATAATTGAACCTATTGGAAAAAAAAAATATTTTTTCTTATACAGAGAAAAATGAAAAAGAAAAAAAAAAACCACAGGTTTTACAGAAGTCCCCTACAAGGAGATATGGAATGGCTACCAAAAACATGGCAGTTTTGTGGGTTTACCCAAGCTCCCAATCAAGGTCAATAGCAGCATTCAGGTACAGAGTGTGATGCCTAGAGGAACTAGAACAGAAGCAACACAGAGTGAAGGGGAATAAAATGAGTATTTATTGAAAGAATTTCAAGGCCACACCCTGACAGAATCAGTGCCACAGACGTGGCCTCTGCCTGGATGGCTCCACGATGGAAGCAAAACAGGAGTTGGTCACCTTTATAGATATTAGTCCATTGCATACAGGAGTCAACCATCCAAATTGTGAAGTTTCACCCTCCTGGCTTACTGACTGGCCCGCCCTCCTCTCTTCACATTGTTTATGCTTAGGGCCCGAGATTTGGAGAGATTGTCCTTGAAGTCCACAGTTGTAATCAGACTATTTTGTCTTCATCACCCTGGCACAATGGAAAAGCTCACCCAAGCAGAATAGAAATCTCAAAACCTAAGGCATCAAGTGCTTTGAAAGAAGTGACTCAGAGTCTGAGGCCTCTTTCTTCTGCCCCAGCTTCATTTACTGTTTACCAACCTAGACTTTTATCTTCCCTAAATATTTGTCTGCCAAAGACTTTCCAAGACCTTCTCTTTCCAAATAACCTAATGGAGAACTTCCTTTTTTTACTATGATCCATCCTTTTTTCCTCACTTTTTAGGTCAGCTCCTCTTTCTCCAGCTCAAGCCAATCAGCTCCTGCTCTCCCAGAAAAGATGCAACCTACCTCAAAACTCTTCACCTCTGTTGCTTCTACAACAGTTTTTTACCCCAACAATTTATTTTATACAGAGGCTTCTGACAGGTCCAGCCAAGTTTTCCTAACCTTGTTATATTTTAGGTCTTCATTTAAATGCTGAGATCGTATTCTTGGAAAATGAAGGTTTTCTTCTCATCTACCACCTCTTCAGAGACTTATTTCTAATTTCTGTTTCTAAGAGGAATGGAAAATAATTTAAGAAATTCTCTTAGTGTTTCTGAAAGAATAAAAGGGAATAAAAACCCAACCTCTGGTAGCCTAAAATTTTGAGCAGAAATCAAAATGTTTTGTGAGAACAAAATACTCCTGACCTGAAAAGATGTCTTGGCCTATTTCTTTCTTATTACATGAGCTCTCTGGCCTCAGGGGAATTTGTGAAGTATTAATTACTTACCTTCCCGAGACAGGCCATATATAGTGATTTCTCTTTTAATCACAATCCAGAGATGTGAAGTGTGTTTTTCTCTTTTTTCAGTTTCTTTGGTTTCAACATTGCTGCTCTCATTCTTGCATTGATGCCTCAATTTTTTGAAGTTGTCATGCGTGCATTCTAAGAGTAAATAATATGCTCATATTTCAATGGAATGGCCAGTCTTTTGCTTATGGCTATGTTGCCTTTTTCTTTCTCTGGACAATTTTTAAAATACAGTAATTTCACAACTATAAGGAGCACTTCTGGGTTGCCGACAAATTTCTGAACTTTGTCCATGTGTAAGGCGCACTTTTTTTTGCTATGAGGATCCGCGTGCAACAAAGTAACAAATTAGAAACAGCATTGCGTGATTGCGGCGTTTACTGGCAGGTGCTCAATTTGCAAACATTTTTCATGGATCAACGTAGCCTTTAAATGCAGCCCCAGGTGCCCTCCCCGTGCATCGAGCCCCGGCACTCCTGCCTGGTGCCAGCTGCTGCCCCGCCCTTGCGGCTGCTGCTGTGGCCAGCCCTGCGGCCGCTGATGCGGCTGACTCAGCCGCCCACGTGGCCGCGGCTCGCACTTCCAGTTGGCAAATTTTGGAACCTTGTCCATATATAAGGTCCACTGGATTATAAGGTGCACTTCTGGGTTTCAAGCAAAATTTTAGTCAAAAGGGTGCACCTTATAGTCATGAAATTACTGTACTGTTTTTAATACTTCTTCTCCCTTCTCATCTTTTATCTAAGGTATTCCTTTATTTCTTCTAGATTTCAATTCAAGTTGAATCTCTTTTTCAAGTGGCTTACATCTATTTACATGCCAAAATCATTCAGCTCTAAAAAACTTACATACCTGTAAAGAAAGTATTCTTTGTTTTCAGAGTTCTGTAAAAAGTAGTTACACATTCCTGACCTTAAAAAAGCTGCAGATACCTAATACATTTTTCAGTTATTATAAGCATTTTGAACATATGTGACTTATGTCACTATAGATTTCTAACAAGTGATTTAATTCCACATTCATTCATAAAATAGCTGACTACTCGTGTCATAATAATATCAATATGTCAGTTGCTAGAATTTTGTATGTTAACATAAAATGCAAACAAAACCTATAAAAATGGCTTTAAACCCTGCTAAGCATTTAAGAATAAACACTTTTTCTTCTTTGAGAAGAAAAATGGGTTTGTTGCAAGCAGGTGATTTTGGGGATGGGAGGGAATTCTGAGTGGAGAAGGCGCAAGAGAGATAAAATGTTCATTTACAAAATCTACATTCACTTCCTAATTAAAAAATAGAGAACAATAACAGTAGGTGTACATTTGAAAATGCTTCTCTTTTCAACTCTGAACAATAATCCACAGTCATGCTTTGGTATCCTTTTATCAAGCCCAATTTACAAACCTGTCAGTTATTTGAAATACAAGGATAAACTACTGAAATATTTAATGCTAAGAATATTCTGCTCATTCAAATGTTTAGAACCAGATTGCACAAAGCATTTCAGAATAAAGAAGACATAAAATGCCATCTTGCTCTCTAGAGCATAGAGATTCTAAAAACTCTTTTCTCTGAATAAGGAGGTATTGTCCTTTAACCCTTTTAGAAGAAAGCTTAATTTCCTTAGGATTTTTCTGAACATAGCAAGCTACAGCCCTATATTTTTTATTTCTCTATGGTGAACTACATTTCCCATATTATTTCAAAGAGTTTTTTTTCCTAAGCTGTCATGATGCATTCCAAGGGAACGTGGCTCATGTAGCCTATTAGTTTTTAAAGAAAATGGAACCTTCTGTATCTAAATTATTTTTTTTTATATATTTGGGATATTTTTCAATATATATATTTAAATATGTCTCTATTTTAAAAAAACATTTTATTTATTTATTTATTTAATAATTTAGATTTCCAAGATTAGAATTTTAAAATAGAAATTCTTTAGGAATCATCTTGTTTTGTTGAGAAAATCAGTATAAAATCTACTTCCCCACCTTCAGAGCAGTGAGACATAGAAGAGATTTGAGTCTTTTTACTGGTTTCATTATATTTCACATACACAATTTTTTTAAGAAGTTACAACTTATGCTGAAAGGAGAGTGAGTTAATTCCATATCAAGATTTTTGGATTGGAGAGAGAAGTGTATGTGCTGTAACAGATTGCAAACAAGATGTTTAATTACTTTGTTATATTTACTTCAATACATTACATGAAGATTCGATAAAGGAAAAAGAACATGAAAGAGTAACTGTTGGAAATTTGGTTTTAAGTCACAAAAGCAGTTTCTTATGTTTTCTGTGACTATGCTGATTACCTTTTCCTGAAATAGTCCAGGAGGTGAGGAACACAGGCTTATACTCTCATGCTGACAGAGCTTACCCTTTAACGGGATAACTGGATCTTCTTGGCTGGAGAAAATATCAGGGATGGCCAGATATGATGTGGATAAAATTGTTCTTGTGCACCGCTGATCAGAGATATTGTTGTGACAACTGTGTTAGTTCAGAGAAGCCATGACATCAACCTCCAATTATTTTCTGTGTTTTTATTGGTGAATCCAAGAGCACTGTCAGGTGTTGAATGTTGCATTCAAAGCTTGAAGTTTTGCTCATGGTTGAGGAACTCCGTGTCACATACCTTTATTTTGATCCCATTTATTCATAGTCTTGAATGCTGAGAGAAAAATTTACAGAAATTTCACGAATATAAGCTGCACCTTTTTCATTGAAGAATCCAGCCTA
>VRYO01001463.1:40615286-40625883 GCA_009812075.1 Sialia sialis | reverse complement strand
GGCAACACCTGTCCCCTAAACCAGGACAATGTGCATCATCACTTAACAGCTGAATGAAAATTTTGTTATACCTAGCAACATAAAGTGGATGGTAAAAGACCTAAACCACACACATTTATATTATTGGTGCATGAAACTGAGAAAGGTCAAATCTTGACTGGACAGCATTTGACAGTACTGTAAGGGAAAGAAACACCAGTGAATGAACTACCCTGACAAAAGCTGTAAGTAAATCTATCTGGACATACAGTGGAAGTGTGAAATATTTAGTGGCAGAGAGGATACCGTCACACCACAAGCTGTCAGATGAACCCTTATATCCCATCTTGAAGCATCAATTGATAGATTTGGAGTAGTCCTAAAAGCCTTTTACAGTAAGACTTACTGAAAACATCTCTATTCATTGAAACTGAATAATCATAAGTGAAGAGAGTTAGTAGAAAAATTTGTATCCGTGATCCTTCCCAAAAGGGAACTTCGGCGTTTGTGTATATTTTCATGTAGATCAACCAATTAAACCTAGTAATACCCACTTTCTACCATGAGATATTTCATTTAGAGGTTCAAATGTGTTTTATAATTCAGAGGTTTAAAATCATTGCTACTAGGAGAAAAGCTGTGGTTTTATGCTATTTTATTTGCTAAAAATGTACATAAATAGTTCAGTGTTTTCAGGGCTGCTAAAACTTATATTAAATAGAAGATTATTCTTTCTGAAATCCTATTTTAGTTTCCATTAATGTCTGTAAAAGGCATTCCCTTCTTGAAGCCCACAAGAGTACTAGAGTGTTGTTGACAATTCTGCCCCCACCCTTGATAGATGTTTGTAGCATTTCAGGCATGGGCATATATTCTATTTACTCTTAAGCAACACAGTCCCATTTGGCATCAATAGCCAAACCATCTGTTCAGGTGTGGAAAATAGGATAAAAAAATCAGGGTGTTTCCTTGGCTTCCTGCTGAATGAGAGCTTCCAGCTTCTGTCCCCTTTTTTAATTCGGGAAAACATATATATTATTTTCTAACAGAAATAGACAAATTTTCTTGACATGAGGTATTATTATATGGCATAAATCAATGAGAAAAACAAAAATAAAGAACCTTTTGCTGTTCTACATTATAGAGTTGTCATGGCTAGATTTGATTTATGGATCTATTCGATTTATGGTTGAGATTGTCAGTTGCAGAATTTGAAGGACAGTGACTAAACTCTGCAATGGTGATGCAAATATGCCTGAAAATGATGTCAGCTGTAAAAATTTCAGTTAGAAGGCATTATGATTTTAAAGACGGTATCAAAACTGATGTCAGTACTCTGCTTTCCTCATAATTTGTTTTCTGTTGTTTGTTGGTTTCTTTCTGGTCCATCTGTTTAATTTATTCATACTTATTTCCCCCACTTCTCCTGCCAGGACCACTAAGATTTGCATTTGCAAACTAGTCTGGCATTTGCATTTGCAATGAAGAATAGAATTATCAGAACATATAATTTGTTTGAGAAGTAAAAGCTACATTCCTAACTACAATGGAAGACATAGAAGAGGAAACTGATTCCACACTTGCAGTCCTTCCTTGCCAATTTTCCCACCACATGGACCCAACAGAGCATTGAAAATTGTGCCATTCATATACTTCTTGTGTTTCCATTAATGATCTTCCACATTCTCTTGGCAAATGAGGACACTATAGATGTATTCTTATTGCTTAACTAACTCCATTTTTTCTTATATTTTTGAAACTTTTGAAATGAAACTTCATGAATATCTGATTTTTGCTTCGTATGAGAGAAATATTGCAAAAGCCATCAGCTTTCACCTCAGCCTTAAATACCTGAGTTATCTATGCAAGGCTGTGTCCTTCGCTGTCAATACTGAGTGTCTGTGTATTGTGAGAGATGCTTATTGAATAGGAGGATGCTTTTTCCCTCCATTTGTTCACTCCATTGTTTGCTTGCTGAGTTGTTCTAGACACTTTAACAGTGAGTCAGTGTCTTCTAAAGAGCAGAAGGGCTCCTGACAATGTTTCTCAATGTGATTTTTTTTTAATAAAATGGGAAGTTGTCTATAACACATGCTCACTGCTCCTGTACTAAAAAGTCTATAAAAGTAGGTATCCTAAATCATTTTGCAAAGTGGTTGTGCAGAAGCTTTGAAGTGTTAGAGAAGCTTTGAAGTGTTACAGTGCTTAGCCAAAACAACAGTATATTCTTCTACTAAAAAGACTTAGAATATCTTTTTTTCAATCTGTTCAAAGCTGTGAAGTAGAAAATAGAAAATTTTAAAATACTTGTGTTGGCTTTGTCCAAGCTGTACAGAAGAGATATTTCAGTGACTAAGAGCAGTACTGACATAATGAATTAAAGATAGGAGATCATCTTTTGTGTGGCTAGTAATGAAGACTTATCTCTTTAGAAATCTAAAGCTTCTTTAACATCCTCAAGTTATCTGACATATAGAAAATCATTAAAACATACATTATCAGATGGTGAAAAATGTTAACTTGGTTTTGGTGGATCCAACTGAATTTTACAGCAAAATCACAGGCACAATAGTCAAAAAAGTCTCAGCAGAATGGTAATGAATTTGACATGCAAAATAAAAAGTCAACTGAGTCCAACTAAGCTGAAGAGCATTCAGTGTGTCTGTGAAGAAAAGAAATAATCAAAACAAAAATATTGCAGTCATAAAGATTCAACCAGGAAGAACAAAACATGGGAGAGAGGAGTGTGTTGGGATTTAGTACATTCATAATCTACCTTGCAACCATGAAGCCAATGTTGTTTTGGCTATGTATCCTACACAAATATTTGTTTATTCAAACTACCTAAAATTGTCACAATAGCATATGAAAATCACCAGAGCAAGCAAAATTACAAAGAGCTGATGAATTTCATTATCATGTAGATATTATTTGGAAGAAAAAAAGGCAGGCTTTCCATGCTGATGCTAATGGTTCTCTCTCATAGCAGGGATAATGGGATTGAAAACCTACTGATATAGCCATTGCCAACAGATACTTGCTTTATAGCTCAGACTCTCTGGTACAATAGGTGCCAGTGTGTGTTGACAGAAGATTATAGTACTTTCACGTGTATAAGGTGCACCTTTTTGACTGAAATTTTGATCCGAACCTGTAAGTGTGCCTTATACGCCAGTGCGCCTCATACATGGACAAAGTTCAGAAAATTTCCAACCCAGAAGTTACCTGACACTGAGCTGCATGTGTTGCAGTTGATTCTAGTATGAGATTGTGTGGCTGGGGTGATTTTGACGAATCACACGTTTCTGGCCACTTTTAACCAATCAAAGAAAATCTTCTTGCCTGTGGCTGTGGCTGCAGGCATTGGGGGGGATGGTGGTGAGAAGCAGCTCACTCCGATTTTTTGGCCATGGGGCTCTGAGATTTGATGCACGGGACGCGAGATTTGAGGCACAACACTCAGAGATTTGAGGCCTGGCAGTCCAAGATTTCAGAACACTTCTTTGACATGGCTCTGCCACAAAGAACACAGGCTTAAGATGCAGATTTAAAATTCAAAGCAATCAACCATGCAAAAAACCATGGGAATAGGTCTGCAGCTAGAGAATTCAGCATTAATGAGTCAATGCTGCGAAAGTGGAGACAACTGGAAGATCAGCTATGCCTTGCTAAGAAGACTAAGAAAAGTTTCAGTGGTAGTAAAGCGCCATGGCCGGAACTCGAAGAAAGACTTTGCTTATGGATTTCTGAACAAAGAGCCACTGGCAGAGGGTTTTCAACTGTCACCGTTCTGATGAAAGCCAAAGCAGCGGCAGAAGAAATGGATATAAAAGACTTTAAAGCAGGGCCTTCTTGGTGCTTTTGTTTCATGAAACGACGCCAGGTCTGCGTATGTATGAGGATAACCGTGTCTCAACACCCGCTGGCAGATTATGGGGAAATGCTGGCCAACTTCTGCAGTTACTGCAAAACCAAGATCTTTGAAAAACATATACAGGTATACACATTTTAAACATGGACGAAGTCCCCCTAACCTTTGATATGCCGCTGAACTGAACTGTGGACAGAACCAGCACATCCATGGCTCCCATTAGTGCTACAGGAAGCAACAAGACATCCTTTACTGTAGCTCTCGCTGTTGTGTCAAATGGGTAAAAATTATGCCCAATGGTAATTTTTAAAAGAAAAACGATGCCTGCATTTCCAGATGGAATAACTGTTGCAGTGAATTTGAAAGGCTGGATGGATGAGGAGATTATGAAAATTTGGCTATCACAAGTTTACGTTCAGAGACCTGACGGGTTTTTCCATGCGTAGGCTGCACTTCTGGTTTTCAACTCGATGTGTGCCCACACAACAGAAAGTGTAAAGGCCCTGGTGAAAAAGACGAACTCAGAGCTTGCTGTTATATGGTGTCTTGACCAAAGAACTGCAACCACTGGACATAAGTGTAATCTGTTCCTTCAAGGCGAAACTGCAACTTAGTGGGAAAATTGGATGGTGGAAGGAGAGCACTCCTTCACGAAGACCAGGAGGCTACGCCAGGCAGGTTATGCCACTGTGTGCCAGTGGATAGTGGATGCTTGGCATAAAGTATCCTCCAGAACTGTCATCCAAGAGTTTGCAAAGGCCGACATTGTTCCTGGACTAACAAGCAACAGCATTGACAGTACCAAAACTGATGACTCTGATGAAGAAGATACAGGCGATAAGGGTTCGGGTTTGCTGGATGCTGCCATTGCACAACTGATGATTTTCGATACAGAGGACGAAGACTTTGAAGGGTTCATAGAAGATGAAGAGCCAACTGAAAATGAAGTTGTTTAAAAGTTTAATAAAAGTGAGTCATTTCTCTCTGGATTTTGTAGTGTTTTCATTTCTTCGGCTGGTTTCACAGGTAAGCCAATGTCTCTACAGCATTTGCATAAGAAGCCCCGGTGCCCCTTGTGCATGGGGGCCGGGTGCAGGGTGCATGGGTTTTGTGTGGAATTTTTTTTAGTGCTGTCATTGTTCTTCATCTGGTTTCACAGGTGAGCTGATGTCTCTATAGAGTTTGCATAAGAAGCCCCGGTGCCTGTCATGTGCTGGGGCTGGGTGCAGGGTGCCAGGGCCCATGGCGTTACTTTGTGGCATGCAGACCTGGCCAAAAAAAAAAAAGTGTGCCTTATACACCGGTGCACCTTATATGTGGACAAAGTACGGGGACTTGCCAGCAACCCGGAAGTGCACCTCATACTCCGGTGTGCCTATAGGCATGAAATTACTGTAATTACATTCATATATAATTAACTCTTTGTGGAAAATACAACATACCAGATCTGACACAATGAGAGAGGTGAGTCTGACACAGTTGCATGTCACCAGGTTCATCAGTATCAAGGCTGAAGATGTATTCCTGGGAGACACAGCACACAGTAGAGCATGCATAAATAAACATGTACACCTACATACTTACCTGGCAACAGAGATCACAGACAGATGCACAAGATACTCATGCAAACCCAGAAAGCACCAATTTACTCTTCCTCTTCCCCAGTTTGGCTGAGAAGTGTGGAGCTCCATTAGTGAGAATATTTTTGTGTATACATAAAATACATATGTACACATGTATTGTACAAATATGTATACTAATCTGTACTTGTCCATCCATACATGAGCTGGACAGGATTCCTCAGGTCCCATAGCCACCTCATCGGTGTTCATACATTAAGTTTATAGCCCAAAGCCTCATGAGAATACTACAGTCTGCTAAGTGGCATGGATAAACAGTGACTTGATATACAGCAAATAGTCTAAAAATAATTGAAATTGTTGCTGGAGACAAATGAGATAATGCTTTCTGACAACAAAAAAATTAGTTCAAATCAATTGTTCCAATTTTTTTGTTTATGTTCCTTATCCTCTTTTTAGAATGCTGAATAATGACACGTATAAGACTGTAAATTTAAAAGAAATTTCCCTGAACAGTCATTCTGCCTGTATTCATTTTCCCATTATCTTGATCTGTGTTCATTACAGTTTCATACAAACTTCACTTGTAGTGCTGTTGCAGCATGTGAATGCCTTCTGACAGCATCTATTCCACAGCTGCAGAATCTTATATATAAACTGTTCTCAGTACACAGACATCCATTTTGTTAAGCTGAAGACCAGTAAAACTCCAATTTGCCCACAAGCCTGGAATAGAGATTGTGTTTTTCATAAACAGGCACATTGCTTTAAGGGGAAAGGCTTGCAGTTGGAGATTGATCAATTTTATGGTGTCTGCTTGCTCTCAATAGGGAGATAGAAGGACATGGGGTGTACATCTTGCAGATATTGCAACTCTGTAGGCTGACATGTTAGGTAAGATGGAAACCTGAATCCAGAATTCCACTCTCAGTCCTTTTTCATAATTTCTTGAAAAGAGAAAAAAATGCTGTAGAACTATATGGCTCTCTAATCTTCTTTTAACATCTGTACAGCATCAGGATAATGGACTGGGGACTCAGCAAGTTTAGACCAAAGAAAGAACCAAAGCGACTGGTGCTCTCTCCCTCTTCAGATGTTTCCTGACAGGATATGTGGGTTCTTAAATCCTGTGACACCCTTTTAGGCAATCGATCAGCCAAATCATTCTGCTTTAACCTCTATTCAGGTCCTATCTCTTTCTTTTCTTGGCACACTTCATGCAAGTCACCATTTAGTTCTTGAAGTCATAACTTGAACTCCTTCTTCCTGAAATAATCAAAAAACTAACATGCTATGAAAACTAACATGCTATAAAAATCAGAATGAGCAGGACCAATCATATGGAAAAGTTCCTTTGTGCAGGAAATATGTGTGGAACAGATCTTCCAGTCCCTTGGTTTTCATCAGGGATTGAATATGCGCAGGCAAGCTCTTCAACACTGCATTTCTGTCTATTTGATACAAGCCAGACCAACTATCCTGTAATTCTGCATATTGCCTACCACTAAGAGCAGACATAAAAGAGCATCATGCAAATGGGGTGCATTGTATATTATATTTACATTGTCATAAAACTGCATATACAGTCTTTCATACAAAAATCTGTGAGTGTATTTGGTCTCACAATGTTGCTGGGAAGCTACTACAGATTATCTGGAATGTTATGTTCCTATGAAGGAAATTTAACAATAAAAAATAGAAGTAACGTTGGAAGAAAAAGAAAACATGCTTTGCCTCCATTCAAGTGTCAAGCACTAGTAAGTGTTGAAGATTAACAAGATTTCATGCAAACCTAAATTTTTCTTTACCTGTATGAAGATCGTAACTTCCTTTGTGAAAGTGCTGTGCTGATGGAGGATAATGCATACAAAGTAAAAAACAAACCATCTGCTTAAAGAATGAAAGAGGAATATTGCTACCTAAAAATGAATATTTTAGAGATGATGACTAACAAAAAATAGTTGATTTTTTTTTTTGCACAAACACAATAAGATTACTATCTGTTATAAAAGAAATAATAGGATAAGGGAAGCTGAGTGTGAAGCACACAGAAACTCATACTTTTCCTTTACTATCAGTGATTGTAGTTGCCAAGATTTAATAGACTCTTCACAACATAAAGTACAAGATAGATGAAAATTTTGGGAAGTTCAATGAATATAGAAGCTACTTTTAAAATTTTCATTTATTTTAAAATTCTTTTTAACTCCAGGAACTTAGAAGCTATGTCAATAGAGATTTTGAATATAGACAAAAACCGAGGTCAGCATGTGGTAGATTTTCCACCTGACCAATTGTCAAGAAAAGAAAATTTTAAAAATAGAAATCCAGATACCTCATAATGAATTTATCACTAATGTATCACTATATAAAAAATAGTTAAATTAAATTTCATGGTGTAAGGCAAAGCTTTAACTACAAGGTAAAGATAAGTTCAATCCCCCTAGGTATCCTCTAAGCAAATGTTTGCAGTGGCTCAGAATTTTTGATTTTGTAAACTTGGATTGCCTCCAAAACAAAGGAATTTTCTGCATTTTTCACATGATTTTACATGTCTATCCACAAAAAAATAGAACCTTTTTCCATAGGTCAAAATAAATTTTCTACCTGTTCATGCCTCAACTCAAGTCATATTGAGATAATTATAGAGTGCTATAAAAATGAGGCAGAATTGGATACTTAGACGGTACACATGTGTGCACAGGAACATCAGCATTATAAAACAGTGTGTACTTGCAATTAGAACGCTTCCTGTTAGTGGAAGTAACATCATTGCTCTGCTCTGCTGAGCAGATAAGAGGATTTGCCACTAATCCACCAGTCCCTATCCATTCACTTGTTACTATAAAATACTTCCACCTGAGCCAGCTATAATAATGCACAGGCCAAGAAGCAAAATAAGTATGTTCTGCAGGATGCAGTCTTTCCATACATCTGACTGATCTTGCATCCTTTCTGTTGAAAGTCACCCTTAGATTTCCCTCAGACACCTGTATCTGGCTGGAAAATATCTGACTTAGAAGCTAAAGAAAATGTCTGCAATGCCTAGTGTACAGCCAAATGCTGGGGAGGAAAAGTGAACTAGATCATTCTGACAGCATGATAAATGCATTAAGCAGCATATCTACGAACTCTTCATAGTGATGAAAAATGCTATAAGGATTCTACAGAAGAAGGTAAAAATATGAAGGGTTTTCTCCCCTTCATCTTTTGATTAAAAATTTATTCAAAAGACTGCATACACCACATTTTTGGAAACTCCTAGCTCTCCTCAAGACTTACAATATCAGTGCCTTAAGGTAATTTTAAGGAACAAAAGAGAGCTGTGCTAATCATCAGAGCTGTGTTTTATTCAAAACCAGCAGGTATTAATCAGCTGGATTTGCTTAACAGGTGAATCTCATTAACATAGGATGTGGGAAAAATTTCATCTACCTATATTTTCTGCATCAGGGATTTAGCTATAAAGGCCATTTTAGGTTTTTAATTATTTATGTATAGCATGCAGACTATCTACATATTGCTGCTACAGCCCATACTATAAGAGTGCACTTTCTAATGTGTAATGGTTTTCTTTCTTTTAAAACTCCTGACTTTCAATGTTTATAAAGAAATAACAGCATCAAGAACTTATTTTAAAATGTTAGTATTATGTGTTTCCAGTGTGTCTGGTTCTATAAAAAGTTGAAATATAGCATACAAGAAAGGGAACATTTTGTTATTTAATGCAGGGTTGTTTTGTATGGCCTGAGAACAGAACTTGGAGCTGTTCTACCAAGGTGATTCAAGGAAATATCAATAAATGGCTACAGTAAATTTAAAGGTCTGATAATTGAATTATATGTTTATTTGTATTTTGAATTATATAAGGTAAAATGTAGCTGAGAAGAGAACTGAGAAAGTATTCCTCTTTTAGCTGTTTTGAAACCTGGATGATTTTATTTGTTGGCTCATCTTTTCATATATATTCCATTTAATATCCATTTACAAAAAGAAGTAGTGGTTTGGTTTTACACTCTTTAGAAAAAGTATATGTGCTATTTTTTCACTCTTTAAAAATATGGAGGGTTTGAAGGGTACCACACAGACACTCTGGGAAGATGCACAAAACCACAGAACAATACAAATTCTTTAGTGGTAGAGATTAAAGCACAGGAAATGTTCTGCTTGGAGAGCAAATCAAGGGCAAATAAGGCAGGATAAATGTGCATCTTATTTTCATATATCCTTATTGAAAGGAGAAAGAATTACAAGAAGCTGGGAATAAAGAATGGAACTTTAAAACCAGATATTTTGTGGGTGAACTGCTCCCTCTTTGTTCAAGTTTGTGGCATTCCTAGATGTTGGTGTTAATGAGCATTGTCAATTCAGACTAGAAGACTGACAACTTAAACTGGATTAAGCTGATTAGTATACAATGTAAAATCAAGGTTTTTTTGAATGATAAATGTAAAATTTGTGGTAAACAAGAAGTTTGTTGGTGACTATGATTTGTTTCAAGGTCAACCTGTGTGACCATATTTGCTGTATGTAATTTACAAGATAAAAGATCTAGTTAAACTAAACATCACAAGTGCAATAAGTGAAATCAGGTGAAAATTGCTTGCACATAAACTTTTACACTGGAAATGAAAATAAAAGTATTTTTTTTGTATGGGTAGTTGTTTGAGATGGTAATCAGAACTATTAAAGGACTTTATCTTTTGCTCACCTTCCTATTCTGCTATTAAGCAAAAATTCTTACAAATGAGAGTGACCTCTGATTCTGTCAGGTTGTGAAACCAACACATGTCAATACAGATGACTATATGAATATTTGACAGGAAACTCCCAAAAGAGTAGATTATCTTTGCAGTGAAAGTAACCAGCATTTTTAGGACCTGATGGCATCTATGTCTGTGTTAACTTTACTACCCCACACAAAACCAGCACAATTTCTTCTGCAAAAGTTTTTTTATATGTAGTTTGAAACTTTTTTTTGGTGCATAGATCATATCTTTCAGAATTAGATATGCAATGTTTAAATATACATAACTTCATGCACTATATATTGCATGTGCTATGAATGCTTTGGATACTATATAGATTTAATACAATACATACAGTAATTTCATGATTATAAACCTCACCTGAATATAAGCCGCACTTCTGGGTAGCTGGGAAGACC
>VRYO01001463.1:40594527-40614286 GCA_009812075.1 Sialia sialis | reverse complement strand
CTTATATTTGTGAAATTACTGTACTAAAACATACACACACATACAAATATCTTGATTGAAACATGTCTTTTAGAGTACATTGATATTCCCTGAATTGGAGTGCCTCAAATAAGGTTGACTCATCCAATTGTAATAACCTGTGAGCAGTAGTGCCAGCCTTGGCATGGACAAATTTGGATTTGGAGCCAAGAGTGTTTTAGAAATATAATTGTAAATAGATGGTCAGCTGGACAACAGGATCAGTAATTTTTAAAACCTGATTTCATTTTGGTCTCACCTGCAGCTGCACTTGGGTTTTCTGATGACTTTATGTGTCCAAACCTTTTCCTTTTGACTGGCTCTATGGGAATAATTATAAAATACCTGACATAACATACCAATATGAAAATGTCCTCTCCTTTCTTTACCTAATAATTACTTATTTAGATGTAAATTAACTGATTGCTCTTTCTGTTGCAATGCAAGTCTTGAATATCTGGTCAAAACCTTGCTTTACTAAATGCAGTGCAAGGTGGTCTCAGTGTGCATGTTATTTTTTTTTTTTTTACTTACCAGAGATGCAAATTTAATACCAAATAATTAAATCAGAAATAATGTGAAGAAGGGCAGGATTTTGTATGCATTGTTACACATTATGTTCCTAATATTGTGCCATAAAGCTTTCTGTCACAATGACCTTCACAGTCTGTCATATGAAAGGAATTATTCCACTTAAAGTAATGGAATTTCTTCCTAAGTTCCCTCCAGAATGTCACATTCAGAACACTTTGCCATACTTCTTGATTTTGAGTCATATTATTTAGGATATTTGCGTAAATCTTTGAAGTTACCACGTCAGTATCTAAAGCTCCCTTTAAGTCTCCCTTTCAGTTGTGTTCATGCTGGACAGTGCTGGTATTCTTGTGATCACTTAGGGCCTGTAGCATCAGTTGCTTATAAAACATTTTTCCTCAAAATCTTATGTGAGATGGTGCCCCTTGCATTAAATGTTCCTGGGGAAAGATTCATCAAAAATGGTTCTGTTATTTTCTTTTCTGCAAACGGGATAATTTACAGAAACCATTTCAATTTTCAAGGCACTGTGAAGCTGGAAGAGATTTACATTTTGGGTCTAGGATTTGGAGAAAAAATGGATTTCATCTTATGGGCTTATTATTTAAAATATGAGTTCAAAGACTGTGAGAAATGTCGTATTGTAAGGACCAGTTAGAGTTTGAGAAGAAAACTTGCAAAACTCCAAGCAGTGTTAAATATACTTTACACTTGCATATTATGCTGGGGAAAAGCCTTCTGTACATCATAGTTTGTTTTCTGCAGTTCACAGCTTGTTCACCTAGTTGGGCATCTGGAAATTCAAATGCTTACAGCTGTGCAGATAAAATCATTGCTTAGTCTCTGAAATACAGATCCTTTGCATGACTTTAAACATAATCTCTTATGCCTCTTATGCTTTAAAGATATTTTGGTAGCAAATGCTAAAATAATACTTCAATTCTTTTCTTTTAGAAGATAGTATAAGACCTGTGTCTTCTCTGCCTTTGAACCCATCTAGGATATCATCACATTACATCATTTCAGAAAAGCAGTCGGTTGGGAGTGAAGTTTGGGTTTGTTTTGGGGGTTTTTTTCTGGCAGGTTTTTTTTTTGACGGGGGGAAGGCCTTTTGGTTTTTTTGAGCTTGATTTAACAACAGAGGGCGTAAAAAGATCTAAGACTTGAAAACTGAAAAAAGAAAAAAAAATCAGTAAAGTCACTATTAACTGAACACTAGCCTTTAGATGTACAGGACTGCTGTGATCATGGAATTAAGGTTGCATCCTAATACTTATGCAGAAAGGAATGAGATCAAGACAGTACTGTGAGTAGTTATACAAAAGCTGGTTTCTCTAGAGTATTATTGCATAGAAGAATATATATGTATCATAACTGTACACATATGGACTTCAACTGAGCTTCTTTTGTACTTATACTCATCACTGGTTGTTTGACTTAATATATGTGAAACAGGAGGAATATTATCTAGACAGCTAAAATATCTACAGTAGACAGTTTACCTGCAATTGACAAATGTAGCTTCAAAAATTGTGTATTTGAATTCTTGACCAATGAAAAGGATAACTTTTGTGTGAAATCGTAGAATCTGTTATATATATGTTTTTAAAATCTTTGTTAGCATTATATTTTTGAATATGCAGAAATATTTATTCTTTTTTGAGTAACAGAAAATACAAACATTGGTGAGTGTTATGAAGTTCTTTGATACAGAACTTTAATAAAGATACTCTGCTTTTTAAACAGCTAAGGATAAAATGTAATAAGTGTAAGCTTCCTTGGCAATAAAGTGAATTGCACTTTGCTTTCATTTGCAATTCATCTTCTTTTAACCCAATATGAGTTATGAAACTTGCTAACTTCTTTTAATTATATTCTTTCAGAAAGTCTTTTTTTCACTGTATGTGTAATGGATATCATAATCACAATACATATTGACTTTACTAGATAAGAAAAAAATACAGATATTAATTGCTTTGGTTTGGTTTTATGTTCCATTTTCGGTAATCTATTGCCAAAACCCCTAAAAATTAATATATCAAAGGACCAGATGTGATAGGGCCCTGAGCAACCTGTTCTAGAGAAAGATGTCCACGCCCATGGCTGGGATGTTGGAAATGGATGAGCTTTAGGGTCACTCCAATCTAAAAAATTACAGGACTCTGTGATTTATATGAGTTTCTCCCCATTAAGCTATAAGAAATAATTGTCCACAACTTCACATTAGGTCATGGAGTGTTAATGCACATTCAAATGTCTTTTGAAAAAGGCAAAATAATCTAGGTAATTTACTTGTGGATATGAATGTCCTTTAAAATACAACTCTCTCACTACAAAGAACTGTTATCTGCTGCAAAATTTATTACAAAATGAAGTCCTAGAGGATATTTATTGGATTTTAAAAACAGTGCAAGTAAGGACTTCAGTCTCTTCTCCATCTGTTCTTAAGACCTAAGACTTAGGCTAACTCCTATCTAATCCCATTTTCATGTGGCTTCATATTCTAAATAATTTTCTTCTTTGATATCAAAAAGATAAATGTTGACTTTTTAAAGTTCATTGCTATTAATGTCTGAATTCTGAGTCTGAGTTCCAGAAATAGAAACTATTAAAATTCTACTAAATTATACTAAAAGAACATAGGTGATATATTGCCATCATGGATTCCTGATTGCATAACCCTGACTCTAGGCTTACCTATTCTTCAGGCAGCCATGCCACCAAAAATGTCTTTGACAATACAGAAGGTATTGTTTAAATCTTCTGATACTGCTACTTGAGGCAAGTCAGACAGTTTCCACTTTCCCCATTGTAAAATCTCACTTTCTTTTTGACTTCCCCATACAAACTTCTCAGAAAAACTAGCATACTAGTAAATTACATACTTGGCAAAACCTGATTTATGTTAACTTGACTTCTGTCATTCTCTATAAACTTGTAACAGTTGGGAAAATTTCCTGTGTTTTCTACACTCCCACAGATACAGAAAGAGAATCAGTTAAACATTTAAATAGCTAAAACATGTGACTTAAGCCAGAGGATTCTGAATTTTATCTTTATAGTAAATTTTCTTGGACATATTAAGATATATTAAAAATAATAATCTTATTTGCTCATATATAAACATCTAAAAGTTGATCAAATAATATTTAGCATAAGATTGAAAAGACACTGGGTTTTTTCTGCATAAAATATTCTCTTTTGGCTTTTTGGAGTATGACTCTTAATACATGTCAGGGTGCTCAAACCAGGACAGTAGCTTTGGAAGAAAAAGATAGCACTTATCTTCCTACACAAGAATTAAAAAACAGAACTAAAAAAGTACACTGGAGACAAGGAAACACAAAACAAACATTCTAGTTCTAGGTAATTTTAAAATGTGCCTTGAAATTTGGAAAAAAATGTAGAAATAGCTTAGCCTATTATTTTTCCCTTTTTAAACAACAGGTGTAGCAGAGAGAAGAGCTCTTACTGGCACAAGATGGGTTTTATTAGGATAGTAAAAGGCATGAGTAATACTTTGAAGAAGCTCACTTTTAAACTACCTATGAAAAGAAAACTCAAGGTGAAACCAGAGGAAAAGATTTTGTAAATAAATCTTTCCAACCATGTTCCTCTTTTGTGTGTATGATTACTGTGAGAGTGATGAGGCACCAGAACAGGTTGCCTGGGGAAGCTGTGGATGCTTCATCCCTGGCAGGGTGCAAGGCCAGGTTGGATGAAGGTTTGAACAGCCTGGTCTAGTAGAAGGTGTCTCTGTCCATGGCAGGGGGTTTGGAACTAGATGGTCTTTAAGGTCTTTTCCAACCCACACCATTCTAGGTTTCTTCTCATGAATTTATTCCAGTTTTACTGACTTCTGAATTGCAACAAATTTCAGTTTCTTCCGCCCCAAAGAACATTCTCTCTCCATCTGCTTCTTTGCTGTGCACAGAAGACTTTTTTCCAAGAGAGCAAGTAAGCGCAAGAGGAAGAAAGTAGCTCTCTGATGTGTTATGGAGAGTGCTCCTTGACATAGGATATGAAAAACTGATTGCCACTTATTCAATCTAACACGAATCTAAATAAAATAGTAAAATTGTTACTGTTTACTACAAAGTTAATCTGAAAACCTGGATATTATCTTTTACATAATTACAGAAATATTTTCCCTGGAAAAAAAATCCTCATGATTTCTGCTTCTCAAATTTACATCTATTTGCAAGGGATTTAACAAATAAATGCAAAGATAAAGATCAAATCACTAGAAATTTAGTACTTATAATTAACTTTGAAATTCTAGAGAAATTCAAATTTAAATTTCCACTTTCCATCCATTTGCTGCACTATCTTCAGTAGAACCAAGTCTTGCAGAAGAACATCTATGTTTAAGTACAGTAATTTCACGATTATAAGCTGCACCTTTTTCATTGAAGAATCCAGCCTATCCCAGTAGTGCCGCTAATCATCAGGTGTGGCTTATTTATGGACAAATCCCAGTGAAATGTCAACCCGGAAGTGAGAGCCGGCTGGGGAGAGACCTGCCGCGGAGCCGCTGCCGGGTGGGCGGTGAGCCGGAGCCACTGGCGAGCAGGCGACGGGCCGCCGCTGGATTGGCGAGGCCAGCCTGGCTTTGCCGCGTTCACTCAAACGAGCCCCCTTTTCCGCCTCTGCCGCTGGCACGAGCAAGGTGCCGCCGCCTTCGCTGTCGCTGTGGTGAGCAGGCTCGCTGCTGCCAGCGCTGCCGCCTTTGCACTGGGGAGCGTGCTGCCGCTGCTGCCTTCACATGGGCAAGCAAGCCGCCACCATCACCGAGCAGGCAGGGGCCGCAGCAGCCAACACCGGAGGCAGGAGTGCCGGGGCCAGCGGCATGGGGAGGGCACCTGGGGCTGCCTTTAAAGGCTCCTCTGGTCTATGAAAACTGTTTGCAACTTGAGCACCTGACACCAAACCCCGCGCTGGCGCGATTCTGTTACTAACTCGTTACTTTGTCACACATGGATCCTCACTTAAAAAAAAAATAAAAAATGCGGCTTATATTCTGGTGCAGGATATATGTGGACGAATCCCGTGGTCTACCTGGCTACCTGGATGTGTGGCTTATAATCAGGTGCAGCTTATAATTTTGAAATTACTGTAATATAAATCAAATGCTATTAGGTGATTGATGGTTTGGAAGACTTTTTTTTTTGGTTGGGTTTTGCTGCTTTTTAAAAAAATTTTGTTTTTCTATTTTTTAAAAGGCTGATTATTATCATATTAAGCAATTTTTTTAGATTGTAATATGAGATTGCTGATATGACTAGTTTATGTTCTACCTCTGCTTCTATTTCTGCCATAATTTGACTATTCTCTGTGGAGTGTTGCCAAAGTAGATGATGATATCAATTTAAGTAACTAAATAGATCTAGTGCTGTAAAATAGCTTGACAGTCCTTCTGTTCTGCTTCTATTAGTTTTCGATCTATAAACCCTTGCAGGAGATAACAGGGACACCTGGAAACATCCTTTAAGAGAGGATTTTTTCTGTCCACGAAGTGTGACATTTAGATTTAATTTTGAAAAGGGATATAACTGACTAAATAGAAAAACCTCAGCTGTCTCTATTAATCCCACCATAAACCTAAAAATGTGAGCATTTTTTGTCAAGTTCATTGAAAATTCAACCACATTAACCACTTTTATCTAATAATTTCTCCCTTTGGGTGACACACAAAAAAAGACAATTATAAATCATAGCTACATATTTCAGACTCTCAAAATTATACTCGCCTTAGAGTTCTCTTTGTTAGTTATCTATCCAAGCATGATGAGTCTCCAAGACATAGGTTTAAGCACAGCTTTGGATTTAGATATTCTGAAAATAAATTATTCTGAAAATAATTAGGGGTTTGGAAGCCACTGACAGAGTAATCATGCACTGCTGTAAAATAAAATAAGACACATAGATCATACAAAACTGGATTATTTTGAAAGGAAGATTGCTCCCTATTTTAGTAAAAAATGTGGTAAAGGTTATTTTTCAATTTGTAAGCATTTTGTGAGTAAATACAAGCAATATGTCATTTACAATCTCTTTCCATTACAAGTTCTTGGACTCCCTCTCTACCAGAAGTCTGCAGCAGGCCAATTAAAAGAATCCTTTAAAACATATTACATATCAATAGGAAATAAAATATTTATTTTTATTTTATTTTAAAAAGTACTATTGTTTCAAAACTGGAGAAGCTTTTGACAAATTTCACATAAAATTTATAACTTGTCCATTTTGTGCATTGCATATTTTCCTATCACATACTCTGGAACGCTAAAAACTTCAAATCACTTATCTGTATACTTGCTTCTTACATAAAATATGATATAGAGTGTTTTCCAATTGGTTATGTATTCTACAGAAGATTATCTGTTTGAAATAACTACTAATTCTAAAGCAAACTTTTAAAAACCATGAACTGGCTATATTTGCTTCCTGGAATTTACTTAAACTAATGTAGTTCTGCAACTCTTTCCCAAAAATGGTTATACTTCACAGAAACACTTCTCTTGATTATTACAAAAACCACCATTGAAATCCTACTGATTCCTTTTCTTGTGTGTTAAAATATGTTGGACTAAAGAACTTAAGAACTGTACTTTCAACAAAGGTTCCCTTTCAATTTGGATTTTCAATTCCTGTTGTTCACGTTGATCAGTTATTATGAGAATGAATAGGTGAACTTAAAAGCCTGTGCTAAAATTGTTCTCCTCCTTAGTCTTTAGTCTACCTATAAAGGGAAAAGCAGGAATAAGAGAAGGGGATTATTATGACCATCAAGTTAGCAGCTTCTAGTCTGGCCTTTCCTGATTGTAATCAAACTCCTTATGTTGACAGGGAAAAAAAAAAAGAAAAGCAAAACTATGTACTTTCAAAGAAACTGTGATTTTATGATTTTTTTTGCACACAATTTATTTATATGAAAGAAAACTTTACAATTTTGTGTTAATAATGTCACACACTATAGCCCTTTACTAAACTGGTCTGTTTACTGACTTACTGCAAATCATTGTCTAAGTCTAACAGATTACAGTAATTTCACACTTATAAGCCACACCTGATTATAAGCTGTACTCCCAGGTTGTTGGAAAGTACACAGAATCTGTCCATAAATAAGCCAAACCAAGTGATAAGCTGCACTTTTTTTTTTTTAAAGCAAGGATCCATGTGCAACAAAGTAACGAGTTAGTAACAAAATCATTCAATCATGGGGTTTAGTGTCAGGTGCTCAATTTGCAAACAGTTTTCACAGACCGGCGAAGCCTTTAAACGCAGCCCCAGGCGCCCTTCCTGAGCCACTGGCCCTTCACTCCCGCCCCCGGTGCTGGCTGCTGCAGCTCCCCGCCTGCCCGGCAGCAGTGGCGGCTCCCTGCACCGCTCAAAAGAGGCACTGCCTTGCCGCGGGAAGGTGCCGAGCATCACTGCTCAAAAGCGCTGAGTGTTGCTGGGCAAAAGTGCCGAGCATCGCCGTGCGAAAGCGCTGAGAGTCACCGCCCAAAAGCAATGGCGGCTCGCCACCCACTCACCAGCGGCTCCAGCTCGCCGCTCACCCAGCAGCAGCTCCATGGCAGCTCCCTGCCTGGCTGCGGCTCCACAGTAGCTCTCTGCCCTCCCGGCTCGGACTTCTGGATTGGCATTTCACCAGAATTTGTCCATATATAAGCCGCACCGGGTGAAAAGTCGCACTTCTGGGGTCGGCTGTAAACTTCAGTCAAAGAGGTGTGTCTTATAAGCATGAAATTACTTTATTTTAGGGATTCCATAGAGATCACATAGGCAAAAATAGTTCTGTTGCTTCAGAAGTGCTCTTCTCAGAAAACAGGTTTAAATAAGAAGTAGGAAGAGATTACTGAGGACATGAGCTCATATTCTTTGACAAAGCTTGTGTGTGGGAGGACGGTCTGTAAGGATAGTGCTACAGGCAATCTCCTCTGATAAAATACAGCTGTACTAATTACCAAAGAGTGGAAACAGCCTTGCCATCCAAATGAAGATGGGTTTTATAAAGAGTGGGTTAGCTGGCTGAGGGTTAGTTGGAGTCTACTGTCTGTGCTGTGAAGAGAAAATGTCATGTGGCTGTGCAAAGTGAGATGTCATGTGAAGGACATACAGGTTTAGGCAGCTGTGTAAGGGACAGGATAGAGGTAGCCAGTCATGCGGAAGGAAGGGATGAGGAAAGAAGGAGGCAATGCCCATGTGGAGCTGCCCATGAGAAGGCCACAGAGAGAAGGCATGAGAAGTTTTTAACATAATTACATACAGATGCTTGTGTCAATTGTGCCTCCACCATCACTTGTTCACTGTTTAATCATTTGGCAAGAATAATTTCACTGTCCAGATAATAGCTTTCCTGGCTCATTCAGCTTATCTTTCCCCTGTAAAAGCAAAGCACTGGTAAATAGCATCCCTCACTTTCTTCAGCCTTTGAACTGGAAACATTTAATATTGAAGACATCAGATTTCAGGGTCAGCCAGCTCTGTGGCTTTTGTAAAACCTTACTCAAGAACAGATGATAGCAACATACTGTATTTGTAGACTTTTAAAATTTTCTTTTCAAATACTTTAAAATATGGTACCTGACAGTCATTAATTGGGGTCATTCCACACCCTTGTTTCTAAATTGCAAGATCTGGCAGTCATATATGTACATAAACATTAACTCATCCTCACTGATGTAAGTAAAGCACAGGTAAAAGAGGAAGAAAAATACAATACTGGCATGCAACTTACAGTTTCAACTTTTTTTTTTTTTTTTTTTTTTAATTTGAGCAAGTCCTCCCCATCTCAGGACAAACTAGAACCTTAGACTATGAGGCAAAGTAGTCAATATAGCCATTTGCTTTGCCACAGAGGTCAAAGTAATGAAAGTAATGAAAGTTATCGTAATCAATCACTGTAAATAGTAAATCCTTGAATAGCAAAGAATGTCTATTCATTATATGATATTCTTCACGTTCTGTTTCTTTAGTGATGAAATTTTGTTAGACTGTGACTAGAAGAAATGATAGATTAAAACTGATTGTCATGTACATGATGTGAGTCAACACAAAGCCAGTGTAAAACAGCATGTGGTAAAACTTCTAGAAGTTCAAATTAAAAAAAGTAAAACATGCATTCATAAATTTAAATCAAATGCCTTTCACCCTGTTTCTCCTAATGTCAGCAGTCACTAGATTGTTTGCCTAGTACCTCAGATGCAAGATAATGTTTGATTACCTAATTAAATGAAGTATTAGAAAAAAGGCTGGATTACTTTTCCCAGTTTTTGGGGGAAAGGGGTGTATATTTCCTATAATGAAAGAAAGCAACAGACAAGCTCACAAGAACTGCCTTGACATGAATGTGTCTTAGAAATTATTTGTTTGGTAAGAAATTCTTAATTGCTGGATTTCAGCTTAGATCCCCATTCATGTTCTAGTATTGCTATAAATGCAGCTGCTGTTACTTGACCATCTTGGGTAACATTCTACATATATGCAATGAAGAGTTATTTACCTCTTTGAAGTTTTTTCTTTAAAATCTTCATTCTTATGGCCATGAATCAATTACAATGTACTTAAAACTTATCACTAAACAAGTAATAACTTTTTATGAGTTTTTTATACATGTGGTTGAATTATGGTAAAAAAAATGCCAATTTTTCACACTGTGCTTTTCTAAAAAGTTTTGGTCAAGCTAAATACACATTCCTTGATTAATATCAAGTTGAAGCAAAAAAAATGCACTGTGTCACTTATTGTACGTAATATACACACAAAGTAAAAGAAAACACAATGTACCAAAATTTTGCTAATCTACACTCAAGGAAATTTGATAATTCAGGACGAAAAGGAGAATAGTATATGGCCACCCTTCATATGATAAGAATTATGTAATATTGCTAACCAAAAATTTAAAGCTGGTGCCAAGCAGAAAGCTATTGAGGGAGCTGTGTTGTGGCAGTCCTGTTCTGCACTTGGCCTGACTTTTCCAGCTGCCATGTGCCTGGGGCTGTGGGCTTGGTGGCTTTCAGAACCCTAATGCTAGGGGTAACTCTGAAAACAGGTGGAGAAGAAAGAGCAGACTTTGAGTGAGATGAGTACCAAGCACAAAACTGTGGAGTGATCTATATTGTGGTTGCACTGTGTTCCCCACTGCATGAATTTTGAAGTTACAGTCTTCCTAGACCTCTGAGCTCTCCAGCTTCTGAACACTAAACCTAGGCATAATACTAAATCAAGGAAAAGTAGAAAAAGCAGCATGAAGGTGAGATGGCTGCCAAAAAAAATTTGTGAAATGAACAAAGTTCTGGTAGTAATGGGTTCCCCTTGGCATGACCTTTGCTGCTGCCAGGTGCATAGAGATTAAGGCTTCGTGGTTTTATGAACCCTAAACCTAGAGGTAACCCTAACACTAGGTGTAATCCTTAACCTAGGTGTAACAGCAATCCTAAGTATAACCATAAATCTAGGTGGGGTATTTAAAGGAGACATGGGTTGAAGTGGATCTCAAGTAGAAATGTGTGGACAGGACCATGCATTTTTCAGTCTTGCGTTCCACTTGTCATGACTTTTCCACCTGCAGTATACCTGGACATTTGGGCTTTCTGAACCCTAACTCTAGGCTTAAACCTAACCCTAGATTACAACCGTAACCTTACGATGGACATTAGTTACTGCATGGGAAAGAGAGAGGTTCTAAGGACAAAGTTGTGGTAGGAGCCCTGTTGTGGCTGTTTTGTGTTCCACTTGGCATGGCTTTTACACCTGCAGTGCTCCTGGGGCACTGGGCTTGATGCTGTTCTGAATCCTAACACTAGTTGTAATTCTACAACTAGGGAGAAGAGTAAATGCAGCCATGAACTCTGATCGGTCTCAAGGAGAAAGGTGGGGAGAGAGCCATATTGTGGAAGCTTTAAGTCGGCTTTGGCATGACTTTTACACCTGCAGTGCACCTGGAGCCTAAGGCTTTGTGCTTTTCTCAGACTTAACCCTAAGCATAGCCCTTAACCCTAGGCTGAACATTGGTATCTACATGGGAGTAAGACTGGTACCAAGAAGAGTGGGAGCCATGTTGTGGCAGTCTTGTGTTCCCCTTGGCATGACTCTTGTTTCTGCTGTGTGCCGGTACCTTTGTGCTTTTCTGGGCCCTTTTGCTTGGTGTAACTCTAGGAGGTGCAGTTAAAGCTGTAGGGGGGATGGTGCTGGCAAGTGGAAAGATGTTAAAGGGGCCATGTTTTGGAAGACCTGTGCTCCTGTTTGCATGGTTTTTGCAGCTTCAGTGTACCTGGAGCTGCGGCCTTTTTGGTTTTCTGTACCCTAACCCTAGGGGCAAAACTAAAACTAGGCAGAGCACTTAATCCCCGATGTGGTAGAGGCTGGTGGCAAGCAGGAAGTTGCTGAGGCAACCATGTTTAGCAGTCCTGTGCTCCCCTTGACATTTTGTTTTAAGATGTAGTATGCCTGGGGCTCTGGTGTTCTTAGTTTCCTGAATCCTAATCCCAGACATAATTCTAATGCTCAGTGGGGCTTTAGAAGGTGGGGCACCTTAGGGACAGGCCAGTGCCAAACTAAAAGGTTCCTGCTCAGCAGCAGTCTCACCCTCTTGTGGCTTTTGCTGCTTAACCTAGGGTTAGGCTTTCGCCTAGGGTTACGGCTACTCCTACGATTAGGGTTCAGAAAACCACAAAGCCCAAAGCTCCAGGCACACTTCAGCTACAAAAGTCATGCCAAGGGGAACACAGGACTGCCACAACATGGCTCCCTCAAAGCCTTTTCAATTGTGATTGACCACAGCTCAGGGCTGGTTTTATTTCTCCTCTAAGTGTTAGAGTTAAATCTAGGGTTATTGTTTAGAAAAGCAGAAAGCCCAGTTCTCCAACCACACTGCAGCTTCAAACGTCATTCCAAGGGGAATGAAGGGCTATCACAACATGGCTCCTTCTGTACTTTGTTACTTGGCACCTGCCATATCCCAAGGCTGTTTTCACTTCACCGTCTAGGGCTAGGGTTACATCTAGGATTAAGGTTTAGAAAGCCACAAAGCCCACAGCTCCAGGCTGCAAATTCATGCCAAGGCAAAATCAAGACTACTGCGGTATTGCTCTCTCCACACCTTTCTGCTTCGCACCATCCTCACCCCCATGCAGCTCTTAATGATTCCCCCAGAGTTAGGGTTCCAAATACCCTAAAAGAAAGTATGTCTGAAAATATCAAAACCAAAAATTACATGCTTTGTACTTCTCAGGAAAACAAACTGTGTTTTGGAACCACGTTTTTTTTTGCTAATGGTAGGTATTTATCTGTGTTTCATTCTTAGTTGTAAGATATTAATTTGTCTTGCTTTCCTTTTTCTGTGGTTTCATCTTTTTCCCCTGTAAATATTCTCACAATTACCACACTTAGAATTCAGAATAAACTACAGAGCTAGCCAGGTTTATCCTCTCCTTGTTTTTAAAATCTCTCTGCTAAGAATATAGACATAAAGTTGAGGATATCTGTTCTATATTTGCACGAGCATAAATCTTTTTAAGTTTATAGTATTTATGTGCGCACTAAGTGAAAACTACCCCTGTAGGGTAATAAAAAAAGAGCCTGGTAATATCAATGGAGAGAGAAATGTCAGTGCTGTACATTTAAAGAATTCTGAAATGTCTGGAAAAAATATATCTACCTTCCTATATAATATTGAGAATTCCCATATTATCAAACCCCATGTTTTCCTCCTGTGGGAAGGATTTCCTCATAATGGTTTTTCTCTGCAACTTCTCCAAGAGAGGTAATAGTGATTTCTACATCACATAAAATCATGTCATGAAATGTTCAGTGCCATCAATTTAGTGTTTATTCTACTTCTGTGAGACTGTAACTTTTCTATCTACAGTAAGTTACTTGCCAGTATAGCAGCTGTAATAAAAATGAGAGGGTTTAATGTTTTCGTTCTGTTCATATCATATACTATTTTTTGCCCTCGTGTCACTTTCTGAAGGAAAACTATTTCATAGAAATATTCAGCTTCACCATTTGTCAGAGCTTAAGGTTTCATTAAAGAAAACTCAAACTAAAACTTGGAGACAACTTCTAATAAATAGAAATATAGGTATCTTCTGGGTTATATATTGGTTTTCAGTAGAAATATATAATTGGTTTATTTTATTTCAGGGCTTTTTTCCTTTTTATTTTCCTTTCAATTGTCTACTGAAAAATAGCTTATACTATTATATGTGACTGTGCTTTTCAAGAAAATTATTTTCTTTTGGCATTCTAGCCTCATTCTACATTATTATTGTCTGGTTTTGGCTTTTTTTTTTTTCTGCATGATTCAACAGTATAGTCTGCAGTGGGTAAACTGTATTCCAATAAAAAAGATCATCCAAATCCCTCTGCTCAGGGATGTTTTACAAGAATTAGGCTGCAGGCTGTGTTCTCTAAGTTAACATCAGGACATGCAGAGCAATGAGTAATGGTGATCACAAAGTACATCTAAATTGGACTTCCCTGCTCTGACCCAGAGCCTCATGAAGTCAATGTTGTCCACACTGGACAACGGGATAGTTTACGTGACAGAACCTCTACATGTGTGTGGCTTTCTCAGGCTGAAGCTCCCATATAGCCATCATCTGTTTAGTCCAACAAAGTCACAGGAGATGTTTTGTAGATGTTAGGCTGCAGGATAACTATGCTGCTGCCCATTTGAGAGATGCACAAAGGGGTGTTTGTAATATTTCAATATGTGCCAAGACGTTTTTTCTTTTACACAAGCTGTGTAACATTTTGTTGTACATCTACTACATAAGAGGATTAAGAAATGACACCTAACAGCAATTTGGATTTCTTATGCTAGTTACCTTATTTGGAAATGGATAAGTATGTACCTGCCTGGAAGAGAACCAGAGAGAACACAGAAATTAAATAATGTTCTCGTGAATTTTTATCTGTCTTAAGCTAACATTTCCATAGTATTTGCTTAGGCTAATAAGAGCAAACCACACAGATTTGAAAGAAGATTCCACAAGGATGCAATCAAGGTAAGACACAATCCTCCTGTGTCTGAGGGCACAGCAGAATTCCACCAAGCTGCATCAAGGGCAGACAGACTCCAGAGATTAAGGTCAGCCAACAGCTGAGGATGACAATGAGGCAGGAAAGGATGGAGATATGACTGCCAAACTCTGAGCAGGTCTGGTGTGAGCCAGGAGTTGAGAGTACAGGTCTGTAGCATAGAGGTACCAGCACTGCTGTGGCACAGCTTGGCCGGGACAAGGCACAAGAACTACAAATTAGGGCAGGGCAAAGCAGACCTTGCTTCTCATTTGGCTCATTTTGCACGGCTCTTTCTGCACAGCTGTCTGACCTGAGGTCACATAGCTGCAGCAAGACCTAGATTTAAGCTTGGGCAGCAAGGGTTTGAAGGAAGAAGAAATTACACTCATGGCTTAAACACATTTGGCTTTCAAAAGTTACAAGAGGATTTAATTTCAGTCGTGTTGGTAGATACTGAAAACAGAACTACAACAAATGTATCATGTGCTTCAGTTTTTATATAACTGCATAACCCCAACCAACCTGAAAGTGCCAGCAATTTTAGATCGCTTGTAGCGCTTGTAGTGCCAGCAATTGATGGTGTGAGGGGTAAGATGTGCAGCTCTATTGTATAAATAATAAAGGGAGAACATTTACCTAAAGTCTGTTCTGCAGGTCGAGCCTGATAATTCTTATCCAAATTTCTAAGTTACTTATTTAGAACTTACCTGCTATGAGGATATCTAACTTGTCAATTTGTATCATTAGGAGACAAAGATACATTGGTTTTGCATATCCTTCACATTTCAAATTAATAGGTAAAATGCCATCTCTTTTGAAAAAGAGACTTGTTAAAGCTGCTGAAAACTTTGTGATCACTCAGGTTCAAACTGGGATATTTGGCACAGTTTATATGAAGTGCAAATTTAGATAGAATTCACTGGCTCAAGGAAATAGAATGATCTCTTCAGGGCTGCATACCATTTTAATGTGTGACACTATTTTTTTCAGCTCTGAGACAGATGAGAACTTGTATGTATTCTCTTTTCAAATAAAAAAAATATATTAAAAAAAAGTGTGTGTGTGTAATTTTGCCAGAGCTATTCCAAAAGAGTCTAAAAGACTCTTGAAATCCAAGTAATCTGCATACCTGTATAAAGGAACAGCTGATATCATTGAATGTGTTTTTCAACTCATCTGCTTCAATGCATGAAACTGATTTCAGCCAGCTTCAACCATGGACTTAGCTATGCGTCACATGCAAATTCCCAATCAGAGGAAACATTCATACAATATGAACCTGTTTTTCACAGTCCAGTGCGTTTATTGCTGCATAACAGATGTTAAAAGGAAATTTAGGCACTGAGGGCCAGGGCTGGATTATCAGCTCCCAAAACTGGCCTGTACAACCATGTTCCTGCCAAGTCAGTGAATGTATGATACGCAGTTGGCTTGTGCTCAAGTCTTACGGTGTGAAAGCTAACAATCTGTGTCAGTCAAAAGACTGATGGATTGAAAAATGGTGTGCAATTTTAATTTGATGAGAAGTTGGAGACGAATTTTGATGTCTGAAGTTTACAATTGCTGTTTTAAGGCAATCTAACACTGAAGATGAGAGGGTTAGAAAGAAAAACAGGGATGTGTTCAGGTATACTGAGGTAACTGGTGAGTCTGTACTTCTATTAATTTCTTTATAAGAAATAATTAAGTGTGGTAAATGCAGAAGTATATTCATAGTCAGACTGGAAGGGAAGACTGCTACAAAAAATACAGCCACCACTACTATGCTTCCCATAATCAAAATTTTAATACCAGGCACAGAGTCTTTTTTACACACTGATACATTTGAAAATTATTGCTAAAGTTTATCACTTCTGGTGGTAAATTCTGTTACCCATATTCAGTGACCACTTTTGTTGCACCTTTGTTGTATGACAGCAATAGAAAGAAATTTGTGTCTGCTGACACACTTTTTTCCGACTGCTTTTCTTCTTGCTGTCCTTCAGATTCCTCCTCTAGCATTTATTGACCAGACATCCTGGTTAGGAGTATGTGTTCCAGGCTATCTTAGGCTTTCATTAGTGGTCTGGGGTCATAATATAGAACAATGACTCCAATATCCCAGAATCTGTGTATACTGTCAATCTATACCGAGAAAAGTTGATTTATTTTTTTTTTTTTTTTAGATTTTCAGACAAAAGTAGCTTTAAGTACAATATTTCCATTTTTGGTTAGGCATAAAGGCTTAACTATGTATCTTTGGATCTTTTCACTCAATTTTTGTAGCATAAAAATTGCTAATAGGTGACCATGTATTGCAGCTAGTAGCTTTTTTAGGAGGGAGGTGCGGATGGAGGCAGATGGTTACATTCTGGAAGGTGCAAAGAAAAGAAATCCATTGAGTCATTTTCTATCCCAGTTCTTTTGCAATTATTGTAATGAGAAAAAGGTAAAAACTGCTTTATGATATTACAAATGTTTCCTCACAAAAAAAGTTCAGTGTTAACTATACAATCAGTAATCCCACTCAAAATATTCGATAAGATGTTTAACAGCAGTTTTGTAAAGACAGTAAGTATTCTTAGCTTGGCTTTTGCTTTCCGCTCATTCAGCAACAAATCAGCCAAATAATCATAACTCTGTTGATTCACACATCCAAATACTCAGGATAAGGGTATATAGGCCAAAAAAAATTACAATGGCTCCAGCATAACTATACCGACCTAAGCAGCACTGTATCTGCATTTTTCAAATGCATATTTTAGTACATAACTTTAGTACAAATAAAGCCATTGATTACACTGTGACCTGTTGCAGTGAGTTTTAAAAAGCCTCAGCTAAAATATATTGATGTCTTAAAGAGGGTCTGCATTATTTTTGATTAAATGATTACTCTTAATATATTTTAGCGCAAAATCTAAAAGAATAGTTTAATTTATCTGCAGCCATTGTTCAGGTTAAGCAAGTTTAGACATTTGCTTTGTTTTGAACTAGAACCCAGTTAGAGTTAGAACTCAGCTGGGAGGGTGTGAATTACAGCTGAATGATGTTATGGTCTCAGAAAAAACAGTAACTGAGATACCTTAAACCAAATCTCCTCTATCTTAAGGCTAAAATAAGGACAATCATATTATTATTTGCTGGCTAATAATGGAGCTTGAGTAGAGTATTTAAAATACAATACAGTACAAAATATAGAAAAAAAATTACTATTGAAATTTTTGAAAATACATATAAGATCTCATTCAAGAAACCAAACTAAACCGAATAGAGTCTTATGTTCCAAATGGTACTTTCAGCCTCTTATGAGCCAACCAATTGATTTAAAATCTTTATAGCACCATTCCTCTTGATTTCATACCATCATTTTCTATGTGCATGTATTCATGAAAAAGAAACCAACATTTTTGAATTCTGTATAGGTGCTTTGTTAGTAGTCTTCATATGCCAACTGTGCAACAGTTTTCATAATTTCAAACTCTGTATGGATAAATTTTGTAAAATCATTTCTCCAAACGTTCATTCAAAGGAATTAGATAAAAGCCTGAGTGGTCTGTTTAAAGAATGGCTCTTTAACGTAAGCTCTCCATGCAATGATTAAAAGAAGCCCATCTGGGAGAGGAATCATATCCTACAATTCTAAGAGGATAGTACTTTTGTAGCCAAGGCAAAGAATGTTTTAGTCAGGCCTTCAGTGTGTTTGTTTAAAGAGATATTATGCTATTGGACGAAAACACCTCAGAACAGGTCCTTACTCAGCTGAATTCCAAAACAGAAAAAGAAAAGTTATACTGTACTCAGAAGGACATGCCTTATTGATTTTATCTGCTTGGGATAAAAATATTATCAAAGTCGTGAAAAAATTAACAAAACCGAAAACATACCGCAAACAAATTTAGTCAGTGAAGAAACTATAAATTTCTTATCCTATTTAAAATTAAATTGTAATTTTATTTTCTTGAAAGGAACCCATACTATTTGTATGTAGTTTGATATTAGCATTGTTAGTCTATAAATTAATATTTAGTTGTAAACGCATTATGAGCTATGGTGGGCACTTTTATTGAAGAACTATGCCCCGTACATACTAAGGTACATTGAAGACAGTAGGAAAAAAGGGAACAATAGGAGCTATTAAGTTTTTGTAATGAGAATGTTCCTTTTTTGAAGGCTCCCCATGTGAAATTTTAAAAGAAACAAAATTCCCTGTTTAGTTAGCTCCATATATGACTTAACATGAGAATACTTTTTAAAACATGATTTTATTAAGCCTTTTTCATTAGTTTTCATTGCAATGGGATTATCCAACTAATCATCAGGCAAGATGAAAACTTATGCATTGGAACTCACGACTAGAAGTTGGCAGTACTATCTCTAATCACAGTGTATCTATCAGTGGACAAGCTAGTGTATGATAAATGTTAAGTGTAAAGGTATGATGACTTAAATTTAGAGCTATCTCATCAAAAACAATAATACAAGGACAACTTTTCAAAGAAGTGTGCCCAGAGGAGCTGATTAAAAGGAGCTGATTTTTGAAAGAATTGCTTCTTTCGGCACAATCCTGAAGCTACAAAGTAGCAAAGGCAGAAGTTTTCTATTAGTTTACATCGTATCAATGGGTCTATAGAAAGCCAAATCAGGTGACAACATTTAGAAATTAAGGGCCACATTCTCTAGTCCAAATATGGTACCCTATGTGCCACTCAGCTGATCATAAGTGGGTGAGATGTAAAAAAAAAATATAAGCAAAGATCCCTGACATAAGGCAAACTAACTAGTTTCCCAGGACACTTGAAGAGGTGGGGTGGTGTAGGGTGTGTATGAGGGGGTGAGATGCTGCAATGCTCCTCGACCCTTCTTTGCACTGGAAAATCTGGCAATCAACTGATTAAGGGTCCATTAAGGATCCTTCAGTGCTCTACGAGCAAAGCTACTAAATAAGAGCTCTAAATGGTGCATAATAACATTGGCAGGAGTTGCTCCTGAATTTTCCACTGAGCTCTGGGCACAGGCAAATATCATACTGCAATTTGGTAGTTACTATTCTTTGTGGTTGAACTGTACTGGACATTACATTACTCTCTCAGCATGAATTCCATCTGCCCAGCTGCTAATGTTTATTCTTGACACTTCAGTAGAATATAATATGCCTGAAAACATCTTAAACGTAGTGTATTCATCTTTTCTTGAA
>VRYO01001463.1:40582718-40593527 GCA_009812075.1 Sialia sialis | reverse complement strand
GTTTCAAGCATCTTTACTTGCATTTGACAGTCATATAGTCTTGACAAGAAGACATTTTGGAGTAATTTTGTTAAAAGCCTTTAAAGCCCTGTGGATATTTAGGAAAGATTTACAATATTGGTTTAAAATAAACAAAATCATGTTGATATGACCTAGATATGAATAGTTTGAATCACGATGTCCATGCAAGGTTTTGTTGTGGTTTAACAATTCATTGCTAAGCTAATATAAAAAGTAATTTTGCTTAGGTTTAATCATAGAAGAAACACGGTTTAAAACCATATAAACTCTGAAATTTCGGTTAGGTGCCTTGACTCTCTATTGTTTTATAGCTCACTTTTCTCAGTCAATATATGAGCATATTCTTTAAATAGTCTACTTTACAAATTAGTATTGAGTATATACTAAGAGTTCTTAGAAATAATTTCAGGCAAAGAGGTGATTTACAAAGGAAACCATAGTGTAAGAATTTTGGGGAACATGATGAGAATATTAAAAAGGTAATGGTTTTTCAGATAAATTATTTCATAAAACTCTGTAGTTGGCAAATTAAGTCCTTTTTGCAATTTTTTTTTATTATGGGGAATTATTTTAATTCTACAGAAAAATCATTAGCCAGCTGAAATTCATTCTCTTAGAGAAAAAATTTTAATGATTTAAGTGTGTAACACTTAGCGAAGAATTAGCAGCACTATTTATCTAACAGCACCTCTGTGTCATTTACAGTTGTAACAGCTATAATATTAACTTTCTTTCTTTCTCAGTGTTCTTTCTAGCTTCCATTTAAAATCAGAAACTTCATTTTATGTATTTTTACTTTGAAAAATTCTTGTTCTAAATTCAGCATCTATGAAGACAAATAGGTGAGCAAACAGCCCCCAAATAAATGTGTTTGTATGCTTATGTATTAACATAAAAATGAAATTAAAATGAAATTGCGTGTTAAGAAATCCTTGTGAACATGGCTCCTTATGAGTGTTTTATAAAAACCACTATAGGTTGAGTTCCTTTGTCTGGGCTTCACCAAGAGCTCCTCACAAGAAGAAAGGAGCAGCAATGCTGCTAGCAGAGGGGATAAAAATATATAATGTGAAACCAGAGAAGTTACAGCCTCAATTTGTTCCCGCTAACTTCATGTGGCTTCCTGTCTGAGGCTGTTGGGGTCCATAACTCTTGGAAAATCATACACAGGTTACAGCTGGTGGGTTTCCAATATGCCTGCACTGCCTTACAGAAAACCCAGCAGAGCCTTGAGGTGAACTTTCTGCATCTGTAGATTTCCTTGTGCACACCTGGGTGCCAGGGCTGTAGTGCTTGGACTTTTAAATCCCCCACTCTGTGGAAAGAAAGTCCTTCTTCTGGTAAGGCTGCCAAAGCTTTTTAGATGGTGATTACAAACCTAGAAGATGATGGTCTTTGGAGCAGTATTAGGATGGCTACAAGGGTGAAAACAGCTTGTCAGGAAGCTTCTTCTTGCTGCAGGAGCCTTCAATCTTGTGTCCGTTTTGTGTGATACAAAACCTATTCTTTTGGCGTCTCATGTTTCAAAACAAGTTTTTATAATAAGATTTTCCCTTTCAGCTGTTTTTTCCTTTCCTTAATTTCAAGCCCAACCTGAACAAACAATTAATTTTAATGTAAAAAATGGATAGATGACATTATTGCCAGAAGGTAAACTTATACTTGAGGCCTGAATCAGGAATAAAACCTTGCAGACAGGCTATAATCAGAAAAGAATAGGTTCATTCCTGTAATGCAATGTTATTTAATCATTGTCTGTTACATCACCATTTCCTTGGCTGAGTCAGTTCTTCCTCAACTGAGGAACAGAGAAGGGCATGGGTGTGTAAATGCAGAATCTTGTTAAATCTTCCAAGACGTAGTGAGGCTGCGGGGAGCGTGGAATTCTGTGGGGAATCTCACACCCCTTCAGCTAGAACATGAAAGCAAGAAGGGCGTTTTTACTGCATGGAGGCTGGGTGAGCAGGAAAATATGATCTCACCGGGAAAATTGCTGTTACTATTTCACTATGAGGAGGCAGCCACCTCCAGAAATGTATTATTGTCATACTAGTCTGAATTAAAATAATACCTGATTCAAAGTGAATTGCTGTCATTAAAGATGATTCTGAGAATCTAAAATGTAATGAAGTTGTAAATCCTACACAAACTCTGCAGAATGGTCAGCTACTGTCTGTGCAATGGCAATGGCTGTTATCTAAACAAACACATAATTTGTTTGAGTATATTGGGCCATTCTAAATCCTTTAGGGTTACTATGGTTGCCTGTAATCTAGCTCACCTAGACTCTCAATTTACCCTTGTTGTGTTGTGTAGTATAAACCAATTGTGCTAAATAAGCATCTATTTGAAACAAAGTATGCAAAATGAGATTAAGTGAAAATTAACATATTTCTGCGGACATTACTTAAGCTTAATTTTAGATATTTCAATATTATCTCTTGTTTAATGATATCGCTCTTATTTTCATTCCAATTTTCATCATATTTGATGTTGCTCCAACTAATTCACCAGCATTTTAATCTGGGAAAAGATGAGTTTCTACCTAGATCTTTTCTTTACTCTCAGTTGCATGTAGTGTTAAGTAGAAACTTCCTTTCCCTATTAGTGGGTGATGATCTGCTCACTTAAACTTTTGTCTTTGAGCTGTAATCATGTGCTAGTATGGGTAAACTAAATTTTTTTCAAGACACTGCCTTTTAGCAGTAAAAGAAAATAACAGCAAACAATTCTTCTTGGTAAGTGTTTCCCTCTATTTTCCCTGCTGAACACATCTAAAAAAAAATCTTGAAAGGAAAGTTCTCTATCCTTTTAACATTTTTTGTGTAATTTTCTCCAGTATGCTCTATTTTTCAGGAGACAACCAGGGAACAGGTACAAGTAATTTTCACAGGCTGATGCTATTTATTATTGCAACTAAACATATTGGTTATCTAAAGAGCAAAAATTTCTACAAATAAGAAAAAACCACACAATTGCAGCTCTGTGAGAAGGCAAAGTTTGTGCTGCAGTAGGCTGGAAAGTGGAAATTATGAAGTGTACAAGTAAAAGGAGTTGATGAGTATCAAAGAAACTGCTGCTCTTTGTCAGTGTGAATTGACTACATATATAATAAAATATACTTTTCCACATTCTTATTGTGACTTACCACTGAGTAATCTACACTCTGCTGAATTCTGAGTGTTCTGTATACAACATAACTTACTGATAGTAAAGTTTAGCTTAACCTTAGCTACAATCAAAGTTATAGGAGGTTCTCATGTTTTGCCAGTTACTTCTTTTCACAAAGAATTTGCAATATTTTTTTCTGGTAGCAGCCAAAATAGCCAACTTTCTTTACAGTCACTCTTTAGATAAAACATTAGTGACATTTCACACCTTCTATCCTTCCCTTTCTTAGTTCTAGTTGCTCAAGAGGGACTCCCCTAATAACAGTCCTCTTTTCCTAGTACGGCTGTATGGAACCAAACTCAGTAGCTGCTCTGTGCTTTATACTGGTGACAAATGAACTCATGTCCGAATGTCACCAACTGTACTTGTTTGTGCCTGGTCAGGATCATAAAAGAGCATTTAAATTGCAAATTTACTCATGATTTTTTATCCCAAATATCCTGTATGAGTTCAATAATGTCTCTGTAAAATACTGAGAAATAAGCAAATCACCCTTAAATCCTTATAAAACATTGTCAAGGTGGTATATCTCTGCTATATGAAGACTTTCCCTGTGACTTCAGGGTGTTCAGATGGCACATTTTTCTTCTTTTTCTTTTCAACAGATTTACCAGACATATTTGTGTCACATAGAAGTATATTCAATTTATGTTGTGTCTACATTTCTTTGCTATTTTTAATAAAGGATTTGTTAGGTTATCAATGTTATATCAAGTGTCATCTTATTATACCTTATTGACTTTCTCTCACAGTCTAGAAGTTGTTCAATAAAACTTGTCACTCTTAAAACGTATATTCTTCCAAGTATAGCATTTCGTTGAACCAGACAAAGTGAAAGGACAGCTCTATTTTTGATAGCACAGTAAATACATTGCACAAGAAAGATTGTTTAAACTGTCCAAGAAATGAAGTAATGGTCTCTTTCAGTAGTTTTTTTAAACTACCTTTCAGTTTGCCAAAAGAAAATATTCATGTCTGTTCCTGTGCAAACAGAGAGGTGCAGAAATTATTAAAACCCTCCACAGTGGTACTCTGTGTTATTAATCAGACTGAATGACACTGAGAGAAACAAGAAATTAAAAGCTGCCATGAATGGTGCATGAATTCTTAACTAAAAAATAGTTTATGGGACTTATTAGCCAAAAATTTAGAAAGTAAAATTCTTAATAATCCCATTTTATTTTCTGTGGTCACTGGTCACCTTTATGCCTGTCCCCAGGCATGATATCCTGCCAGCACTTCAGTGAGAATTCCTTGCTTGGCAGTGACTTACACACAGCGCTTACAGTGCTCTGATGTAAATTATTGCTATGCAATTTAAGTATAAATGTATATAAACAAGCAGAAGATGGAAGAGGCTAATTTTTTGTACTTGTGCAATGTGAGATCCTTCCTACTTCAGCAGAAGTCTGGAACTTGAAGATGTCTTCAATGACTTTGAATCCCCCTTGCAAGGAACTGACTTATCCAGTAAAACGGAGAAGTCTTCTTTTCAATAATTTACAACAAAGAAAAGGCCTTACTGGTATGTGAAAACTGAATGTACACATCTCTTTTCCTCCCACCTCATCATCAAGAAACATACTGGCTCAACAAGAGGTGACTCAGTGCACTTAAATCACTGCTTGAGCACGTATCCTACATGCTAGGCAGAACAAAATGAGCATCTTAAGAGGGCTGTTATTTCTGGAAGATTTTTAAGTACTCTTCATGATGCCAACCTCTTCCTTCAGATTTCTATTAATTTCCCTGATGTGCTTGTCATCAGAAAATATATTCTTTCTCCTCCTGTTACCAATGCAGGACATAGTGTCAGAAACCTTGCCGCACACACCCACTTGTAAGCTCCCTTCAGATACTGGAATGCTGCAATAGGGTCATCCCAAAGCTTTCTCTTCTACAGGCTGAACAAACCAAATTCTCTCAGCCTTTCTTTGCAGGAGGGGTGCTCCATCCCTCTAATGGTCTTTATGGCCTCCTCTGGATTTGCTCCAGCAGATCAGTGTCCTTTTCATCCTTTCTGTGCTGAGGACGCCAGACCAGGATGCAGCACTCCAGAGTCTCACCAAAGCGGAGCAGACTGGCAGAATCCCCTCCCTTGCCCTGGCCACGTTGCTTTGGATGCAGCCCAGGGTAGAACTGTGAGCACACATTGGCAGCTCATGTCCAGCCTCTCATCCCCCATTACCCCCAAGACTTTCCCAGCAGGGCTGCTCTCAGTCTGTTTGTCCCCAGCCTGTGTTGATATGGCTGTCCCATCACAGGTACAGCACCTTGCTCATGACCTTGAATAACTTAAGGTGGAACTGTGAAGTCAAACATGGTCTTTTATCTCAAGTATCAGGGAAGTCAACTGCTTAGCAGTAAAAAATTCTGCCATGCCCTTCTCTTGCTCTCTTCTTTGATAAGTATTTTGCCATAGACAAAATGATTGTTTTAAACAAGGATCCTCTATCCTTGTTGCTGGTAAATGCAAGAGGGTAAAAATAGGTTATCACCTTTGCATAACGGAGTATCTAATTATTTACACAGAATGTAATAAGGTGAAGATGAGACTGAGAGCATCTACACCAGTTCTAGAGCATCCAGTGTGACTGCTGCACTCACAAGAAGGGGTACAGCAGTGTTCAGATACTCATATGAAAGGGAAAAATTAATAAAGATTTTCTAACTGCAGGTTTGATCCTGATACAGGGCATTTACCTAAGCACTGGACTCAGTGATCCTTGTGGGACCCCTCTAACACTGAATATTCTGTGCTTCTGTATCAAAGGCTGAAAATCAACTCTAGTTTTGTAATACACATGTCAACTTCTGTACAGGTACTACCATAACAGTACTCTCAAGTGGACAAGAGCATTCCAGTCTTGGGAAATATTTCTGATCCTGATAAAAAGCATTTGGTAAAAAATTACAAAATTCACAATCTTGCGATTGCTAAAGCAATGATTTTCAACAAACCTATGATTCGGCTTCTCTGAAATTAATACATCAATAACTCTTTTAAGGAATACCATGCCACTCACAGAAAACTCAATTGCAGCTAAGTTGCAAACAGAAGTAGATTCTAAATAATACAATTTTAATCCAAAATATGCAGCATTATATCATATATCATATATCATATATATATCATATCATATATATCATATATATCAGAATATGCAGCAAAATAATTATATGTTTGCTGCAATAAATATTGTTTTAAATTATTGCTTTGTATTTAAGCATTATGATTTTAATAGATTATTCAAGAAATTTTATTTTAGTGGCCTTATAAATGTATATTTGAAAGTAATTTTATTACAGCAATAAAATATTATGTAAAAGAATTTATGAAAGAAACAGGATTTGGTAAGGTGAGTACATGATAACATTTTATATAAAGTTTCAGTTGCTTAGGGACATTTAGCATCAGCAAAGAATTGGCATCTATGCTAATCCATCTAATATTTAATAATGATATTTTTTGGGCAAAACCTTGAAATTCTAATGGTGCTTATAAGAAAACTATGTATTACTCATGTGTATTTTTTTTAAATTGAATTAAATGGAAATCCTTATAGGTTGCTTGCAATAAAATACAAATTTGTGAACAATTTATTTCAGATTTATGTTTCTGGAAACTTTAAAATCATTTATATATGAATAAGCATAGATATTTTCTATGTTCCTTCAATAAAATAATTTAAACATTAGCATCCCTTGCATCTGTTATAAAATAGACCATGGTATTTTTCCATGAAATCCAGATGTTTTTCTTTTTAAATGGCAAGTTTGTTGGGATCTCTGTATGTGTCTGAAAAAATAGGAGAGGCTGGCTATTTTCTAGCAAAGGTTGGTGGTATAATGCCAAGGAGGTCTGTCACAGCAATACTCAGAATAGTGGGGATTCTGCCTCTGAGAGAGGGAACAATCAGTAGAGATTTCTGTCAATGTATTGTTTTCGGTGTGGCACATATTTGAGTTTTGATGAATGTTCCAGGCTTCTTCACAGATTTTACCAGGTTTGACTGCTGTTTCTGTGTTACACCATCCTTGGAAGAGCTAGTGACTTTTAAGGAGCTGTGTCTGCTTGGAAAAAAAGCAAAGCAACATGTTCAACAGAACTTGTGCCAAGAATTTTCATTCAAGATTCCTGAGAATTTTTATTTTCTACTAAATCTCTCCCTGTGCTTTCTGTTGGTCATAAAATAACAACATTTTTTAAAATAAGTTGCAAAATTTGTCAAAATCATGTGGAGAATGTAAACCTTAGAGATTTATAATTAACTATTGCAGTTAATGATTAGATCACTATTTAAAAAAGAAATCAAAACAAAAAAACCCAAAGAAACAAAAAAATAAGACAGCAACAGAAAGAAAGAAAATAATCTCCATATAGCCTTTTCAATTGTCCATCCTGGAAAAGAATAACGGGTAAACAGCAGTCCATTAAGTGATATTAATTATTCATTGTTGAATAATATCCTATGATCATTCACAAATCAGTAGACCCAGATCTGCTTGAAAATATGTGTGCAATTTCATTTGTAAAGTGAGGATGCAAGTAATGCAAGTATTGCCTTTTGCAATTTTAATGAAGCTAAGGTCTGTGTCAATTGCTTCACTTATTTTATCATTAGGAGATAAGGACATATACATGATGTGGTAGATATAAGGGATCATATTAGGTATAACAAAACATGTTATGTCTGAAAATTAATCCATTCAATATTGTTCTTTGCCATTAAAATAATGAATTAAAACAAGGACAGTTTCTGTCTCCCACATCAGTAATTTTTAAAGGCTCCTCTTTAAAATTCTTTCCATTGTTTGTAATTCTGACAATGCAACCAGCAGTCACAAGATAACAGATTTTTTCTTTTTTAGTTTAACATTGAGCAGAGTAAGGCTAAAGATGGATGAGAGTGTACAGACTGCATTTCTTCTGTTCCTTGGCTCCATAAAATTAAGATCATAACCAAATACCTCCTTTTTTGTATCCCATAAATATATTAAGAAATTAAATTAAAATTATGAGCAAATGACACTATGAAAATATTAATTTGCAACTAGAGTACATAAGATTTGAAGGTTGAACTGTTGCATTTGTCTCCATACTTTCTCTTTGCTCAGTCATATGGCTGCTGCCGTCAGCCAAGATTTCTGTTTGTTTCTTGGTATAAAGAAAATTCATGACATTATGACAGCAGTGATAAGTACATTTGACCATACATTATGATAGCTTAATGTAGTACAGTTGTCATTCTCCATAAGATAATTTTTCATGTTTAAAAAGCAAAAATTCATTTATATACATTTTGAAAGCATATATACATTTGGCATTACCTAGAAGTATTTACTTTTCTTTTTATCAGAAAAAATTCTTAAACTCTGACTCCCTTACTGCTTGTGCATGACTCCCTGACCATCATTTTGTTGAGTAAAGAAAAACTTTGCTAGTTCTGTTAGTAATAATGTATTATCACAACTGTGCCTTACTAGATCATAAATCATTGATCTAGCAAATAAATAACAATCTAGATATTTTTCCATAGCAACTCTTTCATGAAAAACATGAAGAACAGCCAACATTTTATTGTGGAAGCTATTCAATAGCTTGCCTGGGTGCTCACGGGCCAGTTTTCAGTCACACATTTAGTCTATTGTACTTTTCCATAGTGAATTCAAGCTTTCACAGTCTTTTATTCAGAAGTTTTTTTATAGCAGGTAAAATTGTGTACTCTCCACAAAATCATTTTTAATTTCTAATGCCAAATCACTATTTCCCCTTTTAAAAAACAAGTTATTCTGGAAGAGATTTATATGAGGTGACTCACAACTAAATTTTATCTTCCTTAAGGCAGAGTCCTTTCAAAAAGAAATGGCTTAGAAGGTGTAATTACACATACTTTATTTTTAACCCATTTTATTCTAATTTCTTTGCCCACACTTCTCTTCTCTGAATAAGCACTGTTGCTTCTATACTATCTATAGTCTCTTTAATATCAAAATGTTAGAATATTTGACACAGGGACTTAGAAAAATGTCTTAAATAAGAGCTCTGTGAATAGTTCTGTGAATGCTATATTATATTGCCCAAATGCTAACTTCCTATCCACTTGTTTGATTCAAATATTACCCTTGGTTAGGAGGTTTATTTATATGTATGTTCTAGTATTTTTGAGATAGCCTTAAAAAAAATTAAGACTTACATGGAAACTAATATATGTGGTCAGTCTTTAAATATAATTCCAGGCTTTTGGGGGTGTCAAATATTATTTTGCTGGTTGATAATTTCTTTCATACGCATTTTCTTTCCATCATTCTTTGCCCTTACATTTTCACTAATTTGAAGAGCTCCAGTAGTTTCCAAAGGCTGCTAAAACCTACATCCGTGCACAGGTAACAATGCAAAAATGTGAATTTTTAAAGTAAAATGAATGACTCTTCCTAAGGGCAGTGTTTATTGCCACTGTTTTATGACTTCAGTTGATATAAACTTAGCTGACAGAGGAGCTGACAAATAAGAGGATTCCCCTGGATAAACCACGTAGTAAAATCTTACCAACTACTGTTATTCATCAGTAATAATATGGGAAACATCTGCAGGTTCTTGCATGGAAAATGCTTCTATTACTCCAAGGATCTGGTAGGGCAATAACTATCTCTAAAGAAAAGAAAAATAGTGACATTTCAATGAGTCAATTCCCGTCTTCATATTTAATCTTTTAAGCTTAAACCAGAGGATAATAGCAGTAAGGTAACTGTGATTTTCTGGTTCTTTCTGCTTTTCTTAACTTTTTGACTCCCTAAATCTGTACAATTAATGTTACTTGTATTAACAATGAAGTTGTACTTTCAATGCAGCATTGTTCCCAATAGAGATGTAATTCCTAACAGGTATGAGTCAAGAGGAGCTTTTCTGACTCACCTTTCAGTTATTTCAGTGTCTTGTTTAATAAAAAAAAAACAAACAAAAAGCAGAACTTCTGAGCCTGTGTAAGAATTTCTCAGATGAGACCCTAAGTCTTTCTGATGGTCTTCCAAAACGATGTGTGCTTTTAGCTGTTAACTATTTGATTACAGCTGCTGAAATAGTTGACTAAGCTGTACCTAAACCAATATCCTTCAATAAAAGATGTCTTTGCTCTTACCTAAACTTCAACAGTTGTAACAAATAAACCTTTGAATTTTTCTGGATTTATAAATAAAGGAATATACAATCTGCCTTTCTGATGCTAACTTTTTGCTTGAGAAGAATTTCATTGCAGCAGATGTAAATTCCACACAAATTTCCCTATTTTAGCCTGTGATCCTGAAGCATTTGCCTACCTGTACAAAAGAGCTCCATACTCAACATTAATTTTATTTTAGTGTCTTCACATTTTTTTAATGTTTGAGTTCTTCATACATGTGCATATCAGTCTTATAATAGAATCATGGAATTTCAGAGTCAGAAAGTATATGGAACAAGGGGACCGGAGATTTTGTCTGTGCTTTTGGTAAGACACAGCCTTTTCATATGTAGTATAGTGCCATGCTTGTTATCACCAATACAGACAGCAGACAGTAGTATAATAATGCTGTCTTTGCTGACAGTGTTTACAAAATTTTTCCCCATTTCATGTTCAT
>VRYO01001463.1:40473550-40581718 GCA_009812075.1 Sialia sialis | reverse complement strand
ATGTGCAAGTAGAAGATCTGGGGGCAATTGCTACTCCTCAACACTCCCAATTTGAAGAGTGATGCTTGTATTACTACATCTGATGCCTTAGATCTCAGGAGTCATCTCTAATTCACTCCTCACATCCTTGGCAAATAGGTAGAAATATTCCCTTGGAAAATATGCTGCTTTTCCTCTCCATACAACATTTCTAGTTTCTTATTCTACTTTTCCTGCCTTCTGACCATAAGATTCAACTATTTTCCATGTCCAGCTTGAATTACTCCATTGTGTCCTTCTTTTGGAATTTGAAATAGCTTTATTTTACCTGTAAACTACTATGCAGTGGGTGGCTATGCTATATAAACAACTCTATATACTGTACATTATATAAAGAAAACATGTTGTTTGTCTTTATTATTCCCTGCTGCTGGCTCTAAACCCTACCACGTATTATCTTAAATGTCTCCCAAGTGGTTATGATTTCAGAGTTGAAATTCTGCATAATTTTGTGAACTCTGCTTCCCCATCTTTCTATCCACTTAAAGGCTCCTGACATGTTCCCATCAATACTTCTAGTCTCTCCTGACCAGCCTTGCTGCTTGTCTCTTGCATTTCTTCTCCACCTGTCACAGCATTTCCTTCCCTAATTTTCTGCATTGGTGAGCTGCTTGTTTCTGCCTCACTAGTACCAAAAAAAACCTAGCAGCTCATGTGACTGTCCCTTTTGTCCTATGTACCTACATAGAGAAGAGAGTGATAAACTATTTCCTGCAAAGTAAATAGAATAGTGGGTTGTTTGAACTGATTTTAATACACTGTAAAACTGACTAAATTATCTCTGTGTGTGAATGACTTATGCACCTGCCAAGTGTCTTGATTCCTCTTGGGGGCATGGTTGTGTGTTTTTTTCCCAATGTTTTATAATTTGTGAAGGATAGATGAACAACATTTAAAAAAACCTGTAATTTCAGTTTATGTTTTTGTATCATAGATACTTGGAAAAAATAAAGTATTATTCAATAGAAATGATTTTTCATATTTTCCCTCACTTTTGGGATTTATGTACTTGAAATTTTTTTACCAATTGCTTATGGGACATAGTTCCTGTCTTGGTTTTATGCCTGTAAACCTTCAGGGCACAGAAAGACAGTGGTACATATTAAAAATAAAGTAGATTTCCATGCCATACTTTCTCAGTTAAAGCTTCCCTTTCAGAGGAAAATATTATAGATTCACCTTCCCAAGTATTCTGTGTTCTCTTTAGTTTGAAAGGTTAAGTGCAAGGATGTAAATTAACGAGAATGTAAGAATGTTCTTCTTTGGAGGGGTTGTTTTTGTCATCTTTTTCAGTTGAGAGTAGTATGATTTAATGGCTTAAATTTGAGTTAGGGAAATGGGAATTTCACCTGATAGCTAATGACTTGTGAAACTGACTTGAACAAATCTTTTATGATGTCCCCATGACAACTCTTGGCTTTAACTATGAGTAACATTAACAGGTACTTTGGAAAGATGTCATCAGACTACTGACTGCAACTCTGAATGGAGTTGGTAGACTTCACTTTACAGGTCTTTCTCTATTTACTGACTGCTGGCCAAAGTCTGGCTCAGAATCTGAGACAAATGAAGCCATAAGGAGGTGGTAAAGAACATACAAAATAATTCCATCTTTGAATAATTCCTGAGGACCTTATAGTCACAGAGGCTGCTACAGAGATTCAATGCACCCCTGGTCTGAAAAGGGGCTTGCAGTCATGCCTTCCTATCATTTGCAGAGTACTGCAACTGTGGGATGTGACCGACAGCCCTCTGTGATTGCCTCAATTTTTCACTGAAAAATCAGTACATGAAGATGTGTGTCTTCTATTCAAGCTCTTAATTTGTGGGAAGAATTGTCACTGAAATAGAACTCTGATATAAGACCAGTAATGAACATTGTCCTTTTCATCTGCATTTCATTTCCTATGTTGTAAATCCTTGATTTTCGACTTAACAGCATTCATATAAAAGGCAGTGCAAACCCTCCTTGATGTTACATTTTTGTATTGCCCTGCAACTGTACTGAAAAGTCACTATTCTGCAATTAAAACTATTTTCCTTGGTGGCACACTTCAAGAGTACAGTTATTTTCTTGGCAAAAGTTGCTTGTATATGAACATGTAATTCTAGGTGAGTCATTATTCAGTTGAATGAAGCTCACAATTATGTGGAATACCCAGTGACACAGCTCTTTGAGAATAATATTTCTGGAAATGTGTTTAGGATTTGGCTCACAGCCAAGACATAAGACTTTACTGGTTTGCAGTTTAGAGCTTGGGTCTTAATTTCAGCTATGGAATAACTGAGATTATTAAGAGTTACTAAGAATACTCTAAAACCATTACTATATTGGAGGAAGGAATCTTATGAAGACAAAATGTGATTAATAAAAAATATAGTCTTGCATTTTTAAAAATTAAAATGTCAAGATTTAAAAAAAAATGAATAATTTGTACTCAGAGTGCCTTAGGTTGCACGTATTGGGGCTGGTAAGTCACGCAGTACATGTAAAAAAAATGATGTGCTACTTCTGTGTACAAACTGCTGCAAGAGTTCAGGTGTCTCTACAGCTGCTGGGCAAGAATAGTGCTCTGAATGCCCAGGTGGAATTCGGGAATGCTTGAATGGAAGAATGGTTTGTGCCTTCTCTTTTCTTTCTCCAGTAATTTGTTAAGGAAGATTTAAGTCAGCCTTCATATTTCACCCTGGCCAAATACACTTTGAGAGCCAAAGTGGTTAACTTTATTCAGTTTCATAGTGTTAAGACAAGAGTTTCAGTGAAATCTATAGCAATCAGGCCTAAGCCAGGGCTGGTTTGCCTTGCAGTGATGGAGAGGCATGAGTTGAGTCTAGGTGTAGCTCAGACTGTCTGATGAAAAGCTGTGTCCTTCAGACAAGAAGAAATGCCAAGGCTATAAATGGAGGTTCTGTGACAGTCTGACACTTTCAAAGACAGTATTTAAAAGCACATTTAAGGATTCCACAGTAGGTAAAAAAAGACAAAGGGAAATAATTAATTCTTTTGGAAGTGTGCAACTTATGCTGACATTGGTTATAATTTGCCACTTTAATAACTTTTATTTTATTTTTCTCAACTATTACATGGAAAGAGAGGAAATTCCTGGATTACAAGAAGAAACAATTGAAATAACTCTGACATATTTTTAGCTGAAATATCAAATGTGCAAGATTTTTCATTTCAGGTAATTGTCTATTTAGCTTAAAACAGTCACCATTTTTAAAACTGGGCTTTATAACTGATAGTATGGAATTAATTATGGGAGAAAATTTGAAAGCAGAGTAAGAAATCATGTAAAGACCGTTTTATCCAAATCCTTCCCTATATGCAACATTCATGTTCAGTCTTTTCAGGCTCTGGCTTTTGAAATCACTGATCTGGAAATGTGACAGTGACCTTTTTCCCTAAGACTGTTAAATATTCTATGAATTTCTGATATTGTTGTAAAATCTCTTTCCAGAGAAATAGATATATAAATATGCCACTGTCTCCTGACTTAGTTCCTGGGCATAAATTCATGAAGAAAAGAACAACACCTGTTCAGTTTCTTCTAACAGTGATGAATTAATGTGGCAGGACAGGATGTCTGGTTTAGTCCTGTGGTTCATTACCACTTTGTAGTTGACTTCTGCTCTTTTTGCCCCTCTTAATTTCAGGTAAAAATTACCTCTGCCCCATGAAAATTATTTTCATACATTACAGTAATTCCACAACTATAAGGCGCACTGGACTATAAGGTGCACTTCCGGGTTGGCAGCAAATTTCCAAACTTTGTCCATATATAAGGTGCACCGGAATATAAGGCACACTTTTTTTTGCCGCGATGATCCACATGCAACAAAGTAGCGAATTAGTAACGAATTAGTAACGGAATCACGCGATCGCGGGGTTTACTGGCAGGTGTTCAATTTGCAAACATTTTTCACAGATCGGCGTAGCCTTTAAACTCAGCCCCAGACGCCCTCCCTGTGCTGCGGGCCCTGGCACTCCTGCTCATCCCTAGCACCAGCTGGTGCCTGTCGCGGTGCCGGCTCTCGAGGATCTCACTTCCGAGTTGGCAAACTTTGTCCATATATAAGGCACACCGGATTATAAGGGGCACTTCCGGGTTTTGATAAAAATTTTAGTCAAAAGAGTGTGCCTTATAGTCGTGAAATTACTGTACATTCTGTTTAGACACAATATTTTGCAGCTGCTGTCATTCTAGAATTTTCTAAACAACAGTTTTACAAATTCTCTTACACTTAATGCTTCATATGTTCTTCTTTTTTATTTGCTTAAAATAGGAATGTGTGATATTTAGTATTTTGTATGTACAGTAAGGGTAAACTGGAAGGAACCAACATATAATCTTTAATTGAAAACACACAGAATTACACATATAAAAGACTGGAAGTAGAATTTTACAACAAATAATTTTTAATAAACTTCAAGTCTTTCTGAGGAGCTTTATTGTCAGTGCTATTGAAAACTGCTAATACTGTTGAACTAGTCTTTCAGTGTACTTAGTACATAGCCTAAAATTTGTGGACAGAATGCTCTACTTCTGTCTAAACCTCATTTCAGTAGGGCATGTTGAGAAAGTGATACAGGCATACTTGGAAGGATTTTTGTTTGTTTAGACTCTGTGGACAGTGAAAATAAAGCAACTGAGGATGATCTTCCTGTCTTTACTAGGACATACAGGAAATATTAGCTAACAACCTCGTCTCTAAGTGAAGAGGCTGGGAAGAAATGAGGAATCCTGGAAATCTGAGTTCTAAAAGCAAGGTAAGAAAATGGATGCTATCTGGAAAAGGAGGTAGAAAAATATAAAGATGTGGATATTTATAGAAAAGGATCTTCTGGAGAATCTGGCTGGAAAATTGAGCCTGCAACGTGTGAAGTGTAAAAGTTTAGGAATGGATAGTCTCCTTTTCCCGTTCTCCAAGGAAAAAACCCAACTGAAATAATAGAAATTACTTAATCTTTCATCTCATTTGAACCATCCCAGGTTAGACCAAGGGCATAAATTCTTTCTCTATCTTAGCCCAAAACCACATTTTTTAAGAAATTACAAAGAGCTGGAATCCAGGTAATCCATATATTGGGTTCATATAGGGGTTTATGAACAACGTAGATGAGCTGGCAGGAAAAAATATACGTCCTTTGTTCTGAAAGAGGATTTGTTGAAAAGGAGTTATCACTCTGAAAATTGCGGATCTGTAAAATCACTACCTTTTCACCTTCCAAGTTTCTAATGTGACTTATCTAGGAAATGCATTTCAGCATGACTGGACAAAAGCCTATGCCACTGCATGATGCTTTTTCCTTGTGTAAAGTGCAATCAATAAGGAGCTTTTAAAAATGCCTGTTGACAGAAATGTGAAGGGAACATATCAATCAGTTTCTGAATATATTGGCTGTATGTTACAAGAAATTAAGTACAGTAAATTTTAAAGTCATTTAAATAAACTTGATTCTTATTGCTTCTTAATACTAGGTTAAACCATTAGTACAATACAAATAGCATGCAAACTACAATAAGAAAAAGGTCTACTTAATACTTTTTTTTCCTCTAGAATTTCCACTGACGCCTTTTAAAAAAAACAAAAAAGTTACTTTTCAAACAAGCAGCAGGTATAAATGGTCTGGAAATATCAAGATAACATCCAAAGATGCCTGCTGGAATCATACTCAAATTTTTTACCTTTAGTTGGCTGCTAAGAAGCTTTTCAGGTTCCATGTACCTTGGGGTCCTTGTGGAACAGCAGATATTTTGGATGTGTTTTGCACAGGAGGGGCTGGTTCCTTATGATGCAAGTAAAAAAAGACTCTGTAAAATATCACTTAAAATGGTGGAGTTTTGAGCTAACACTACAGAGAAATAAAATTTTATATCATAGATACTGAGAACACCAAATAATGCATCATTGAACGGTTTAATTATCAGGACACCGAGCAGATCACTTCCAGAAAAAGCATTATCCAATTTTGATCATTTGAACTACTATTGGAATTTCTCACAAGAAAATAATGCAGTTCATCACTTCTGCTGTCAAGCAGACACTGTTCACATAAGAACTTCTTGCTGCACTTTTTGATGAAAGCAAGGATACCAAAATGGTGTAATCATCTCTACCATGTGGGAGAAACCTGCAGGCTCCTTTTGTCAGAACTGGCCAAGTTCATCCTGAAGATGGGCTGTGGAGAGCCAGAGAGTCTCCCTGTAACTGCTGGGTGGGTCATTACCTCCTTGGTGTAAAGTGGTCACTCAGTCAGGAACATTTTTAGAGGGATTCATCCCAAGACCCAAACAAAATATGTCAGGGAATAGAAGGGGGAGATTTGTGTTCAGCTCTGGTGAAGAATTACAGGAATTGGAGAAATTTTGTGGTAAGTCAATGAATTGTCTAGTGTTAGAATTTAATTTATTGGGGTGGAACTCAAATAAAAAAGAAATTAAAATTATGTTTCATTTTAATATCTGTATGTGAAATCCTCTGAAAGTACAAGGCGTCCCAGCATTTCTCTGTCCTAAAGTCTTGGTGATTCTATTGCTCTATATTATAAAAATATCCATTGTATTAATAGCAGAGTGTGGAATAAGATGTGAGTGGGAATATCAGTGCATCAAAAATGCTAAAACTAGTAAGAAATCACTAACTTAATCTTAGGCTATCTTTGCAGTCAGAAGGGGATCAATCAGGGCATCAACATTGGGATGGTTGGCTTCATAGCCTAATAGTCTTCTGTATCTGAGGGGTATTGTCTGATAATAATATCTGAAGAATAAATATGTTTTCCTAAAATGTTGCTAGATGGCTTTGGAAGTCTGTGTTTTTATTCTGAGTTCTTTCTCACAGCCTGATTGGGGGCCATGATGTTAGCTTTCTCCAGCAAAGCTTCCTCCTACTGCAGTCTCTTTAAAAGTCAAGTCTGTGACTTTAAAATGTTAAAACCTCTTGTAAGCAGTTTCTCAATCACTTGTACAAATCCTATTAAGGTGTTAAATGCGCTTTGAAATTAAAATTGCAATAAATATGCAATAAATTGACTTATTGCATGAACATATTTCTAAATAATTATTTAAATATAAATACTTTTAAACTTACTCTCCCCCGCCCCAACAAAAATCCCCAGTTTTGTTGTATTTCCTATTAGATTTAATTAAAATATGATAGTTTCCTTCTGAACAACTTAACCCTGAGGAAGAACTGCAAAAACAGCTGCAAGCAGTAATTTGTAAACTCAACAGCCATGCAATCAACTAAGAAACTATCAAATTACTTCTGGAATTAAAATCCCATCTATGTAATTTCAAGTAAACTGAATAAGACTTAATGTTTATCATCTGTCAGACATTACCTTTAAAATAGTGACAGGTTATTTGTGAGGCAATTTTTGACAGAAATTATAAAGCAATTAATATTTCATTGCCCAACTAACTGCTGAGGGGAACAGATGACAAAAGGGATGAGCTTAAATAAACAGTAAATATCTTCAGTTCATCTTTTCTGGTATAATCATGTACAGTTTTGGAGGAGGGACCTCTGTTGCTACACTGGGTCTGAGCAAATAACTTTTAAAGTACAAAAACAGCCAAGTGGATAGGAACAAAAATTGAAGAGATATGTTAAGGAAGGAAGGTATTGTGAACACTTAGCTTACATGTATCTCAGTAAGTGCATGCAACTCAGAATAATAGTTCTCTCCGTGTGAGGCTTCCTAGAGAATATTGGTGCAGAGGAAATTTTTTCAGCTTCATCAGGAACTTTCCTGTGATGCTTTTAATTAATTTTAAAGAAAGGATCATGTGTCAATTACAATAAAATAAAACATGAGTATTAAATATTTATCTCACTTTTATTTATGGGAAACTGCATTTTGTATGGTGTTTTTGCTGCTGTTTCTAAAAGCACCTACACTGCTTGAGTAACAAGATGTGAGAACAAAAGGCCTGTAAGAAAATGCAGCAAATATTATACTAAATCTATAACTGAGAAATGAGTTTAAATACAATGGAATGAAAGAATACATCTATATTTAATAATAATACCTAAAAGGTTTTATCTCTTAAACTATATCATAATTTGATAGAAAAAATATACTCAGTCATTGTTTCTTTAAATTTGGTATATAATCCATAATTTATAATCTGCATTTGTAAACTTCTAGACTTTTTGGACAGAGAGGAATACAAACATTAGAGCAAATGATATAACATGGATTTAGTGCAGTAGCAGTAGTGAACAAGGATGTAAACAAGGCACAATGGATGAACAAGCAAAAGGCCTGTTCTCAGAAGTAAAGTGTTCTTTCCTACTGCAGAAGCAATCTGAGGAATCCACTTACCACCAGGAAGGTGATATTTTAGTAATTTGTATGTGCAATGAAAAGGTATCTTATTCAAGGGATAGAGCAACTGGAGTGTAATAATGCTTTTTTTTTCCTAGCAGAGCTTGGAAGAAGTCAAGAATTAGAAATGCTGTGAATCAATTAATATGAACACCATTAATCCAGCTGAAACGAGGGAAGACAGAGGACAGTCCAACATAGGTTCAGGGTGTTGTCCATGCTTTGGGTGGTAAAATAAAGACCCTCAAAAAGTATTTCAAGAAGTATATTAGAGTCTTCAACCATCCAAGTTTAAAATTGTAACTTCAATATTTAATTACTATATGGATGAGGGTATTAAGTCTTTCATTAGTAAATTTGCAGATGACACTAAGCTGGAAGGTAGGAGGGCTCTGCAGAGAGACCTGGAATGGTTGGATGGATGGGTAGAGTCCAACGGGATGAAGTTTAATAAATCCAAGTGTTGAGTCCTGCATTTTGGCCACAATAACCCCCTGCAGTGTTACAGGCTGAGGATGGTGTGGCTGGACAGTGCCCAGGCAGAAAGGGACCTGGGGGTGCTGGTCGAGAGCCGACTGAACACGAGCCAGCAATGTGCTCTGGTGGCCACGAAGGCCAATGGCATCCTGGCCTGGATCAGGAACAGTGTGGCCAGCAGGAGCAAGGAGGTCATTCTTCCCCTGTACTCTGCACAGGTGAGGCCACACTTGAGTGCCGTGTCCAGTTCTGACCCCTCAGTTTAGGAAGGACTTTGAGACCCTTGAGCACGTCCAGAGGAGGCAACGAGGCTGGTGAGGGGCTTGGAACACAAACCCTGTGAGGAACAGCTGAGAGAGCTGGGGTTGTTCAGCCTGGATAAAAGGGGTGACCTTATCACTCTCTACAGCTCCCTGAAAGGTGTTTGTAGTCAGGTGGGGTTTGGACTCTTTCACCAGGCAGCAACTGACAGAACCAGAGCACACAGTCTTGAGCTGTGCCGAAGAAAATAAACGTTGGATATTTTGACTGAAATTGTGCTTTTAGCACAAATTCTAATACAGTAGCATATCATACCTTATTTTCCTAAATTGTTTGCAAGTTCTTCACATTGTCTAGGTTAGCTAGGCATTTAGATAACGACTAGGTCTACCAAAATTTTTTTACAGCTTTCTACTACCTAGCTTAATAACTAAAGTGTCTGGGACTGGAGGAAGTCCCTGAAGTAAACTTTTAGAATAATATGGCTGATAATTTTGAAAAAACATTTTTTCCTAGTTTAGTGCAACTGAACTATTTTTTCTCCTTTCTTATCTTTTTTTTTTTAATGTCACCTATTTGTGCCCAATTTTGCATACCATATTCCGCAGTAGTATTTCACTCTGTTCTATTTGTATATCTAGCAAAACAACTATTTGTGATAACCTTGCACTACAAGCTTAAGGTTCATTTTCTTTGATCCTATAGGTTGTTTGGTTTTATAATACAAAATTCCCAGTGGTAGGTTTGTTTGAGCAGTGTTGACAGAAAATCAAGCAATATTTTATATTCTTGAAAGACCACCTGATATACTCAACTATTTCTTGCTTACCAACATATCTAGAAGTACACCAGTCAGCATGGCAAGTGTATTACCCCTATATAGGAAACTGGATTTTTTTTCCCTTTTTCCTCTTTTGCTATGATTGATATTTGCATACAGCTCTAGTGTGACCATTCAAACATCTCCAACAGTTTCTCTTTATAGATGCCCTTCTGTTTGTAGCAACATCATTGTTCCCTACAGTTTCCTGAGGAGGAGAACTTGAGAGGGAGGGGCTGATCTCCCTGGTTTCTAGTGAGGGAACGTGGGAACAGTACAAAGCTTCATTAAGGGAGATTCAGACTTTAAATTTGGGAACCATTTCTTTACCAAGAGGATGGTAACTTACTGGACCAGGATCCCGGGAGAGGTGGTCAATGCCCCAAGTCTGTCAGGGTTGTAAAGACCTTTGGATAATGCCCTTAATAACTTTCTCTAACTTTTGGTCATCCCTGTAAAGTCAGACAGTTGGACCAGATTGTTGTTTTAGATCCTTTCAACCTGAAATATTCTAATCAAGTCCAGTCTACCCTATTCACCTATTCTTCTGCACCTCTGTTCGTTAGTGTAGACACAAATGGTTTTCAGTGACCCTAAAGCCAGCTGTCAGAATAGCCTGATTCCTGGTCTATGACGCCATCTTATTTTCTTTCCAAACACAGTGACTGCTTCTAAACTTATTTCTGATAAATACCAAGCATGTACAGGGATTACTTGAAGAGTGATAGTTCATCTCTATATAAACTGCATATGGGACAATCCAATAGCTCAGCAGTATAGATGATCAAGTCCCAATGTCAGGGAATATGTTCTCTGCAATTTTAATTTACCAATCTAAGCAAAGCTTAAAAGCATTTGACTACAGGTATACTGGATGGAACAATTCCACAAGATAGGTCTCTCTCTTACACACTAAGTTGAGGCTGACTACTGATTTCCTAGTGCTAGTAGTGGGGATGTAGTTAAATGAAGATGAGAAGGGAAGGTACTGTGCCAGAAAGTCATATTGGATGTGAGTACCACACTGTACCAAAGGGCAGAGTATTGGTCTCCATTATGATGCTCATCTTCCAGCTCTGCTAGAATCAGGACAAGGAAGATGTTAAGGATTTCCTATGAGGCATTTCACTTTATGAAAGATCTGATATGTAAATCAAACACAACTTCTATCCTAGCACATTTATTTGATTTAAATGTGTTTAATTAGATTTATATAAAAAGTTCAGATAATTTCAGATAACAAAAGACTGACCTGGATTTTGTTGTTGTTGTTGTTGTTGTTGTTTTGGTGGGGGGTTTTTTTGGGTTTTTTTTTTCTCTTTTTCATTTTGCTGTATTTCTATGATGTTTCTTAATTCCTACTTGTTTTTTTCTCTAAATATGCTTTTGGGGGCAGATTACTTTACACATGAGGTGTGTATTATTTTAAGATCCTGATTCAGAGGGAGATTTTAAGACACCTAGGTTGTTGCTAAATAATGCAGTGTGGATGATGACCCAAAGAATGGAGTTTTGTGTCATAAAAATGCCTATTTGTCAAAAAAAAAGGATGTCAAATGATGTTCAGAATCATACTTAGTTATTCAGTGATGGCACTTGCCCTACCCTGAAGTCTTCAGGCTGTTGATTCAAGTTATGCTACAGTGTGACTGTTGGTATTTTGGAGAAGGTACAACTGAATAAGAAATGTGGAAGTAAATATAATTAGGTATAGACGCATATATACCTATAGATATGTATCCTACAGCACACAATCCTTTCTTTTATGCAATGACCATTTACAGAAAAGAATAAACCAACTCTAAATAAATTAACTTATCATATAATGTAGCAATTCTTAAATTTTGTTCCTTTCCCCTTCCTTTGAACAGTGCAATCTACAGGAAAAATAAAATGTCTTCGGTTCCACCCATGCATAATTTTTCCTTGCAGGAACTGGACATTTTCAATGGTTCTGCTCCCATAAGTGATTCCAAATACTCCTGGGCAGCCATTTCTTTGCTCTGTAAAAGCCACTGGCTGATTCATTCCCTTGGTTGTGTAACTACTGATTGGCATTTTTAGTAAAACTCTTTTAGCTTAGCCTTTTCCCTCTGATTTGTGATTTGGCCCAAAGCAAAAGTGCCCTAGTTTAGCTCTGACCTACTTATAGTTAAATTGACAGCTTGCTCTTTGCATAGGTTTCTTTATTAAAATCAAAGAATGCCCTCAAGCCACCAAGTTTTGAGGCAAACCCTAAAACTGTCTTAATATCATTGATGGAATTACAGGGTAATTTCAGATATGTAGCATTTCTAAAATATTTTACAGGAGAGCAAACTGCAGCCAATTCAAAAAGCCAATATGCATATCATAAATATTAATATAGGAGCTATTATCAATGGAAGGATACCCTTTGTAAGAACATCAGTGTAATAGGTGTTGTAATTTTTCTTTCAAATGCAAAGTTATCAACTATCCTTAATTAATCTGGGTTATTTTTTTTCTTTGTGACCATGACTTTGAGAGTAGTTTTCCATAATCCAAGTTACTCTTTGGGGTTTTTTAATCTAATTTTCGTTTTCCCCTTTTAAAAAAAATCAAATATGATGATTTTCATGTTTTAATTATTTTCTTCTAGGGTTTCTAATTTTCTGTAGAGAGAAGAAGTAAAAAGTACTCCTCTCATCTAGTTATTATTTTTCTTGTATGGTAGCAATGCTTTATTTTTTATTTCCTTTATTTTTATTTTTTTTTCACTTCAGCATCCTCTCTACATGAAGTTATATCATAAAAGAAACAAAGCAGAGTGTAATGACCAGGTGGTTCCATGTAAGCATATTCTTCTTGTATATGAGGATTTTGCACTGTGCAACTCAGAGGATTTTTGAATGCAGAGTGATTAGTGTGATATTTCCTTTAGTGAGCTCAGCCCTATTTTATTATTTTTATCCTATAATTCACTGTCAACAGCTGCAAATTCCTTCTCCTGTCAAAGAGCAAGGAAAAAAGGATTTTCTGCTTGGGGTTTTTTTAAACTCACTGTCTCAGCTGAATTTGAATATTGAGGTGTCTCAGTTACTAGGCGGAGAGAAACCATCACCTTTCTTGGATCACATATCATGCTCAAATCTCCTGTTTTCCACTCCTCTTTCAGAAATACTTCAAGCTGTGTAAAAGTATATTGCCTATATGTTTGTAGGGTTTTATGCTCTTCTGAAAAAAAGTAAATGCAAGTACTGTGTAGAAGCAAGGGTTTTCTTTTCTGATATCTCAGTAAATTAAACTGGGAAAAGGACAAAGGACAGGGAGATGCTATGCCCTGGAAGTGATGAGGTTTTATGGTCCTTTATTTCTAGGTAGGTTAATTAATTTGTCTTGTACTCAGAAGCTCAAGAAATTATTTTCTTGACTAGTGACAAAGTATTCTTGTTATGAAGAGTCTAGGAGTTCTAGGGACACACATGTTAAATCAGCTCTTTTTAGAGCATTCAGGAGTCCTCTAGGCAGTCAGGATTTAGGCTTTGCTAAATTGTGGATTCAGCTCTGGCTACATCTTAAAAGGGTAAGTGAGGAGCAAGATGCACACCAGCACTGTGTGTGACTCTGACAGAGGAGGGGTCCTTCCTAATGTGCAGGGGATAGCCTAGTGTATATTTTAAGTCACAGAGTGCAAACCAGTGGGTGTACTGTGTGGGGTGGCTACTTTTTGCTGTGTTGAGTAGAACAGCAGTAGAACTGCGCTATGTCTCATGGAGGTTCCAGAGGGAGTAAAAAAGTAAAGTCAACTTAAAGCACACCCTACAAGGAGTGAATTTTACTTTTAAAAAAATTTAACTTACAGCAGCAGCAAGAGGTGCACTGATATTAGTTGGGGTGCCTTACACTCCAGGGTATACTACCCACCTCTTTTTCAACAGTTCTTTTTCCCACAGTGTGGTGATGCAAACACCATCTGGGTTTTTTAGGAGTATCTGCCAGTTAAGAAAAGGAATTTGCAGCTTTCGAGATTACACAAATAGGTAAAAGTGTTTTATTTATATGATACTTGACTCGAGGATAATTAATTGAATTAATATTAATTAATATTAATAGAATTTGTTACCAACCAACATTAGCAAATCCTGAAAACACCCTCTCACCCAGAGCTGGCTGACACTGGCTCTGCCAAACATGGGAGAAGCTTCTGGCAGCTGCTCACGGAGACCACCCTTGTAGCACCCCTGCTCCCAAAACCAGGCCACACAAACTCAATACATAATGCCAGAAGCCAGGAAACATATTGCTGCTACTGTACTTGTTAAGTATCAAACTAAAAACATCTTCAGAAATATTTATAGCATCAATTTTGGTTTTCCTAATGAATTCCACTTCCTCCAAGTTTTGAGAGTAAGGAAATGGTTCTATCTTTATTGTGCCATCTGCTCATGACAAAGGATGGAAAGGACTTGAGCATGCTGAGCTTTTGTTGTAAATGTCAACCTAATGCTACCTTGGGGAAAATATTTTGAAACTACCCTTGAGGTTACCTTGATTAGAATTGTAACAAGAAGAAAGTTACATGAGAGAACTGTCAGGCTGCTGACCTGATTTGCTGAAATAACAATGATCAGAGAAGCTATTTTCAGTGGTTAATTTCATTTTCTGACAAGTATGAATAAGTATAGATGTTGAAGGTCAAATTCTGCTAAGAGGTCCTGAAACACTGCTTGTGTCCAAAGGTCCACCAGCAATTAGAGATCAAACTCATGTCTTTCTCTCTGACAACAGTCTCATACTAAAATCTTCCACCTATTTTCTAAATTTTGCAGATATGGTCTTCAAACTTATAGGACCAGTCATCTCTCTAAGTGGATGCAGAAGTTTGCTGCATTATACTGTTACAATATCTGTAAAGTGTTGTCATCTCCCTGAAAAAGAAATAAATCTTATATCTATATTGCTCAACAGCTCCACTAATCAAAAACTGTTTAAAGTTTCTCCTTTTCTTTCTTGTTTTCTTTAGAAATTCATTTTTGATAACCAATTTTTTTTTCCTCTGAAGGGGGTTATAAGACTTTCCATTTGCACTTACGAGGGTTAGGGAGTTTTATTTATCTAGATTTTCACCTTTGCATGTCATACTACTGGTCAAGGTCAGATGCAGAACCCTGCCATCAGATGTGATTAATGAACACTCAAGAGCCTAGTCCTTTCTCTGGTCTTTTCTTTCATCTTTCCCACCCTCTGTTCTTTTCCTGCCCAATTCTAGCTCTGACTATGTAGCTTCTCTTACCTCAACATTTCTTTGTTTATTAAGACAAAACTAAAACTTCTGATTATTTTACTGAAATTTTTTCATTTGGGATTTTTAGTGTTAAATTTGGAAGCAGGTGACAGTGGCTTACATTTAAAAAACATTTCGTTTGCTTAAGGTAAGAAATATAGCTGAGAAAATCAAAATCTTTGTCATGCATCTACACACCTTAAAGTACTGTGAATTCAATTTTCTCAATATTTTTCCTTGGGTTTCACTTCGAAGAAAACATTGCAATCTAAACCTTGCAAAACCTTTGTACTGCATCTCTATTTTTAATTCTTCATTAAGTTATGCTAGTTTTCACTTTCATTGCAGTATGAACTTAATCCAGGTGTTTTTAAGAGGGATCATATTTCATATAATAACTGGACCTTACATGGTATCTGAACTTAGGCAAATGTGTATTTCATTCTTCTGTTTTCCCATTTTATCTTGTTTTTTGCAAGACCTTGACCAGTTTAGTAAAACTGCTTGAAGACCATCAAACGATATCTAATTTTATTCAGCTTAAAACCTGAGCTCAAGAGATACTGCTCAGGTTTCCAAGATAATTCTCATCATTAAAAAAAATAAAAAGGAATTAAAGTTTGTGTGGGAAATAGGTTGTTTTTTGAATAGTGCAAAATCACAGAAGCAGACATTACTCTGTGCTACATGCCCAGGGATTGTAATATACACACTTCCATGCTGTCGACAAATTTTCGAACTTTGTCCATATAAAAGGAGCACCAGACTATAAGTTGCACTTTTTTTTTGCAGCAAGGATCCACATGCAACAAAGTAATGAATAGTAATGGAATTGTGAGATCACGGGGTTTACTGGCAGGTTCTTAATTTGCAAACAGTTTTCACAGATCAGCGTAGCCTTTAAACGCAGCCCCGGGTGCCCTCCCTGTGCCATGGGCCCCGGCACTCCTGCCCTCCCCTGGTGCTGGCTGCCGCGGCTCCCGCGGCTCAGCTTGCGGCAGCCGCAGCTCGCCTTGGCTTGCACTTCTGGGTTGGCAAATTTCCAAATTTTGTCCATATATAAGGCACACTGAATTATAAGGCACAGTTCCAGGTTTGATCAAAATTTTAGTCAAAATGGTGTGCCTTATAGTTGTGAAATTTCTGTACTTCAGTATTTAAATTTATTTATAGCAATTTGTCCCAGTATATGCTTAATTTTTCTTCTTTCTTTCAGCATTTCCTTGGCCTCTCACATATACCTACCCACAGGTAAAAGAGAGATAGAACCCATGCTTCAGAGGTCAAAAAAAAAATCTACTGCGCATCCTGTTTCTGATATGTATTCTATTTGTGAAATATGGGCTTTAGGGATGAATGCCAAAGAAGTTTAGCCTTTTGGTTCTCTTCCCTTTTTTCATGGATTTGCAGTAAAACTTCAATTTTAATCTTGAAGGTACAAAGATACTTACAAATGGATGCCCAGAGATATTAATACTCCAGTCTTCATCTTATGTGTTACATGAGAATTATTGAGTGTATATTGAATCAGTTCTGAACATTCAAAGAAAGATGCAATGGTAAGCTGATCCAAGCCTGCACAAAGGTGAAAATAAATTTGGTTTCAAATACAATTGTTTGTTCTAGGCAACAAACAACTACTTCTAAGGTTTTGCTTCTGAGGATGGTTTTACCTTTTTACTCTGGTTCATCTCTGTCAAGCAAAGTAAGCTTCTTTTTTTGGGAAGGAAGATTGTGCTGCAGGGTTCAATTACTGAACATATTTGAGTCTCTAATTAAATTGTCTCCATTGTAATTATATGGCTTTTAAAAATAAATCTTACAAATGTCTTTGAACATCTGTTAGAAGTTCAACATTTTATTAAGAGTTTAGCTGCAAATTATTAGAGATTCTTAACAGTAGGAATTACACATGGCTTATAAGAGAGTGGATTCAATGACCAGTGCTCTGCTATACTTGTTACAGACTTGGTAAGATTACTGCAGGATGTACTTTTCTTTCTCATTATTTCTGTTGTCAAGACAGGTCATTTCAGGGATGACTTTGTTGCAGTTTGTCACATAGACAGAATGTAGCTCTTACTTGGGACACTATAGTAGAACAGAAGCAAACATACTTCATCTGCCGTACTGCTCTGTGACTAATATTTTTAAGAAAAAATTCCTGAAACATTAAAAATGAACAAATATAAACCAAGCCCACACATGTAGGGTCTAAATTAGTCCACAGTCTGCTTCTGCCTCAGTCTATACCCAATGTATTTCAAAAAATATGTGTGAGCATGAGCAGAAATTTTAGTCTCTGGTAATTGGGGTTGAAGAGTTTCATCAGCAGAGAATCCTGTGTCTGATATTCAAACTTAATCTGGTTGAATGTCTTAATGCGTATGCATTAGATTTCAAAACATTTGGTGATGGGCAGTGCCCATTATCCACTTTGCATCTTTTTGTTCTAAAGCATTTTTAGTATTAATTTTACACGCCCCAAGAACTATTTCATTCTCTGAGCTGGTCAAAAACACTTCAGTGAATATCTTCGAAGTCTAGTGATTTGCTGCTGATCATTTTTTAAGTTTGTTTTAAGACTTTTCTTACATTTAAATCTGATAAAGATCTGTTCAGTACCTTGCCTGGGAAAAAAGGCTTCTAGTATGGGAATATCTCCAATTATAGAAGAACAAGCAAGGAAAACACATTTCACTTAATATTCTAGTATATTTTACCTCTTTTGATTATTTTCTTTACACTTTCACCCTCTACACTCTGCTCTGCTAGACATTTTTCCAATGAATTTCGAAAAGGATTGTCATTCATGATTTCTTTGATATTCTTAGAAGCCATTCCCCTCAGTCCTCTTCTGTATGTTTTCTTCTTAAATATTAGGCTAAATTACTTATTTTAATATAAAAAGTCCCATTATCTGATTCTCTTTTTCTTGTTGGAAGCGGGGAGGGGAGGGGGAAATATATGTCTGTTTTCTATGTACAAGTGTGTATATTCTGTATATATGTATATGTGTGTTTGGCTACATATGTGAAGATGCTGAGGTGTTGGAACAGGGTGCCCAGAGCAGCTGTGGGTGCAGGCTAGGTTGGATGGGCCTCTGGGCATCTTGGTCTAGCAGAAGGAGTCCCTGCCATGGCAAGGAGTTGCAACTGGATGCTCTTTAAGGTCCCTTCCAACACAAATCATTCTGTGATTCTGTGAAATAATTTTACCCCAAGAATGTGTCATGATTTCTAACAAAATTCCTTATCTCACTCATTAGTGATAGTGACAGGTTTTACACAAAGCCTTTTTCAAGATGTGCAGTGATTCCAATATCTGTAAATAGCTTTGGGAAATTCTGTGAAAAAGAAACTTCATTGAGGAACTAATCAGAAAACCTGCGAAGTAGTCACAATTCTTTGGCTGATTTTTCAAATTACACAAAGTATTCAAAATGCCTGACACTGAAAAGATGGATTTTTTTAAAAAATTTATTTCAGTTATAGTTTATTATACAGGCACAGCTTAAAAGCCTGAGTAAAATATAATAGATTTAAAGCTTTATGTCAAAACAGAAAGAAGTTTATTCTTCTTTGCTGGTATTTAATAGATGCTATTTAATCAGAATGTGGAAGAATTAGTTGAATAACATGTATAGCAGATATTATTCAATGCATAACAATGCTAAATACTTCATAGTAATACCATAAACTTAGCCAGTGAATGGTACTCAATTACATTCTAATATGGACTCACTAATATAATTGCCTTTCTGCTATTAATGATCTCTAAATTAATTACTATGCCACACTGACACTCTACTGAGTGGTTCTTTTCCTGTTTTCTAGTGCCCCTTACATCACAGTTTTGCCTAAAGACTTATTTACAGAAGTATTTCTACATTTCAATATGTCACATATAAAAATTCTATTTTTGCTAAAGTTCTCTTTTACCAATATATTATAAATATAGTTCAAATATTTTAAAAAGTTTTTTTTTCTTTTACTGTATCTGACATGATTAACTCTAAAACCATTGCATTTTTAAAATACGTTTTCCTGATTTTTCTTCTGCATGCATTTTTTTTCCTCATACAGCAGAATTTAGAAATAATGTCTTATTTATGAGAAGTGAGCATTTGTTGCCAAAGGTGTGAAAGAAAAAATTGGTCTGTCAGGAGCAAGCTTAATTTTTCATTTTCTTTTTTTGCTTTCAATTTTAGTCATTGCCATTTGGTAAAAGTTTATCTTTGCAACGAGGAAGCTATTACTTAATAATCAGAATGTATGTAATACTTATAATTTGCTAAGTAGAAAGTATAAGTCTAAAACGAAAATATAAAATATTCCTGGCTGAGTTTATCATAGTGGAAAGAGCAATACTGTGTTTTGCTGTGGTGTATTCCTGGCTTAATGTAGTTTTTTCACAAACACAATGAAGTCACTCAAATTTAATGAATGCAGAAGACCAGTCAGGAAATGTACTATTAAATGCTCTATTAAATATAACAGTGTGCTTAGTGCTTACTCTTTTTTATAATTTTGCTGATGTGCTAAATGTAAGTCAAGGTAATGAGTTCATCAGCCTAGAGAATTCTGGTTTGAGTTCTCCCTGCTTAGATTGGACATTTATTGGCATTTTAAAAATTACTTTAATTTCACAATTATAAGCTGCACCTGAATATAAGCCGCACATCTGGGTAGCCGGGTAGACCACAGGATTTGTCCATATATAAGCCGCACCTGAATATAAGCCGCCACCTTTTTTTTTTTTCCCCACATGCCAGGGTGGGGGTGCTGCCGAGGGGCCAGGCAGCACCAGGGCCGCGTTGGGAGGGGCCGGCCACCAGCGGGAGGCGGCAACACTGGGAGTGGGGGGGGCAGCGGGAGCAACGGGGAGCGCCAGGGAGCAGTGGGAGCGGGAGTGGCAGGGACCGCCAGCAGCGGCACTCGCTCACCCGTGTGAAGGGATGCAGCAGCAGCAGCGCTCGCTCACCTGCTCCAAGGGAGGCAGCACTGGTGATGCTCGCTCGCCTGTGCAAAGGGAGGTGGCGGTAGCGGCGCTTGCTCGCCCGCTCCAAGGGAGGCGGTGCCAGCAGCAGTGCACTGGCCACAGTGAAGCCAGCTTGCTCACCTGCGCAAATGCAGCAAAGGCGGCTCGTTCGCTCGTGTGAAGGCGGCAAAGATGGGCTGGCCTCGCCAATCCAGCAGCGGCCCGCCGCTCACTCGCCAGTGGCTCTGGCTCACCACCCACCCGGCAGCAGCTCCGTGGCAGCTCTCTCCCCAGCCGGCTCTCACTTCTGGGTTGGCATTTCGCTGGGATTTGTCCATAAATAAGCCGCACCTGATGATAAGCCGCATCTGATGATTAGCCCCACTACTAGCGTAGGCTGGATTCATCAATGAAAAAGGTGCGGCTTATAATCGTGAAATTACTGTATCTGTTTTTCTCTGGAGTTTGTGAAGAAAAGAGTCATGGTCACAATGACTGGATAAGACTCTTTCTCAAGTTGTATCTTAGGTGGCTTCAGAATGAACTGGAAAAGTGGAAGGAAAAATTCACCAAAACCTGTTTAGTTCGAAGTAATTACATGATTTATGTGCTGATAGAGAAACATCACTGGCTGCAGAATGGGAGTACAGTAATTTCTCGACTATAAGGCGCACTGGATTATAAGGTGCACTTCCAGACTGTCAGCAATTTTCTGAACTATAAGGCGCACCATTTTTTACCCCCCAGCAAAGATCTGCACGCAAGAAAGTAATGAATTAGTAATGGAATCGTGCCATCATGGGGTTTACTGACAGGTGCTCGATTTGAAAACATTTTTTCATGTATCAGCGTAGCCTTTAGACGCAGGCCCACGTGCCCTCCCTGTGCCAGAGGCCACTGGCACTTCTGCCTGCCCCCGGTGCCAGCAGCTGGTGCGGCTCTCGCATCTCAGCTCATGGCTTGCACCTCTGGTTTGGCAGCTTTCTGAACTTTGTCCATATATAAGGCACACTGGATTATAAGGTGCACTTCTGGGTTTCGATCAAAATTTTAGTCAAAAGGGTGCACCTTATAGTCGTGAAATTACTGTACTGCTCATCTCTGTTTTACACTTTTTTCTACTTCTCTGATGTTTGTGACTAGAGGCAGAAGAGTTTATTTGCTGAACCTTCTCTCTTCTATTAGGATTTCTATATTCAGTTGTGAATAGCAATTATTTAGACACTTTGTAAAAGTGTTTTTGAATTCTTATTGTCTGGTGGAGGTTTAAAGTGAGAATCTGCTTCTTCTCTTTAGTTTTATTTAATTTAGCTTTCTGAAAATTTCAAAATAGGCATAGAAACCAAACACAGCTTAAAGTAGCTAACTGGCTTATCTCAGATTCCTCTGTTGATGTAACACAGGAATATTTTATTTTTAAGAGGAATAAATTTTGAGGAGTTTAAAAATCAGAAATATTTATATTTTTGAAAGTGTAGTCATCTCATTTTTCCCTCTTCAGCATGATAAGACACTTCCTGTATTGTTTATCTATTGACTTTATGTTTTCTTTCATTTCTCTGCTGGCTCTAATATTTATTAGATTTTGACTAGAACTGAAGAAGCAAATTCATTTGTGTTCTCAGCTATTTACATACATATCCCATGCCTAATTCCAGATTTCTAATGCAAGTTCAGTTGATATAAAATATTTGAAAAGTCTTGTCCATTACCTCTTCCCTTGATTCACATGAACCAGGTCCTAGACATATAGGAACATACTTAGAGTGTTTTATCTCTACAGGAAATTTTCAAGAACTACCCCTAAAAAAAAGTTCTGTTGGGTAAAATGAGAATAATTTTGTGGGGTGGGGAGGGAGGTTAGAGATTTTCTTTTTTTTGATATATGTACTTATTTTCTGCTATAGATTATACTTAAAAAGAGGACTCTGTCCGAAAAAGGGTGGTTAAAATTTTGAGAGCATAAAAAACATCAGTATGAGGAAAATTTAGGGCCTGAATTGCTGTGTTTCTTTCCTGTTTATCACCAAAGAAAATAAGAATTATTTTCTTTTTTAATTTATAAAGATACACCTTCTTTTATTACCTTTACTCTTATTTGGTTTTTTCCTTCTTGATTATTTTGAAATTGACAATATTTTTGAAAAGGAAAGGAACAAGCAATTATCTCACTTTAAAAGAAGTGCTCCAACAGAAAACTTCCTCTGAACATTCACTAATTTTCATTCTTGCTTTGTACTGGCTTTTTGTGGATTACAAAATGACATCAAATAGCCCATCCGATTTCTTAGTTCAGTCACAAATTTTTTGAAAGCTCAAGACTGCTTCATGTTCAAAGGCATGTCTAATTGCATTCTTACTCATATCTGTACAAATGTCTATGGGAGATAACCCCACATTTGCTATTATCGGTGGGGGGAAAATGATGTAATAGTTCAATTCTTAACTTTAATTGACTTGGTTTAACATCCTACTGACTGTTATAACTTCAAGCACCTACTTCTCTAATCTTCCCCTGAAACTGAAGTGCCTCAGTAGTGTAATTTTATCAATTACACTCCCTGCTCTAACTGATAAAACAATCCACTCCTTCTGATGCAGATGGATTATACAAACTCTCTCCAGAATATCTCAAGAATTCATGTCAACATCTGGCTTGGAGCTTTGGCAGGATTTTCAGCACTTGAAAAGAATGTCAGGAACTCTCAAAGTACTAAAATACTTCACAAATGTATCTCTATTAATATTTTGATGTCATAATCAGCAGTGAGGCATCTGAATATGGTACAACTAAAAGCAGGAAAAATGAATCTTTGAAAAACTTAGCTCCAGTTATGATTTCATAATCTAAACTGAACGATTCTTTGCAGAGACTCAAAATCAAATAGTCCCCTGAAATATAAAAATATGATCCCATTTGTATAGGATGCAAAACACCTTATGGGCTTGATACTGTTTGTTAAATTTTTCTGCATAATACTTTAGCAATTTTATGGAGTCTGCATCTCTGAAGTAATGTATATAAAATTATATTTCTTACACCAATTGGTATCACAGAAGAAACTCTGCTGAGTACTTAGACTGTGTTTTGAATAAAATTGTGATAGATGTTCCACAGCATTCTGGTCCAGTGTTCTTTGCCATATACTTGAAAAAATAATTGCATATATAATGGAAAGCTGATCATAGCCCCATTTGAGTTAGGCCTTCAGAAATATTTTCATGTGAAAATGGAAAAAAAATTACTAGCCAGATGATCTTATAGCCCCACTCTTAGTGGCTTTGGCCATAACGCCACTAACAATTGTCAATGTTTATTATATAATGTTCAAGTAGGTCAGATCTGTAGGTGCATAAATTACTTGTGCAGGGTGCATGCTGCTTGCTCCAGCTGAGCAATGCTGAACATCTGGGCAGAGTTACTTTGAGAAAGCCTGTTGCACGACAGATTCAGAAATGTTAAGCAGCAAGTAAGCTCTGCCTCAGGACAGTGGTGTTGATGTTGATAATATTGGTGAGCCCAAAGGAATTAGCATGATTTCTTAGACTCTGGTCCAACACGTTTTTATTCATGTGAGCAAAATTCCCTCACTGGAATATTCCTATGATAATCAGCAAACTCATGGCAGTAAAAAGATTACAAACCAAACCAGTTATTAGCCATAAAGAAATCCTTCCTGCTAAAATTCCCGCAGTCAAGAGGTGCTTTGAAATGTGTCTCCCTAACGAGAGGGAGCTAAGGCTTAAGCAACTGTGCTTCCTCTTCCTGTCTGTGTCTCTAGGTGTCTTTTTCCTTACAGTTTTGAGTCCATTCACTCTGTTGGTTGAAATTAGCAACAAGGGCAAGAGGTCCATGAGCATTTCAAACTTTATGGCTATAATCAGCCCAGTAGAAAGGAGATTAATGGGTCTCAGTTTATAATGAAACCTTCAGTTCAATAAACACCAACTCTACATGGGCAGGACACCAAGAATAAAATACCTTGTTTGGTACCTGCTTAGCAATAAGGTACAATCTGCAAGGAAATTATTCCTAATATGGAAAAACAGTAATCATTATTTCTCTTGCATACTGAAATACTCTGCCTAAAATAGGGAGCACTTTGTATGTTTCTTACTGCAATTATACTGAAAGAAATTTTAGGTGTTTCAGTTTTATCAAAATTGCAAATATTCTCTACATTCTTGCTTTCCAGAACTTTATTTTGTAAAAAAAAGTTGAAAGAAGGAGTAGTTGCTAGCAGGTTGTAAGGAACTTCTGGATGTCCCAGTGGACAAAGGACTCACAAGAAAAAATCAAAAAAGAACAGATTATCTTTAAACTTGTATAAATCAATCAGATTTCATACGGGTACTGCAACTCCAGGCCCCTGTAAAGGAATGGAAAAGGGAAAAGGGGAAAAAAATAATTGAGCAAAAGTTCTCTATTCCTCCTGGAGATGTGGAATTAGCTTGTGATCTCAGTTCTGTATGAAACGTGTGCCTGTGTTTTCTGGTTTTATCCTGTCATACAGTTCAGTTAGGACTACAGTAGAATACCTGGGTAATTTTTAATTCTCATCCAATTTAAAATATTTGGTATACTTATATATATAATTTCATTTCATTTTTTTCTTCATCTAATTCCAAGTTTTCTTTATCTTGATATCTTACATCCCCTTGGCACTAAAACCCTCCTGAACACTTCCTGAAATATGCAATTTCAGAAGCAGGTTCTTGTGGGGGACCTTTTGTATCATGATTACTAAAACATTTACTCTAAAAGTTTAGGATCTTGAAAAGACATAATACATAATGCCATTTTTTTCCTCATTTCTATAGCCACTGTTTTCTACTGAGTATAAAATCAATAGACAAGATTCCCAAAATACAAAATTATTCTTTGTCTTTGGAACATTTTTGTACTAAGCAGATAGAGAAAAACCACAGCTATTGGCAATTATTTACTCTTGTGTTTCTGCTGTGACTTGGGAGCTTGACATTGTGCTTTAGAACTGATAGTTCTACATGGTTTGCTTTCTAAATTTTTTTTTCTCCAATTCTACTGAATTTCACTTAGTTGTTCTAAATTAAGCTACATCGTGCTTATGCACTATAGCAAGTAATCATTTGCGTGGAACTCTGAAACTTATTCTTACATCTGCTGTAATTTTTTTTTTTTTTTTTTAAGTGCAGAAGAGGAGTCTGAATGTATCTTTGAATTTTCTTGAGAGGCTGAAACAATGACTTTTGGAGGCAAAAATTAGCAGCTACTGGAATTCTTTTGTTCCTAGCCCATTGTGCTGCTCATTCTAAAAAGTGTTCTGTGTCACTGATTCACTGTGATTCATTATACCTAAGAAGACTTATTTGTTGTCCATATTTCTTAGCATTTGGATTTCACAAAGAATGAATTTTGCTTTTAATCCTTCTTTCCAAAAGATTTAGCAGAAGAAAAGAAACAACCCAACTCCATCTTTGCAGGGATCTTAGGAAAAATATGCAGCTATTTAATTTGTGAAGAAAAAATTCTATTCAGCCTTCCAGTTTGATTTCCTTTTTTTCAAAAAGAAAAGCTATTTAAAGCAAAGGGGGGTGGGGGGGAGGGGGAGGGGAAGCATAGTTATTACAGTAGAATGATTTGAAAAAGACCTTGAGAAGAACATTTCTCACTTCAAGAACTTCTTGTGGCCTCTTTAAGTTAATGACACATCTGTTTACCAGCTCCTTCTATTTTTTCATTTCCAACAATGCTGCCAGGAGCCTAGCTGGTTGCCCATCTCTTCTCAATATATAGCAGGTTTTATTTCACCTGATAAATATTTTATATGAAGCATAAGAAAATCTTTGTGTGGGTGACTCAGTGCCTGCCTTACCATTTCATTTGCTCATTGCCTGAACAGGAGTATAAGCATGGGCATATCCTCTGGCTTAGAATTTTGGGAATCTCTTTATTTTGCCCTGTTTTTTATTATTGAAAGTTTTTTTTTTAAATAGAACTTTTCTGTTCTACTGCTCCATCTTCATCCTTCTCACTACAGGTGTTCCTTTTACTATTGCTCATTTTGTCCTTTTCCATTACTGCTGCATCACTTCACAGTCTGAAGCTGTTGTTTTGGAGCTCTTTCTAAATCTAAATTTGCATATCCCAGAATTCATTACATCTTGGATTGAAATCTATGTCTCACAGTGAGTTTCATAATTACAGACAAGACTCATGAATTTCAGATAATTATAAACTTCCGCAAAAAACACACCTCTGTTGCAACATTAGGTGATATCTGTCTTTCAGAAGTTTCATGGTTTTGGAAAAAACATACTTTATGTCTCAGCTAGGCTTAGTTTCACACTGTTACAATTGCTTTACATATAATAACAACTCAGTAGTTCATCTCTTTACTTTTTTTTTTCTTAAATTACCCTACATCCATGATTGAAGGTATGAAGTGTGTCCAGTGAATTTTGTTTGTCAAATGGCTTTACATGCTCCTGCTTCCTCACTACCAACATTATCTTCCTCAAACCTTACTTTTTATGTAATTCTTGCCCTAAGTATTTCTGTGTATACCACTTCTTACAGAACAGGATTTTAGCTAGCCCTCTGGTAAGAAGAGATTTATTAGCATTGCAGTTGTGAATTCAGTCATGGGTTGCGGCTTCCAGCAGATTCCCAGCATGCCTAGGAGAGGCTCTGGTCATTTCTGTTGAGACTATACTGTATTCTTTAAAATGTCATGGGCTGATCACAAGCCCCTCAAATTGAGAGTCTTTTTCTTGAAGGACACATCAGTTTTTCATCTAGTGGCCACATGTGAATTTTAAGTTCTATGTACTTTACTGTTATGTCAATAGTCATTCCAGAAGAGCAGAAGGGCTAAACTAGAAAACTATGTATAATGTAGGAAAGATTTTCTTTTACAGTAAACTCTATAGCATTTATGAGGAATATATAATTAGTGAAAATTAGACATTCGGCTGTTGATCTTAATTTTTCTCACTAAAAATCTGTCACAATTTTGTTTGGGTTTTTTTCTGCAGTTCTCAATATTCTTATGCCTGTGTATAATGATATATAAGAAAAATTAGTTGTGTGTTTGAAGTATGGTTCTTTTTTTTTTCCTTGCAGACATAAACAAATAATCTTTCTTATTGTGGTGATCCCAAGTTGATTTGACAGATCATTACTAAAGTTATGTTTCTTGTAATTGAAAACCTCTCTTAAATTGCACTTTTTAAATTGTGATTGGAGATGATGTTTTCCATTGTCTGTGCTAGAGAGAAGAAGAGAGCTATTACCTTTCCTTTCTTGCTAGAGAAACTAATAGACTCCAAGTTTAGGGACTTTGCTTGTGTGCTGTTTCTCAGTGTTTTTTGAGCAGCAAGACTATCTTCATCTTGGATGTCTGACAAGCATATAGATATAGATATAGAAGATATAGAAGAGGAGCAATGAGCTGTGGAAAAGGCTGGTGAGCAACTGCAAGAAGGTCTCAGAGAAACGTAAAGTGACCACTGGTAAAGGATGATCTCAGAGTGTTGCTGTGAGGTGCACCTGTTGGCTTTGCCTGAACACTGAGAATTGAACAATCCCAGTAAAGAAGCAGTTATGCAGGTGCAAAGATAGAGAATGAAGACAGAGATAGTATCAATCTCTATAAGCATAAATTGTGCAACGAGCATTTTTTAAAATCAGTATAGAAGGAGTCAAGCTCCAAGAAGACAGAGACCACTGAAATTAAGGCTATTTGTGCTGTCTTAGGTAGTGTCTTGCATCATCCACTGCTTACTCTGATTGTAGGTATTGACATACCAAGTAGTCCTATGATAACATTTGTGTCCCCTCCTCATCTCCAGATGCAAACTAGACTGCAAACTAGAGTGCTGTTAATGAATAGATATTTCTTAGTTTCTACATTTCTCCTCTTGTTTTGTTTTCTTTTTCCCTCCTTTTTCTATTTTATTAAGGGGTGAAAAACCTGTCTGTAGAACAACATTATTAAATGTATGGATCATTACTCTGATATCTAAGCATTTCAAAACCATTATTTATGTTTATTATCTCTTCTCACAAGGGGCTTTTATAATGTGATTTACAGCAGGAGAAGTGAATCTGTGAAAATGTTTGATATATTTATGATTTTCAGTGCTGTACACAGTTTCTGATATACTCTGCAAAACAAACACCTTATCTAGCACTTTATGTATGTTAGCACTGCTTCTGTTGAGTGCTGTTGCAGGCAGTAGTGTTGGTCTCAGCAGTTGTGCTGATTGAGCATTTGAGACTTGTATTGGGCAGGAAGAAAGTGTGGAATGTAAAGCTAACAAAGATTAAAAGACCAATGTTATTTTTAGTGAGTTCTCTATACTGTTTTATATTTGCTTTCAAGATAAATAGGAAGAAAGTTAAAATGAAATTAAATTTGACATTGAATTGAATTGGCAATGACATTTTCAAAATGCAGTACTTTCCATGTGACTATCCAGATTTTTTGTCATACCTATGGGGCCTTTTTAATCTTCAAAATGAAAAATGTATTTCCTTCAGAAAAGTATTTCAATTGAGCCATTTTTCTTAGAATTTCCATTAATTAAAATAAAAACCAAGCTCATACCTCCCAGTAACATAAACACCCAGAACAGATTCTAGACATTAGTTAGGGTTAGTGTCAGAAATTAATTTCTGACATACATACAGAAATACATACATACATACAGCCTTCTATGCAGGCTTCACAGAAGCAGCCTCTAAAGCTATATTTTGAAATTTTATGAAAACAAAAGATGGGAAGTGGAAATATGTCCCTAGGGTTGAGCAGTGGATATGAATAAATTTCAATTTTCCCACACTTACAGCAATCTTTCAGTTGCAAGGGAGACCTTGACAAGGTACAGAGATGCTGGTGGTTGGACTCTACACAGCTGAGAGGAGTCTTCCAGTTTCCTGTGAGATGAAGACAGGTTAGGGAGGAAGGTGTTGCAGAGCTCCATTTGACCACATTGTGGGGACAATCCTGCTGCTTAGAGTACCATGACATGGCACATGCTGTGCTTATTGACATCTCTTAGATTTGGGGCAATATCCTAGTTCAAAGCTACAACACTCCATCTGACTGGCCAAAGGGGAGGTCCTGAGAATGTCATGAGCTGCTCACATAGCTCATGCTGTCACATACAGGAGGAGAATCAGAACCTGATCTGATGCTCTCTATGACCACATGCAAACCTTGCCTCACTGCACAGACTCTCTTCCCCTCAGGCAAAGGATGACCACCCCAAATCTCTCAGACAGGCATGAAGTATCCATGTTGGGCGAACCACTGGCATCCCTCTGACACAGGACACCTCAGGTGTTCTACCAGCTGTGCTACGGTCACAGCATGACTAAGGTTTGTGCCCACAGTTCATATGGGGCCCTCCTGGTGACCCACAAAAAAGTTGGGGATCTCTCTCTTTGCTCATGGTCGTAGGAAAATTCTGTGAGAAAATGCAAGATAGGGCTGTTTTATCTGTCTGTTGGAGCATTGTCCTCTGTCACGATGAATTTTGAGGAGGTAGAAGACAGGAGGATACTTTTAGCTGGTCATGTCCCAGTCCAGGTATCTGGCTGTAATATACAGAACAAGGAAGAAAAGAGGAGCAGCCTGCCTCAATGGTCACATCTCTCTGCCTTTTTTCACATCCATTCCAACCTGTCAACCTTGGCTGATTCAGCCCCTTTTATACCCAACCTGGGCTGTCTCTCTCACCAACTCCTCTGCAACATGGCCATCATCAATATTCTTCCCTTCATGGTAAGTCCACGGTAGCTGGTGACACCACTGACATGGCAATGACCATGGAATATCAGGAAAGTTTTCTTAACTGTGAAGGTGGCTGAGCCCTGGCACAGGTTTCAGCAAGAGCTTGTGAGTTCTCCATCCTTAGAGATATCCAAAAGATATCTGGGCATGGCTCTGGCCAACATGCTCTAGGTGGCACTGGTTGAGCAGAAGCAGGGCTGAGCCCAATGACCTCCAGAGATCCCATCCAGTCTCAAACATTGTATCACTGTGTGAAAAACTAGAAAATAGTTAAATAATTATTTCTCTCTACACTGCTTTTCTCTTAATGTAAGCCCTGGAAAAAGTCGTTTTAATGATTTATGACAAGAATATTCTTGCAGAATCAGACATTATGTTGGCAGGATGTTCAAAATGCTTAAGCAGAAGAGGAGTCTCTCTTCTTTTCTGTAAGTTTTTCCTTTTTTTTATTTTCCCATAGGGATCTTTTTTCCCTTCCTGGAGTTTATTTGTCTTGCCTACTTATTTTTTAATCTGAGGACTCAAATGAAGTTCCTCAGACAGCAATATTTGTTATAAAGGACTTAGACTCATCTTCTAGGGAAACTCCATATCACAAAGTGAATTTGATCTTGCAGAAATAAAATATATGACCACTTCACCTAAAAGCTCATTTTCTTGACTAAATTATCTACTCAGTGCTGTTAGAATGCAATGTTTGAGCACTATGCAAACTCTTGGCTTTAAGGGAAACTAACTAGAGGAAAAAGCACACATAGTCTTGTGGCACACTGAGACACAGATGGATCCTGAGCAAGGATTGATGATTTTTCATCCACTCCTACAAGTCTTCTCTCACCTCAAGTGACAGAGTAGTGACTAATAGTATAGGTAATCATTCTCTGATACACCATTATTAGCAAAAATTGCATGCTTAGTTTGGACTGAAGAAGTTACAGCTAGACAGAGAATGATGATGATTGCGGTTCGGAAAACCACTCTTGATGCTGAGGACTCCTAACTCTTGATCCCAAAATACTTTAGTGAGACAAAATTTTTTCTGCATCCTTCCTTTCTACCTCCCATAAAAAACTTTTTAAACTTGCCCTTGCTCTTCACCTCTTCTTATCTCATTCCATCAACCATAATCTCCAAACTGACAGTGTAAGTCTCTGTCCCAACCCTATCCTAACCCCAAAGTAGTTTCTGAGTAAATGTCTCTAGCATCTTACCTAAACTATGCTCTCCTTTGCTCTTCATTGACTCTGTGCATTTTCTCTGGCTTCCCATTCAGTTATTGCTTTTCTGGTGTCAGTCTCTCTTAATTATGTAGGCAACCCCAGTTCTTCCTTACAGTTATCTACCTGTTATCTGACATAAAATGCCCTCCATTTAATCTCTCACTCCAATTTTTAATCAGATTTTTTATTTTCTCCTTCTCAATCTCATTCTTAAGGTGTTAGTGCAAATTGACCCACCTATGGCACAGTGTCAGTCTGCCTTGAAATTCAATTGGAGATTTTGCCTTAATTCTTAAAAGTAACGATCTTTATAAGCACAAGTAGAAGGTGTTTTTTGGTCTGAATTTTCTCCTTTTTTAAGACAGAGTTAAGAAACTTTTCAAGGCAACTCAGTTTTCCACTCTAATCCTGTAATAAATTATTTAAACCCAGGAATTTAAAAAAATGCAATTTGGTGAAAACAAGACAGGTTAAGAGGTTTGAAAATCCACATTCAGAATACAGAGTTTTCTGACTTTTTGTGTGTCAAATTGGAGCAAGTTTGCATTGATTATGTGTGCAACTGGATTCCCCCAGACCCCACACAGCTAGGTTCTATCATATAAATGGAACTTTATTTAAAGGGACTTATCCACAGTCCCATAATTCAAAACACAAAACTCCTTGATAACTTTGCAATAAATTTGTTAAGATTTGTTTTATGAGGGCTAACATCTCCCAGTTTCATTCACAGAAGGTGGGCAGAGGTAATTGAAAAACAAGATATTAGAAAGATGGCTGTTGTCCAGCCTTAATTATAATGCCTCTAGTAACCTCTTTTATGATAATGTGAAGGACATAAATGTATCTATATCAAATTTGTCTTGTTCAAACAGATCCAGGCTGGCTTAGGTGATCATTTCAGGCTGGCCAAAGGTGAGATAACTGCAATCTGAAATATGCATAACTGCTTGAACATGACACTACCCTGACACTCAGCCTGGGCCATTTGATGCATGATGAGAGGGCTATCCTACATCAAGCAACTTTTGTGTTCCTGGACAGCTTGGTGCAAGGGCAAAACAAGCTGGGGTCTTTTAAGAGAGGCAGATTCAACTTCAGAAGGATTGTGGCAGAGATAAAATAAAAAAACACATCTTGTTCTGGAGAGCCAGTGCTATTGGTAAATTAGGATCCAAGTGCAATAAACTACTATGACATGCTCTCAAGTGCTGTTTACAGTCTTACAAAAGGTTGGGTTTTTAAAAAAGTCAAATATTTACCCAGGTGATCTCAAAGCAAATGAAAAAATAGGCCATTTTAAGAGGCTTTAACTCAGTTTTTCCATACTGCAGGCTGCTTAATCCTGCACTTTCCAATGAGCATGTGCCATCCCTGAAATTTAGCATTTGCTGGGTGGCATCTTTTAAAAAAAAATGCAAAATATAAATATGCATCTAGGGAAACAGAACTTGGAGTTAAAATATGAGTAGCTAAACATGAATTTTATTGTTTCCATAGATCTTCATATTCACTTATGAAATGAAAAATGTCACTTAATGCCTGCTAACTCATTACCACTGTCTTGAAATTAACTGCAGTGTAAAGCTGGCTTTACACTAATCTTCTTTCACTTTGTTGTATCAATGCAGGATTTTTGTCCATGATCTTGTAGGAAGAAGATACATCTCTGAATCTCTGAAAATATATTTATTGGTGCCCTTGGAATACTACAAGTACTTTTTAGAACAGAACTGTACAATTGAATTCTTCTTTGACTAATCTCTCTTGGCCTTTTTCAGAGCTACTTTTAGTTGTAGTGTTGCATATAGAAGCTTAGCCCTACTAGGGGAAACTGTACCTTTCTTATTCACCTTGTCTTGACACATGATTGATGTCCTCACTTAGCAGCACGCACACCACTGATTTGAGCTTTTGATTTTTCTCAGCCTGAAGATCAAAGAGGATTATTGCCTCAAACTGAACCATGTCACTTCATATCAATAACTGCTAATTATTATCTAATTAGCTAACATAATTTCCTTCTATAGTTATAGCTATATACAGCTATCTTTAGGCTTTTTGTTGCTGTAGTGATAAAGGATAAATCAGATCATCCAGAAAAGAAAAAAAGCAGAGAGGAAGTAAAATGTGAAAGTATTTTTTATTTATTACTGAAATTCTCAAATTGATTACTTCTGCTATGTGACCTTCAGTCCCTTTAAATGTATAAATTGGGCAATATCTTTATATTAAAAAAAAAAATCACATATTAACTAAAGCATAAAAAGTAATAAATGCACAGTGGAAAATGGTTTTTCATTTTGATATTCTAAATGTGTATTATAAAATTAATTGTTTTCATATGCATTTTGTTTATCATTTGAATTCTTCCTCTTGTCCCTCAATGATGTTACCATTTTTGGACTCTATATGTCATTTGGTTTTCCAGGAAAGTGTGGAAAGTTGCTTTGGAAGAACATGCTGTGGTATATTAGAAGAACACAGTAAATATAGAAATGTTTTGAGGAAAGAACATGACCAAAGAAACTAGTTTTGCTCTTTATTTCATATTTCTTCCCCGCTCCCCCCTCCACCCCTGCCTTTTCTGCTGTGGAGGAATGTTGTGTCAGAAAAAAACTTATGGCAATAGGGAATAGTGGAAGAGGAAAGGAGGAATAACAGTGTATTATGCTCTCCTGAGAAAGCATTATTTTTTCCAAAGATCATCTATGTCATTTATGATTGTCTAAAATGGCAAGGGGTACAGATTTCAGAGAGGGTCACCAGAGCATTGGTGATTCCCAAAAGCCCTTTGAATCCAGGAGTTATTCTAAGTTAATGCTGGGTAACAGCAAGCAAAATAGCTTTTCAGTCATGATTTATTTTGTTGCTTAAGCACTACAAATTTCTCTCCTAAGAAACACACTGGTATTTTATTTGATTTAAATGAGAGACACTGGCACTGTTGGTGAGCCTACAGAGCATTTGAGCAAAAATTAGCAAAGGGGCTACTGCATCCATATGTGTGTTGCTTTGGGGATTAGATGAATCTATTCAGTGAGTCAAATGCCTAGATTTAAATATCCCACAGATTCGAGGAGATTTGTGGGAGCTGTCTGTATTCAGAAAGGACATTTACCAAAGGAATATAAAGCTGTGATAACCCAGTGCATTTTAAATCTGAATCTGAATACTTGTTACAACACTATGTGATTCAACTTCTAACAGTACCAATTGAGGCAAACTAAGATTCCATTTTCAGAAATAGTAACTTAATAAATACACTCTGAAGATTTATAGCTCTCCAAAAACTTGCAAACTTTGAATGTTTGGTCACAATATCCAATACTTTTGTATATTCTCAAAACTATAGCAGATGTTACTGCTCTTTTTTTTCATGAATATCATACAATCAAAAAGTAAAAAGAGATTGCTTTCCACTGTCCTTTTTTTGAAAAGCTGATGTTCAAGAAAAAAACTTGGAAGAGCATAGAACTGTTTCATCAATATTTTTTACTTATAAATTTTATGGGGAATTTTATGCAAAGTTGAGATACCTAGGCGAAAGAAGCTCAGTATATGTCAACACATTCTTTTGTAAAATAAAGTTAATAGTTGAATGTCAAGTGTTATTGACTAATATTTTCAAAGAGCTGCCCTGAGTCAAATCCTGCTAGGTGTCTGTGGACCTCAGCATAGATGAACTTGAAGTTCTGGGCATGTTGGTGGTTTGGCCTCAAGGGATAGCATTGTTAATGCTACTCACTGAAAGAAAATCAATGAAACAGGTGATTCTGTGTTCTCTGCATTATAACAACATTTAGGTTACTGGAACCTAATGAAAAGTTTCATTTTTTCCCTTTATTTCCTTTTTTTTTTTCTTTTAATATTAAATTATACTTTGAGTCTTCATTTTCCATATGTTTTCTTTTTTCTTTTTCTTTTTTTTTAGCAGTTTCAAAATTCAAACAAAAAAAAATTCTTATGAAGTTTTCAAGTTTTGTCCTATGACCCTTCCAAAACCTAAATGCAAGTCTTTTCATTTATATTACTCTCTTCAGGATTTTGACTACGTTTTGACTTAAAGAGTTCTTTAAAATATCTGCAGGAAACACCAGTTCTCTAACACCCTTTACTATGATGTTAGAGAACCATATGTCTCTGAAATAAAATTAAAAATTGGAAATGCTAACATGGAACGAGTAAGGCCATTAACAAAAAATCAAATCTGAATTCTAAAATTTGTGGGTGGAACTGTAGGATGTAAATCAGTGCTAGTGGCAATGCAATTGCACAATTTGAGATTCTGTAAGCCAACAGTCAAACAGAGCCTAATGTGGCGCATTGTGTTGGTTTGGGCTGGGATAGAGTTAAATTTCTTCACAGTAGCTGGTCTGGGTCTGTACTTCGGGTTTGTGCTGGAAAGTTTGTTGATAGCACAAGGACGTCCTTGGCATTGATGAGCAGGGCTTGCACAGAGCCAAGGCCTTTTCTTCTCAAACCACCCCACCAGCAGGTGGGCTAGGAATGCACAAGGAGTTGGGAGGGGACACAGCTGGGACAGCTGACCCCAGGGATACCCCACACCGTTTGTCATCATGCCCAGTGTATAGAGCTGGGGAAGAAAAGGGGAGAGAGGCAAGGTTAAGAGCAATCTCATTTGTCTTTCCATTTGCATTGCTGTGATCAAGCACTCCTTCCCTGGACGTGTCTGAGCACCTGCCTGCCCATGGGGTTTTCTCACTTTTGCACTTCTGATTCTCTCCATCATCCCACTGGTAGAGGAGTGAGTAAGCAATATAGTACTTAACTGCCAGCTAGGATGAAATTTTGTCATAGAATCTTGGTAATTACAAGCATTTGCATCTGAAATGCTGTAATTATTGGTTTCTAATTCTGAAATGAAATAGTTATTATTGCTTATATGCTTATATGATTTTAATCTGCACAGGCTTCAAACATTTAGTTTTTAAAAAAAGTTTTTCCAAATCTTCAGTTCTAGAAAGAGGACACAGTGTTCTTCAAATACATATGCATGTCAACAATAGAGCTCTTACAGCAAGGTCACTGTCAGTTGATTTAATGCTTAGACTCCAGTAGAAAGTACTTAGAAGTCCAACCATTATTGTATGACTCACTTGACACTGCAGATAGAGTGAACTTCTGCAAATATGCATGTTAGAACTCTCTGGTTGTCACTAGTTTGTGACTGATAGTGTAAGATGGCTAAATGATTAACTTGATGTTTGCATGCTTTGAAAGCAGATAATAGATCTATGAAATCTGGCAGTATGTTCAAGGCAACACACATAAAATACACTAAAGTGGCATTTAAATTGATAAAAACTGTCAGCATTATAAGGAAATGCTTTTCCATATGTTCTACATCCTGCCAGAACCAAAAAGTTTCAAGGTCTTATTTTTCACTGTGTGTCCAAAGATCATGAACTTTCATGGCACCCACCTCATATGCTCAAGAATTCCCCGTGAAAAACCAAGGGCAAATTGAAAATCATTACCTGAAAAAGATCAAAACTGGCTCAGTTCACTGTGCAGTGTTAATACTACCAACATCACAATTTATTTAACAAAAATCAGTTTCAGTTTCAAAGATTCTCTGTGACCACCATTCTAGAGGAGACTGCTCTAGTGGAAGAAAGGTTAAAATAACTTTTCCAGTAGAAGTACAAATTTATAATTTGTTGTACAAATTTAAAAAGCAGATGCTATATCAATAGTAAGATGGTTAGTTGCCGATTTCTCTTTGATATGAAGTTGCAATTACAAAAAAAAAGTATAAGCTTATTGCAGAAATTGTACAGAACCAAAATATATATCAAAAATATTTGAAATAGTTAGGATTCCCAAATGTTCTTAAGTCATGAAGGAAAAGTGATGCTAAAAGTTCTCAGGGTTTTAGAGTAAATGAGTAATAGTGTAAATTAGAATAGGGTTCTAATTGCTCATGGCCAGAGTCAGTTATCCTGTGATAAAGGTTGCAACACTGTCTTTTAATAGATTATGAGTATCTGGTGTGGCGAAAAAAACCCAAAAAATATTTAATCAATTGTAATAAAAATGTACTTAAAATGCTATTTTGCATCTCTTTCTGATTTGAATTTTTATGTAAGGTTTAATCAGTGCTATGAATGGATAGACACCTGGAATAGCTCCTGAAAAGCCCTTTGCTTAGTCCGGGTGAATTGCTCCCATTAGTGCCTGTTTGATGAAGTTTCTTTAGGCAGAAGGACACTGCATGAACCCATCATCATCAGCTTCTGCTGTCTTCACTTCCCTACCACTATTGACATAATTTCAGTGCTTGTGGAGGAGACAAAACCATTACATTTCTCAGCTCTCATAAACTGTCTGTCAAGAAATGTTCAGCAACCCAACTTTTTGCCAATAAGTTTTAATAAAAAAAAAGTAAAGAAATTGTAGGGTTTTGGAAGGACTCAAGAGAATTCTGAAAGAAAAGTTGCATGACAGTGTGGTCTTAAGAAGGGATTTAGTGAGATTGTATGGTTCTTAGTATCCAAATGAAACATTCAGAAGGCTTCCACTGACAGCACCTTTTCTTCTGAGCTGACATTGACCTGGGAGGAAGATCTCAGGTACTCAATGCTCTCCACTTGTGACAAACAGGAGACAGAAGTGGTTTGGTTAAGAGAATTTTGCTTTGCCCACCATTTGCAGTGTTACTTTGAAAGAAACTATAACTCCAGGTGACCTAGAAACCTCAAGCTGTGAAACTGAAATCAAGAAAAGTGTAAACTCTGTGTCAAAAACTGTAAGATTTACACGATGCACTTTCTGGTGATGTGATGCACACAAATGAGACATCACAACAAAAGAACCTCATGAAAGATACCATGTTCTGGTCCTCACACATAAATGTTAACTAAAGCTGAAATTTTATCCCTTGTAGGGTGGCAGAGCCAAGGAGTAGAACCAGAGTGTTTCTCAGGGAGGTGAGCAGTCCCAGATCACTTTTGGGAAATATTCTTGGACAATACTATGAAACATTGCAGTCGCAATCGCACAGACGGTGGTCAAGACAGCATAGATATTACCAAATAGGAAAGCTTTTATGTTTGTTTTTGGGTTTTATTTATTGCATTTCCTAACGTAGACCTCTTTCAGAGTAGCAACGCTCTGTTTTAACATTTATATGTTATCTTTTTCTCTTCCCTCTAGATTAAAAAAAAAGCCAAACTCAAACCACACAAAATTCCCACTGGTTAATGATCATATTTGTAAATTCTTTGTATATTACAAAAATATCTCAGCATCTGAGAGATGTAAAATTTCTGCAACTTGCTTTAAAAATGATTATAGATTTTTTCTATCTGGATCTTGTTATTAATTATAGTATCTGCCAGGGAGATTGAACCTTCCTTCTGTGTTTACATATCAAAGGACTAGATTTTCACATCTTCCTGAAGAACTAATTAGAACTTTGATTATTTTTAATGGTAAGTATGTTTTAAAGTATTAAGGGTTATCCTGCCTGTGATGATGTATGGAGGTTGACATTATAAGACACCTTCAGCAACTGTTATACCATGCAATAATAAACTTTACAGAAGAGGGAAGAGCTGTTTTTTTAAGATTTAAGTTCACAGATTGCATTTGCAGTGATTATAACCACACTATGAAACATCAGGGGAAAATAGAATGTTGGGTTTGGGTTTAATTTGGTTTGGTTTATCTTGACTATTTTTTTGAGACACCTTCCTTATTCTATTAACTGTTGCTTGTTTGTCTGTTTATTCATTTTTTAAAGTCAAATTCTTCAAGGTAAGGCTTGTTAGCATTTTTTTCAGTTTTTCAGATAGAACAAACGTATCAAACTCTGATGAATTTGAAATCTGGACAACATAGTAGAAAATAATGGCACTCCCTAGGACTTGAAATCCATGCAATTTATTTTAAAAATAACGTTACTCTCTGAGACAAAAACAAACTGTAAGATTTAGTATAGAGTGCCCTTGTAGCATTTAACCTAACAATATTTCGCTGTAATGTAACTGTCCCCATGTTAGAAACAATGTCTCTGTTAGTTTCAAAGATGTTGTACTGAAGATTAATGTTATTCTTTATCAAAATGGATTCAATAACCTTTACAGTTCCATATCATATATTTTGCCCAATTCAATGATTTTTTTCCTCATCTATAAATGCAAGAAATCTTTCTATTTCAGCTTTTCTTCATGCCTCATAAAAGCTTCAGGATTATATACATGTCTAATGAAACTATTGCGAATTTACGAAAATGTATTAGAGGTTTATGTGGCTGTTATTTCACTCTTTAATCTTGTTAAGCCTATGAAGAAAGCAAGAAGACTTTTCCCAGATGAAGCCTATCTTGTGCCTTTATGTTTGTTTTGGCCAAATGGAATTATCAGTCATTATCTCAAATCACTGAAAAATCACCTCCAGTCACACTATTCCTTGGAGAGCAATGTGTGTTTTACTTTCTTTGAGTTTCTGACAATACTGGAAAGACTTGATTATGGTAATAAGTGGTTTTAGTGTACCTACAGCTTGCTTTTGGTGTCAAGGAAGTATTAAAAGTTTTGAAAGTTACTTTTTGTTTTAATCTCTACATATTTCATTGTTAACTCTCCTTTCAAGTCTCTCAGTTCACACCATGGTTTGGATTTTCAAAGAAGCCTGAATGCCTCTAAAGTCTCAGGATCTAGTTCCTTTTAACGTTGTTAGAAAGTCTCTATCTGAATGTGGTTTTGTCAGTATTAATTAAGGGACTTTTCACTCTTTTGTTAGGTATCCAACTATCCATAAACAGTTGCCTTTTGAGGCTACTTACCCATAGATGCGCTCATTTTAATCCTCCCTCATTTTGGCTTGTGTATTTCACACCACACTCTTCTGATAAGCTCCATTCTACATAGCTTTCCACACCCCCTCTTCATTTTTTCCCATCCCTTTTTGATGTCCTTAGGAGTGGTTTTTGTCACAAAGTTGATTTCATATTATTTACAAGAATTATACATGTGAGTTTATGAAAATGAAATTTTTCTAGCTATTGTTGGTATTTAGAATTAAGCAAATGAAACCTCTTCCATTTTTATTCTGGCAAACTATATATTTAAACTTGGGATTTATTCAAGGTAGACATATTTTTCCTTGTGTCTAAATTTGAAATACAGCCCTAGCCTGTTCCAAGATGTGCACAGCACAACTGCCAAGGATGACTAAAAAGGTCATTGAGAGCTTCCTTATATCTGTTAGCACGCGGGGATAAGTCAGCATTGATTTATGTATGCCAACAACCTCAGGTGTCAAACTCAACAAGTGGGGCAGCCTTATTCCTGTTCTTGCTAAATACTGAACATTTTTCTGTGCTGCAATATGAGATAGGGCAATGCCAAAATGAAGAGAAAGTGTCTCGAATTCTCATATGGAAGCTCTTCCTTGCTCTTTGGCTGGCTTCTCTACACATAGGCTTTTTTCCATCACTGAGTTGAAGAAAATACCTTAATTCAATCATATTTAATTTTTTTAAGAAATGCCTGGATCAGTGTAAAACTTAATTTTTTTTCCATTTGGGTAAAGCTTTTAAAGCCTTTGAAAATTGTAATGTAGATGAAGAATTGAAAACTGGATAAATATTCTTTAGAGTCCTAACTGACACCTAACTTATTTAAGGTTTATATTCTGGCTAGGTTCAATTTGATATTCTGCTCAGGTGATGTCTGGATGAGGAGAGGTGGAGCAGTAGCTGAACAGGTTTCAGCAGCTTCTTATAAATTCATTAATTTATTCTCCAGCAGTGTGGGAAGATGGTGTTTCTGCAAAGACACAACCATAAACATCCAAGAGGCAGAGGTCTGTGGAGAGAGCAGGAGTGATGCTGAGGCAGAGCTTTAGCAGCTCCTGGTGTCCTTGGGAAGCTGACATGGCTTGACAGCTCCTTCCTTTGTCAGCCTTGAGGAGGACTTTGGCTATGTCCCTGTAGGCTACAGGGTGGTTAGGTAGAGCTGACACACAGGGAAATAATCGCAAGTGTGACTAAAGACCTGTCAGGAAAAGTGGTCAAGATTAATAGATGCAGGCACTTAGGTCTGCCTGAAATAGTTAAGCATTCCTGGTCTGGTTTAGGTATCTTACTTCAGGAAAATTCTTTTGAATTTTTACAACAGAAAAACAGATATTATCTCCAGGTAAAGCTTTCTGAATACCACTGTTGAAAAACACCCTAAATAAAATTCTAGTTATTTACCCATGAATTTTTCTTAGAGTTTCAGTGCCACCAACACAGGGTTTACTTTTCCTCTCATCTGTATGGACGGTCTTCATATATTCTCTCTACTATATTAAATCCGACACTTATCCTGTCAAGTTTTGATTTTTCTCCTGCCTTCAACCCTCTATTAGATAACACAGCAAATAAAGACGAATAAATAAGATTGATTGATACTGAACATAACATGCAACATTTGTTCTCTAGCATGGAAACTGAGCAATGCCAACACTACAATAGGTATTCAGCAAAGGCATTCTGGGCAGGGATGCTAATTGTCACAAATTTGTTAAATGCAATATCACTAAAGAAACATATCAATGTAATCTTCAGCAGTCGTCAAGATCCTGATTTTGTGCCTTATGGACCTATGTGGTTGACTAAGAAAAAAAAAATATAATTATGCTCTGGTGTACATATTTAATAAATAGTAAATGATGATTTCTGCTAACAAAATAGCCAGCAAATTACTATAGTTTATATGTATTTATTTTGTAAATGTCTTCTCACTTATCTGCACCAACAACTTGCAACTCTCCAAGCGTTTAAAAGTTTTGCTTTGGATATTTAAATTTCATTTGATCTGTGATTCACAGGTAATATACTTGTGCTGAGGATTTAAATATTTAAAATAGAAGAAGAAAATAATTATGTTTTTTCAGCAGCAAAAGAAATAACACCAACTGAAACCCAAATTGAGCTGGGTGCCTAATTCACTTTCAGTTTCTCAGAAAATGGGATGCAGCAGGGATACCTCCACAGGGCCACAACTTTGTCATTGCTGATGTGTTGCACACACACTGCCAAAGCTCCCAGAGGAACCCACAGTCAAACAAATGTCAAATCATCAAGAGAATTGGATAGGAGCTCATGAAGGCTTCATGTCAGGGATGAGAGAGCAAATGGTATCTGATCTGACATGAAGTTACAGTGGCAAAAGCAATATCTAATCCAGCATCAAGCATGACAGAAAAAAGTTAAACTTTCAGTCATTTTTAATGTCTGAAGTACCTGGGAGGAGGGAACAGATGCAAACTGATGCAAACCAAGTGCTTCAAGTCATAGGATGAAGAATTTGTGGCCTACAACTAGACAACTTAATTTTCTATGTTATTGTACCAAATTTCTTGTCAAATTCAGGGCAAATAGAAGCACTGCTTATCCCAACAACTTTGAACTCTAATGAACAGCAAATACACATGCATAAAAAAATATCAAGGAAACAAATTTAATGACAAGGATGGTCTGTGTGATGATGTAGGTTGGGCAGGTGAAAGGTACACAGCATAGAGCACCAAGATTTGTTCCTGTGAATACTAGTTGTATGGTCTATGGTCTATTGGGTTTCTATGGCCAGGCTTTGGTGCTGGAGGGGCACAGGGGGAGCTGCTGTGAGAGGCTGGCAGCAGCTTTCCCACATCTGACAGAGCCAAAGCCAGCTGGCTCTAGGATGGACCGACTGCTGGCCAAGGCCAAGCCCATCTGCAGAGCAGGTGGTGCCTCTGGGGTAACAGAGTTAAGGGGACAGTGAACACCCTGCAACTGCAGATGAAACAGGAGGGAGAATGTGTGAGAGAAACAGGCCTGAAGATGCCAAGGACAGTGAAGAAGGAGGGAAAGGATGTGCTCCAGGTGCTGGAGCTGAGATTCTCCTGCAACCCACAGCGCAGACCATGATGATGCAGCTGTGTCCTGGCAGCCCATGGAGGACCCCACACTGGAGCAGAGATCCATCTGCAGGTGCAGGACAGCTCCACATTGAGCAAATGGATGCCTGAGAGAGGCTCTGACACCATGGGAAGCCTGTGCTGGAGCAGGCTCCTGGCAGCACCTGCGGGCCCGCAGAGAGAGCCCACATTGAGGCAGGTTTGCTTCAGGATTTGTGACCCCGTGAGTGACCCACCCTGGAGCAGCCTGTTCCTGAAGGACTGCGTGCTGGGGAAGTGACCCACATGGACCACTTTGTGAAGAACTACAGACAGTGGAAAGGACTCACTGGAGAAGCTCATGGAGGACTGCCTGCTATGGGACAGACCCCATGCTGGAGCAGGGGAAGAGTGTGAAAAGTCCTTCCCTGAGGAGGAAGGAGTGGCAGAGACAAAGGTGTGATGAACTGACCACAACCCCCATTCCCCTCTCCCCATCCCTCTGCAGTGCGAGAGAACAAGTGGCTGTGCAGGGCACAGCTGCCTATAAGGGTCTATGAAGAGCAGACAGAAAAAAAGTTGTATATTTTATTGCAACAAATGCATTTGCATCTGAAATGTTTTACTCCACTTTTTTTTCAGTTTTTCAACCATGTCATTGCTTCAGGTGCCAGCAGCAGCAGCAGCTAAAATGCTCCTATGGGTTCTATTAATCTCCTAATCCTCAGCAAAACGGTGTTTAAAGGACTACATGCACAAGAGATTCTACCTTTTATTAGTAGTCCATAATAGATTTATTTTCTCTAAACTTCTCCCACTTCTTTCTAGACTCCTGTAAAGGTTTTCTCATGCACATTCCCTTGCATCAGAACTCCATAGATTAGCTATGACCTATGAAGAATTTCTATTTTGTTTGGTGACTCATTTTTAACTATATTACTCTGAGCTCCCTAGGCTTTACTGGACTAGTCCTTCCTTTTTTATTTTCCCAGTGTAATGTGTGACTTTACAGGAAAGTATTTTACCCCCTACTAGCTATTTCTCTCCACAATTTGAATAACCTTTATAACTGTCTGTGACTAGCTCTCCAACTTTCTTCTGCTTTCTTTTTGAGATGATTGTGGGGGTAATAGAAATTGTAATAAACACCCAGGATAGCTTTATACAATATCATAATATTTACTTTATTGTTTGTCTTTTCCTCTTTTAAATGTCTATTTTCTTTTTTACTGCTCCTGAGTATTGAGCCAACATTTTCACTGAACTGTTCATTGCAGGTCAATTCTAGATTTCATTCCTGTGTGGCAAAAGTAATCTCAGATCTCTTCACCTTGTACTTAAAAATGAGATTGCTTCTCCTCATGTGCATCACTGTGCATTTACCAACACTGATTTCATCTGCCATTTCATTATCACTTTATTTCTTCTGCAGTTCAGTTGCCCTTGTTTTTATTGCCTTGAATAACTATCACCAGCAAATTTTTTGTCTTCTCATGTCTTCTTCCTCCCTTTTTCCAGATGATTAATAAAAGTGTTGGAAAGTCCTGAAACACTGAGAATCACTGAACATTCTGTGTGACTCCACTTTATTTATTAGCTAAATAAATTTAAAGTTCAGCCACTAAAACTGTATTAAGCTATTTATGTATTTCCTTGTTGTATTTTCCCTCTTTAACAAAATGGGTGCTTAATTTTATTTAGGTGGTCATACTTTCCTTAAATACCAAATTTTTAACAACCTTGAGCAGATATGAGCAGTCAAGGATATAATTTGACAGACTTCCTTGAACCATGAGAGTGTTTTTTTCTGCTTAGCTAGAGACTTTGTGTTTTGTATAGAGACAATTTGCAGTTCCTCATGCTTCTCAAGAGATTTTATTGATGTGATATAAGTGGGAGCAATCACTAACAATATAAGTAATAGAGATACATTGTGCTAGCCTAGCATTTATTATGCATTCTTATGTTTCATGTTGTGTGGTTGTAGACAATGTTCACGAGGATAGGTTGATCCTAAGTTTCAATGAAACTATTAGGAAAACTTGAATTATCTTCATTTCATAAGCATAATTTTGCTTTAAAGCATTATGCACCTGGCTTTCAAAGCAGTATTGGACTGTTACTGATTATAGTTTGATTCAAAATATTATTTAAAAATATATATTAAATTTATTAAATTTGGCAGGTTCTCAAACCTTCACAGTGGGTCTCTCCCAAAAGGCTTTTCAGTTTGCCACTAGAACATGTCAGATGATATCTGGAAATAAAGATTTAAGGTGGCCGTAATCCTTTTGAACAATGTGAATAATTACATCAGACTAATGCTCTAGGGATTATAGCTTCAATCCCTTTTAACACTTTTTGAAATGTGCTTTCACACCAGTTGTGGGTGAGAGTGCTTTTAATGGGGGAAAAATATATTATCTGAAGAATCATTTATTTTTCTGGTTTTATTGTGCTTGAGAAAAATTCACTTTAAGGTCACTGGGATTAGCCCAAACAAGTCCCTTAAATTCAATCAAAGACATTGATGTCTGTTGTTAACACTTTTGCAAAAACACCAACACAGAGAAACAGAAAACATTTATGTCAAATTAGTATTCTCATTAAGATTGAAACATCTTACAGTAACATGCTGAACTCATTCAAATTTCAGAGAGGAAAGGTCACTATCTTTTTGGGGGAGTTATGACATTAAAAGACTAAATTTAAAACCACATGCATGTTACTGGTGCTGATATATGTTGCATCCTGTCCATTATTTATTTCTATGCTAGTAAAACTAAGTAATTTTTCATTATCTAAATAAAATAGTCTGTTGTTTTAGAACAGAATTACTTTGGAATAATCATTATGCGAAGACAATTTCAAAATTATGGAACTGGCATGCATCTTATTTGCAGTGTTTTTCACAGAGTCTTTTGGTTTCTAGGTTTGGGTTTTTTAAGCTCTTGGAGTGTGTCCATATGTTCAATGGAACACAGTTTTCCATCCAGTTCTATGTCATGGAACAGAATATTCAAAATATTTTCTAAACTCCTACAAACTTCAGAGTATAATTAAAAGTAGTAGAACCTGCAGAAGATTTAAAACAAGACCTGTAGTCCAAGATCATAATAAAATTGCTACACATAGAGAAACTCAGAGAATGGATCCCCAGCACTTTTAGGGGGTATACCTGAGATTTTTAAGAATTTTCAACCAAAAAGTTTTATTTGTATTTACATTTCTGCTATTTTTGCTGTACTAAGCCGAAACAACTGGTGTTTCACTGAGATAATTATTCCATGAAGGCATCCTGCTTTTGCTTGAAGACATAAAGAACAGTAAAATTCAGAACTCTGCCATCAGTGAAACTTTGTTTTGATAGCTGGCCAAATAACTTTTTAGCAATTTGTGTGACATTTGCCATTTGAATTGGCCATCAGCTTCTAAACACTCATTCTTCTCATGCCATTTCTTCTAGACTGAACAGTACCTGATACTTTTAGTACCTGATCTCTGAAGTAGTTATATGTTGAAGTCAACACACCTCTTAATATCTTTTTTGATAAGCTAAGTGGGGTGATCCGTAGGTATCATCTTCTGAAATACATTTTCTATCCCACAAGTAATATTTGTTACTCTCTTCTGTCTTCTCTCCAGTTTTTCCATCTTTTTTTAATAAATGTGGACTACAGAACTGCATTATTCAAATACATCTCACTTACATCACATTCAAATAACTACAATCCCCTTCTTTTGACAGCTACAGGTCATGTTGTCACTTTTTGCAGCAAAATTGCATTGACAGTTTGTGTCAAATTGCCTGCGTGCTGTACATGTGCTATTTTTTATGGCTCAGCCTTAATTCTGCCAGTTATGAATTCTGTTCCTCAGTATACAAGTTTTTTATTATACAAAGCTAAATTAATTTTGTTTGAGTCAGTGTCACCTAGATCTCTATTTTCTGCTACTTCATTTCCTTTTTCTTTGGTGGATTTTATGGCATAAGTGTTTGCTTATTGCTTGCTTAGACACAGGTAGTCAAAATGATAAATAAGATCCCATACAGAAAACTATATATTTCAATGATTAACTTTTTCAGAACATAAAACCTAAATAGAGTATTTTCACCAACCCTATTAGTTATTCTGCATTTCAAAATGAACATTTCCATAGTTTTCAACCAAAGGGTGATGGAAATCTTCCCATTTGCTCATGGGTCTTCTCTTTCTCACATGAATCTTCAAGTTCTCAGAGAACACAGCAGTACAGCCAGCCTAACCTACTAAGGCATTGGGCGAAAAAACAAAAGCACACTGGTTAAATATGAAAAATAATTTAATTTCATGTATTTATGCATTTATGTTGAAGCAATTGTTAATGACTTCAAACTAATTTGTCCATTTCTTGTATTTTTTCCCTGACTTATGTTAAATAAAACAAGAAAGTGAGAAATGTCCCATTTTTAAAATTTTGCTTCCCTGTTTTGTTATTTATTCCTTTACTGACAGTAGCAAAGGGCAGAATTAGGACATAAGTGGAGTAGTTTCATCCCACATGTGAAAAAAAAAATCTTTTATTGCAACCACAATGGTTGCAATATTTATTTGAAAATTTACACCATCTGTAATTTTTTAAAGCTTGTAATTTTGTTGGAAAAATAATAGATTACACAAATGAGGTCTAATTTTAGCCAGATTTTTCAGATATATCTGAGGCAATGCTGAGCATTAGATAAATGTAATAGAGAAGATTTGGACTCCTCACACCTGAAAAACCCTAAAGTTTCTGTATTATCTGCTGTTTCAAAGATCTGTTCTGCTTTATTCGTCCTTCACTTTGCTATGCATCCTCTATTTTGCCACCACTTTTATTAAAATATCTCCAAGCAATTTACAAAATGGTTGTGCTAAACCTCAGATTTTGTCTTTTTTTTACAATAAATAGTCCTAAGAAGTGAGAAAAGCTTCCTAGATCACTGTGTCTATTATGGACTGTAGCGATTTTGTGCATACAATTTTTGAATTCTCAGTGATATACTGTGGATACCTGATCTCTCTGTTTTAACTTTGATCTCCCTTAAAAATTCTTGCTCCTTAATCCTGTTGGTTACATTATTTTTCAGGGTAAGAGTTATCTCAGGAGGTGTTTTGTTGGGTCATTAAATGAAAATGGGCTTTTATTCACATACAGGCATTGTGGACAAAAGGAGGCTTATCGTGAGGGAAACTATTTACAGGAGTTTATGAGTGCCCAAGTGAACTGATCTGGGTCTGACTACAAATAATGTTATAGTACAGGATGGTTTTACTATAAGTGCAATGTTCCCTTTGTTCATGATAAAGGAAGATACTTCACACGCTTACAGAAAATGAATGGTGCCAAAACCTCAATATGAGCTAAAGAAGAAATTTTGTTTCCCTAATGTTCTAACTAAACACGTTTTATGTTTCATGTAAAGGGTAATGTTATATTAACAAATAAATCACAGAGCCTATGCATCCAGACTTATTTTCTTCATTGCAAAGTGACAAAATAGCCAAGTGAAAGCCTGTGCTCTCTCAAGATGCCAAGGAGGAACATGGGCGACACAGTAAAGCTGAGTAATTGTAGAGTTTCAGTTCACTGCACTGGAGCAGGAGACAATAGCCTGTAATAGTCTGTACTGTGAGAGATGGTGCCTGCACTCTGCTCAGATTCCCTTGTGGAACAGAACATGATGAATCCAAGTACAGGACCTCCTGGCAGGAATCTCAGTGTCTCAACAAAGCATTATGAGGCTCTGTCATGCCAAGTGACAGAAGAACACAGGCTTAATACTTCTGTGTCTTAGCTCATCATATTTCCTATTTGAAATTCGAATTCCTTTTTCTTTGTTGATGAGTTGACACTGTATATGAAACAACATATGTTGACAAGCATATATGCCTGTAGATATTTGGTGATCAAATATGTTATTTTCAGATATTTCCTTAGTTTCTCCTGTGTTGTAGAGTGACTGCAGTTCCCTTGTTGCATTTCTGGTGATGAATCTGACAGAAGAATTTTAAAGGCAGGCAACAGGCAAGTGGGCTTTCAGATTATTGCTTAAGATGTTTTCTTTTATATAAAGCCTTCAAAGTAACACCAGTGGTTTGGTTTTTTTTGGGTTTTTTTTGGTTGGGCTTTTTTCTTACTTTGCATTTTGTAAATTTCAAACTATTTTACATAAAATGGTTGATAACATTTTGGATATACTGAGGTTTCAGGGAGGACTTCTGGATTGTTGCTTTTTGATGGACCTTAATAATTTCATGCTTGAATAGTTCAAACTCTCTCTAAATGAAGGGAGTGTTAAAGTTCTACTGAAGTGGAACTGATAGCTTCTCTTATGCTATGATATTTTGAGAAAACCCAGCTCTACAGTGTTCAGGGGAATGGGCAAAATATTTGTCTTCTAATTTTTCATCCATGCATATTACATAACACTGTAACTTGCATTTTTATTTTCTTGAAATGATGAAGACCTCAGCTGACAATGACAGCAGTTGATATGCCAAAGCTTACCAAACTAAATTCAGACATTTTGAAATTTCATCTAAAACATCAGCCTTATCCTTCTGCTATGTATTTTAATGACATTGAATGTTTCTTGAAGCACATCATGCTACTCCATGATGGTTTCTTTAATCCCTTATGGATTCATTCTCAAATACAGAATCCCACAAGTCTGCCTGGTCACAATGAGACAATTCAAAGTATGCACAAATTATCTAAATCTAAGCATAAAACAATTCTATAGCCTTCTATAAAACCAGCTGTTGGGTAATATTTCCTGTGACACCATAAGCCAATGTAATTCAGGGGACATTTTTATTTTGTAATGAACTGTCAAGAAAGAACTTAAAAGCATACCAAGAAAGAACTTTTGGTATATTACTAGTTAATGCTCAAAACACACAATCTTTTTCAAATTAAAATAGCATTTTTTTAAAGTCAGAATTTAGAAGTGGTAGAAAGCTTAGAAATGAAAAACAAGAATGAATGTTTACTATCACCTTCTTTGTATCAAAATATCACTTTTGTGCTTTGAATTTTTGCCTTTTTCTGTCATATTCATGGAAGCCAACATGACTTAACTAGAACTGGATATATATGAATAAATAATCAACCTACTCTTGAACACAGCTTCACCCTGAGTTGCTGTTTGAAAAAATAAGGTGAATTTAATAACATTCTGTCCTCACATATCCCAGAAGTATACAATTTTTTCTAGAAATAATTTAATCAGTAATAGTGAAATTAAAGGAATTAGATCACTTGAAGAGAAGCCTATAGAGAGGTGATTACTTAGAGACTGTCTGAGTTTCAGCCTGTCATTAATATTGTTTTATTTTGTCTTTCATTTTTCTCTCTCTACACTTTTCTCACTTGGAAATTGGAATACGAAGATACTATAGGATGAATTGTATTGAAATTATTCATTACTATAAAACCAGAATTTTTCCATAGCAAGTGATACTATGAAAAATCTGCCAAAAATTCTTTCTTTTTTCATTTAGAAGCCAAAATATGCAACTGAATTGTATTCTCCCATTTGAGTATCTTCAAATACGTTTGCCATTTGGACTGTTCTGCAAGCTGTAACATCTGAGGTGGACAAGTCTTATTCACTGTAGATGATGTGTGATTTTTTTAATAAAGAAAAAAAGGAGATGTAAGTTGATTCAAAAAGAAATTTCTTCATCAGGATCCATAATTTTCCTTAAGAACTATGTATTGCAATGTTTATGTTCATTTATTTATCTACTTGCTTGCAAAGGATAACCCATGATTCAGATCACAAAAAAAAGGTTTCCAATAATTTTTTAGTAGAAGAATGACAAAAACAACTTTGAAACAGGCAAGACTGAATTTATAAAATGCCTCTCTTCTTCCCTGCTTATTTTTTGATTGAACACCAGCTTAAAATAAATTTTCCAATCATTGAACAAAGTTCATGTTGTCTCTTGAATAATTCAAGAAACATATTCCACTAGCTACAAAATTAGTTAATCAGCAAAATATTTGTCATTCTACTCAGCTATAAAGTATTTTTATTCTAATAGTAAGTGATATGCAAAAATTTTTCTTCCACGTTAAATGTTGGTAGGTAGATGAAAGGAGTCCTCAATATAAAGTTTTTAAGTAAAGAATATATGTGCTTGATGATTGAGCAATTTCTTTTAACCATAAAATTGCTTAGGGAGCTAATATTTCTCTGTTCTAATGCAATCAGTTTGAATGAAAAGAATTTGTTCTATTAGAATAGAACTCTACTTGCTAACTTGCAGAAATACATTTAGTTGGTACAAACTATGCCATAAACCTTCATCCAAACGTTTTAGCAGTAGTTCAATTAGAGTTCATTGTAAGTCAAAAATTATTATAAATATGGTTTAGGATAAGAACTGAAAACCAGTTGTAAAATACAGAAATTCTATTATGGCTTTTAAAATAATAATAAGAATGTGATTTGATGTTAATTTTCCTCACTCATGGACCCAGTAGGTGAGATTTGCTCTTCAGGGAATTTTAGTGTGAAAAGTCCTGTATATACATAGGTCAGACTTCTTTTATATATGAATGCTAATGAGTATTCATGAGAGTCAGCTGAATCTTCACACTTCTATTAGGCACTAAAAAACCCTTGCTTTTGCTACAGGAAGACCTGAATCAAGACCCATGTTTTCTTTAGTCAGTTGCCTGTAGTTGCTACTTGATCCAGATTTAGTTTACTGTCTCACATGCCAGTAAAAGGTTCCTGTATATCTTCTAAGTTAGTGCATATTTTTTGAGCCCGATGCCTGTGCCTGCATACCTACATATAAAGATTAGAACACTTTATTTGATCCCAGCCTTAAGCCTTCATTTCCTTTGGAAAGTGCTCTAGAGGTATATACACGTATTATTTGCCTGAGGTCAAGAAGTATTTTGTTTTGCTTTGATGCAATGCAGCCTTAAAAATTGAGTTTTGTAGAAAACGCAGGATAGAAATTATTCATGTTTCTATGAAAATAGATACTTCTGACTAATAAAGCCAGAAAGAACTGTGAACTGCTTCATGTGCTCTCTGCATGGGTCATAGCTTTTCTTATAAACCGAGAATAATGATTTCCTACCTTGCTGTCTGTAAGAGCCTCACAGAGCTGAAAGCCTGGAATACTCTACTATTCCAGGCACTGTGCTGAGAAGGTGCTGGACCCTTCTCTTAACTCAAGATTACCAACACCAGAATCATAGCCCTTGTTTACTTTGCAGGGAGGCCTACCTGCAGTAAACCTTAAGATCTCCCTCTGTTAACCATCCACTCAAAGTATGCATCCTAATGAACCCTATCAGCCTGAATTTTTCTCAGTGAGATGTCCAGGTGGGTGAGGTGGGCTGGGTGCAGCAAGCAAGCCTAATTCCTCCAGGTTGAGCCATAGCCAAGGAGTCCCAGAAGGAAGAGGACTAGCTCAAACTCAGCCCTGCAACAGGAGCACAGGAAGGCAGACGTATCATAGATCCAGATAAACCTTAACTTGTCCATTTTAATGTCACCAATGATCTCCTCAGCAGTTCTCTCCCCAGTTATTCTGTTGTACTACTGAATAAACAGAATATAACAACTTGTGGAACTGATATACATTTGTCTGCTAGTCACCAGCTCTGCTTATGCATTTCAACAGTCTTGTCTGGCCAGTGCTGACATATGGAGCTGCTCAGCGATGAATCATGAAGGAAACATATGGATTAAACATTTATGCCATTAAGATTCCGTAGAAGCAGAAGATGGCCTGTGTGGGCCCATAGGGATGATTCATCAAGTCACCCCTATGTTTACTTGAGGGTGAAAGGAAACTTCATTCCATTTAATGTTGTATTTTCAAACTCAGTACTGCTTTTATATCCATTTTTAAAGTTCATTATAAGATAGTGTGGAGAAAAGCAGCATGACTTGGTAATTAAGGTGCAGGATTAGCTTGTTTAGCTGATGGCGTTCCTTCAAACTGCACTGATCAAACCTCCCATCTTTCCAGATGCAGAGCTACCAAAGCGATTTTATGCACAGCAAGGCCACAGATTTATATACCTTCCTCGGGCTGTATTCCTATTAATGAAGTCATCCAGTCTCTGGCTGTTCAGTTTTTTCAAAAAGCTGCTCAATATCTGACATTCTAAAAGTGCTATGTAGGAAATTTGACTGGAAAACAGGTTTTGGATTCTGCCTTCCATTAAGGATGTTGAAATCTGCAAAGTTAAACCAAAGAAAACTCTCACGCCTAAGGTCAACGTTTTTCTCAAAGGAAGCAATCTACAAAGCCCACATGCTCCTGCTTTAGTGGAAGTGGCTTAAATAAGGAAAGGGCAGTGTTAAATATGCTTTCTGCTCTGCTGGTCCTCCCATAACTCCCTGCTTTCCTGCTGCTGGGGGACAAAATGCCAGGATGTGTGAGAGTGGTTTACAGCTGGCTCTGAATTATTATTTCTGAGGAAAATTAAGCAGCTTTTGACAAGGCAGCTAGTGGCATCTGGAATTTATGTAGCAAGAATGCTTGAATTCAAAAGTGGTTTCCTTTTACCCATGAGGAAAATCATAGCAGATTTTCCATGACAAAAACCCATGACAAACTGGTATAACAGATGTATTATAAATAGGAGTACAACACACATGGATAATTCTTAGCCAGAAATTTCATGAAGCTTCTTTTATATTTTTATGCATATGAAAGTTTTATGTAGTTCATGCAGTATATGGATATGTGCATCTTATTCATGCATACTACTCAAAATTCAGTCACATAACACAATGCACATCCATTATGTATGATGTGATAAATACATGTCTCACACCAATGTGTAATCACAATCATTCTGGTTTAGCTTCCATTTTTCTTTCAGATTCTTTCTTGTTGATTTCAGTTTTGATTTCATCCAACCAAAATAAAGTCCCTGGAAAGTTTAGAATCAATACAAGTAAGTAAAACACCAGAATAATTTTTAGCTAAATCATTCTTCTGACAAAAAAACCAAACAAAACCGGCCAACCAACCAAACAAAAATTGTTTTACAATTAACTGACTTCAAAATGTTTTTGGGAGGATTTGGTTGTAGTGTTATAAGTTTGGGAGTTTGGTGCTTTTTATAGATGGCAACTGTTAAATTCTCTCCAAAAATATTTCAGTCCTAGCCCTTTTCAGGCAGAAAAAATAGGCAACAATGCAAAAATTATTACACCATATAGACATGCTATCACAATGATCTGTAATTCGCTTAACACAGATGTATATATCTGCATATATATACATATATATGTATAATCACTCACAATAAGTTGAAGAAAACTGTGATTATGAATCACGTTAGTAAACATTGCAAAGAAAAAGATTAGATTGAGCTTCAAATTCTACAAATGATGTAGCTTGTGGTTAACTAGGAATGCATGCAAATTGCGTGCAGGTCTGCTTAGGTATGACTGCAGAGATAAACTGCAGGAAGGGTGCATTTTCCAAGGCATTATGCCTCCACTCTGTGACAGATCAAAAGAATACTGATGTGGTACAAATCTCTGTACACCAGCAGAAATTATACGAATGAGCAACATGACTTGAATATAACTTGTGTTTTCGATTTGTTTGAATAAGGTATTGTACTGGGAAATCTAAAAAGAGGCAAACCCAACAGAAATCTACTGACTCTTTTCCTTCTCAATATGGCTCCTTTTAATAAAACCAGTCTTGTTCTTTAGGCAGGTGCATTCTTCTGAACAGATAACTAATAAATATCTATGAGATGTAGAAAATAATCTTATTGTCAATTAAATGCAACTTTTCATTACTTAAATAATCTTCTATCCAAACAAATAGATTTTTAATTATTAGATTTGCTTTGGGTTTCTACCCTTTTGTTTAGATACAAGATGAATATGAACTATTTGAGGTCTCCTTGGAAAACAGCTATTCCTTTTGTCGTTATTTGTCTAATTTACAGAAATATTTAAAATACATGACTATTGCTGATACAATGTTCTCTGCAGTGTATTATATTTTTTTCTAACAGTTAATGCCATGGAAGGCCATTTTTAAATGTTACTGAATCCTCTAAGCTATAGTTTAGAAAAAAAAATTTAACGTGACAAGGAAAATGCAGTCCAGCTTTAATGATCTGTAAGTTTTTCTGTAAATAAATAACTGACAGTCACTCAATGATAGAATTAAGAAAAGTGTGCATGAAAAAAGGAAATAAAATAATGAAACTATGTTTAGAATATTAAACAATAAATTTCTTAATACAGTCAACAAGCCTCTTATGCAAAGTTTTAGTTAAGTATAGCTTGGAAGAGGGGAAAATTGTGCTGTTGATTGAAAACAGACAGTTCAAAGTTCTTAATATATAATTAACCAATTAGGTCTGATTTACATGGAAAATGCTCTTGTATAAAATCAATGTGATTATGCCCACACAATCATGGTATTCATTCTGAGATTTCCCTAACTGACTAGTTATCAGATAATTCAAATCAAGTTATTGAACTATAGATGTTGGCACAAACTATTCCTATATCTCATTTATTTTTCTCACTAAAAAGACAAATCTACTTTAACTACAGAAATGAGAGATCAGAAACTCTCAATATTAGGGTCAAAGAAGTCTCTGAGTAGTGAATTGCACAAGCTGTTCTTGTGTTTTTCACTATGTATCCATCCTTAACCAATTAGATAGTTCTGACATGGGGACACTTGAGTCTCTGTTCTAATTCTCCTTTTCTAATTTTTTTTGACAGGTAATATCTCCTGACTTGCATATAAAAAATCTTATATTTTCGTGAGATTTAGCACCTTCTAATAAAGAAATATTCGCATATTGTTTGGGTATTTTTATTGTTCTATGTGAACACTGACTTGAAAAATTTAAATAATTATTGTACAAGTGTTTGGAAACTCATAAAAGCAGTCATAATTTAAGGATTGCTTCCACAGAAGTGAGAACAAGCAAAAAACCCAAAAGAAACAAGTAGAGGTTATTTTATGACTGGCAAAGTGTTCACTTTAGAAAATACCATCATATTTATTGATAAAAATATGTTTCCTCTGAGTCTGTTATGCTTTTCCACGATATGAATGGTATCATCAGATCATGAAGAATATGCAACTTTATCAAAATGTTACAGGCTAGCCACATGAACTTGACTTGTTTATGAAATCCAAACCTTAATTTAGTTCTGTATAGATAAAAATAATAAAAACCTTCAAAAATATGTTTATTTTGTATGATATTATCACACTTATTGTACAAAATACAAGAATTCAATTCGCCTTCCAAAAGGTCAAAAATAATTGAAATTCTAAACCATGCTGTTCTGATGCTCTTCTGCAATTATAAATGAAAATCTCTACTTTCTAAGTGGCATAATCATAAAAAGTCACTACCTAACACAACAATAATAAAATAATGGATGAGGTTATAAAACTAGGAGTGCATTAAACATGGTGAATTAATTTTCAGTTTATTGTCTGTAAAAGAGTGTCTCTGAATCTTTCATTAAATATCACATCTGTTTATAAAATAATTTTCAAAAACTAGTATAAATAGCAGGTTTTTAGAAATATTTTCAGGTGGCAGTCCAATAGGTTGTATTTTACATTTATTTTCTTGTTTAAGATGGAAAGAAAAACAGAACCATAAGGAGCAGTAAACTATTAAAGCTAAGCAATCTGAGGGAACATAGCTAGCCATCAAGAACTGTATATACAGATGCTGTTTGTATAAATGCGTGAACACATTTTTCATCATTAAATGAGCACTTTTATGTGGAGAGATTCAAGCAAACTACCTGGTGTTACTTCTCCCTCCAGCTGCTTGCTGTATTGAACAATGGGGGTGACAGAGACACGCATTGAGCAGTGCTATTAGTCTCCTGCTATCTTCATGTTTAAAGTAATATTCCATTCTTTTTCAAACTGTTGCAACTGAACTGACAAATAATCGAGGTCATCATGCTTTAGCTCAGATTATTTGAAACTGTGTGTTTTCTAAGATGTGGTACTCAACCAGCTTATTTTATAAGCAAATACAGTGGCTAAACAGAAGGCTTCTTTTTAGTGTTTTGCAAAATTGCTTTACAGTTTGTTAGTAGTATATGACAACATTCAGCTCACTGCAGAATACATTTTGAAAACACATGACTTAGTGCTATAATGGCCTGTTTTGATCGTGAATATTTTTCACTCAGTAGCAGTGATACTGAAATTTGGGTTCTGACTGATTTTTTAGGATTGTTGACTGATTTTTGGCAAAGGAATTGAGCAAAACAGATGGAATTGGCTAAAGTGGACTTGAAAAGAAATTGGCTGCTAATCTCTCTTCCATATTTTTCCTGTATTTGTTGTTCAGATTATTATTTTTTCCTGTTCATATTAAGGAAAATCCATTCATGTCATGAAACACTCTGATTCTTTTGTGATAAATGCCAGGCTTTAAACATTTTAGCCTTGTATAGGTAAAAGACAAATGAAAAGTGCAGCACTGACAACTGCTCATATCCTGCTTTAATTTATTAGCTCAGAGTGCATATAATAACATCTTCTGGAATTAAAAACCTAATATTTCACTGTTATTAGTGTAACAAATAAGCTGTTATTTTATATAGGTGACAGTAAACCCCAATGCCATAAATGAAGATCAATAATAAAGAGATAATACCTTCTTTGAAAGATTTATTATCTAAATACAAATTTTAGAGTGGCAGAATTCTGACTGATATAAAGGTGCCCCCTTCCAGTCTCCTGGCTGGCCCATGACAGCATAACCACCAGAACCCTCAAGCAGACTTTCTTCCATGTAAGTTCTTCCTTTCTGTTGTTTGCACCATGCATTCCTAGTTACCAGGGATGAGTCATGATTTGCAACAAGAGGGGCAGAAAGATGAATCTGCAGCCCTGGGAGAGTGTATGAACCCTGGAGCTCTTATTAGTGAGATCCTGTATGCTGGGAGGAAGGTAGAATTTGGAGTTAGTGCTTCTTCTTAATGCAGAGACACATATATCATCAAGTGTCACTGAAAAAAAAAATACAGTTTTGCTTTTCTTACTTCAAAAAAACATGGTCCTGAAACCCTAAAATAGCTGTCAGAAGTCATAGATGGTAGACACAAAACTGTCACTTACGCCTTCCTTACAATGCTCAACCTCCTACTCGTTGGAGCCTTCAAACTGTTTCAATGTGTATTTTGTTATCACTGAGTTGTGTTAAATGTAAGCAGTTAATTTGTTATTAGGAAGATGGGGTTTTTCTTCTTTGAATTTTCTGGAAGCTTCCCATTGGATTGTTTTGGGACATAGCTAAATAGCAATGCTTTCCACTGATCCTGTGAAATGTTCTGCAGCTTGCAGCATGCTGCAAAAGGCCTTGGAAAACCTTCCTCTCTCTTACCAGAAGCAGTTCCCAACTCTTGAAGTTCTGCACCTTTGCATGTCATCCCACTGTGGGAGCTCTCTTTGGAAAATGGTCTACGTCTGTGCTTGGAAGACGTTAACTCAGAAGCAGGCCATGCTGATTTTAGTAAGCAATTGCTTTAATTGGTCCCACACACAGGTTACAAGCATGAGGGATGCAGCTTTGCTACTCTCTGACGGCCTCTCAAAGCCTAATCACTCATTGGAGTCACTCATCTTTCAGACACAGGCAAGTGGGGCATGGACACCTGACCCTGTGGGATAACATGACTGAGTCTGCAAGCAGAGAGGGTGAGAATTAGAGAAGTATTAGGACAAAGGATTTATGGAGGTAGAAAAGGCACATAAAAGCTTTTGATTCCTTCTCTGTCGCTGCCAGCCAAGTATTGAGACCAGAGCCACCCAGGAAGCCAAATTTGCCAAAGACCCAGAGGAAGAACTAGGGCATTCCTCAAAAATTGTCCAGCACTGATGCTGCATTCTTTGAGAGACCTGCAAGCTTCCCACCTGGTTTTCCACCTAGGCACCTCTCATACACAGCTAGACCTGCACAAGCTGCAACCAACATCATAAACATGTGCTTGCTATGGGCAGTCCTTGCATAAAACACTAATACTTTATGTGGAAAACAACATCACAAAGTTACCGATCTGTTGTTATTCTACAAGCACCTGTGAACTTTTTTTTTTTTTATGTGTTTGTTCTACAATTTCAGTTTTAAAGGAGAAGCCTAATTTTTTTCCACATGGAGAGCATGATGGTGGTAGGGAGGGGAATAAATATCTTTCCTGTGCTAAGATTTGTGTGAAGGAGTGGGGAGAAGCAGGCCACTGTAATTGCTGTTCTTTAATGGCTGTAGCATTAAATAGCAGCCTGTGCTTTCCTTTCTTTGTACTTTATTGAGTAGATGAGATTCATTGATCTGCTTTCCCTCCCCTATTTTCTTTCTTTGTGAAGAATTCAATTCTACTTTATGTGCAGAAATTACTTTTGCATGACTTTTCAAGTTTAGTGAGGTCACTAGTCGGGTTCCATCTGTTACTGTATTCTCTGGAAAAGTACATTGCTCAGTTTTCTGTTTTATTTGCTGTCAGGTTTAAATCTGTTTGGAGGATAGCTTTAGGAAATAGTTTGTATTTATTTTAAACATGTCTGGTGATAGGGAAAGCTTTCAAGGGTTGACAGGTAAAAATGGCCTTATACTCGGACCACTGTTGTCCTGTATAATGTGGTAGTCCAGTGTCTAAACAAAACAAACTCAAATATTGTATAAAAAAAAAAAGTCATTTTGAAAGAGGGGTATTCTAAATGAAATAGTTATTTGCTAAACCTAGAGACAAGGCTGGAGAGAACAAGTTTGTTTGGGGTTAGAGAAGATGTACTTCTGCCATGTTAAAATGACCTCATGTAGAAAACCCCTCAAAACTGTACTGCTACTAATAAATCTGTGGCTATAAAACAAGGAATTGTAGGCGTTAGAGGTTTGGGAAATAATATATGAAGTATTCCCACAGAGAAATTAAAACAATCTTTCCAGTTTGAGTGCACACATTTTGATTCATATTTTTTGATGACCTGCATGGTGCCTAATGTAATATATACATGTATTAAAAAGTATTATTCTCTATGCAGTTCTAGGGCTTTTAAAGTAAATAACACCTCAAGGAAGAATACTTGAGAAATTAATAATGAAGTTAAAGAGTTAGAGTTATGCTTCATGCCTTCTGTCAAATGTTACACAGAAGAGTCTGAAGTTCCCTGCTGTAGAAGATAATTGAATTGTCCTAAAAAATTGATTTTTTGGAGTGGTGGCAACGTATATGTTGGTTAGTGACGGTGACCATACTATATCTTATATTTTATGTTATACACACTTTAATTCTCCTCTGTTATTACATAATCTTTATAATCTACATTCAAAACGTTTAAAAATCAATACTTCTAATGGAAGAATAAGGAAAAAGCAGGTCAGTAAGTGGGATACAGGAGAAAGGCTAGAGCAAGTGAGAAATAGAGAGCATAAAGCAATATTTATAGTTTTGAAGATATTTTCCTTCAAACCATGCCCCTTCTGCTGTTTAGAGGAAAAATAGTTGACTGTGTAGAATAAATCTATTTTCATATTTACAAATTACTTGACTTGACATTGGACATTTCAACTAGTAGTAAGTTTTCTCGCTGTCCAAGTTTCATTTCATGTGTGACAACAGCCGAATTGCTCTCAGGCACACCAAATTAAACTAGCAATAAAATCTGAAATAGCATCCTTTTACTGCACAATGACATTACTCAAAAGAGATTTAAAGCCTAAAACTCAAAAGGAAAAACATTTTTCTTATAAGGAGGTTGGTAAATTCTTCAAGTGATCACTAAATTTGTGACTGTATGGATTAAACAACACTGTTACTCCAGGAAAATAATATTTTGGTGTACAATGTCAGAGACAAAAACATTGATCAGAAATTCAGTGATCAATGAAAAGCTGTGACCACATTTACTCTTGCTTATTTTCAATGCAAAAGCGATATTATCAAGGCTTATTTTAATATCTTACTATTGAGTAGTTCATAATTACAAGTCATATTTATGGTGGGTGGTGAGGCACTGCAACAGATTCCTAGAAAAATTGTGAAAGCCTCATCCCTGGAAGTATTCAAGGCCAGGTGGGATGGAACTTTGAGCAGCCTGGTCTAAGGAAAGGTGTCCCAGTCCATGACGAGGGTTGCAACTAGATGACCTCTAAGGTCTCTTTCAAACCATACCATTCTATGATTCTGTGTTGAGCTGTAGATCTATATTAGTCTTGTTACTTATAAATGGTCTCCTTGTGCCTCAGCGTGGAACTCTTTTCCTTGCTGATGTTAGGAGCACAAATATCAAGACCTTACAATATTATATTAGTTGTGGTTTTTTAATACATGAAAATGCATGGTAGATGTACTTCACCTGTTCTTCTTCCTGTCTGAGCCATATCTCACATGAACCCCAGGAGGAGCATGCTGCTGGTCCTGCCTCCACAGAGACTGACCACTTCTGGTAATTCTGCACAATGGAATTTCTATGCAGTTTTCCACACTTCATGTCAAAATTCACTCTCTTGCCACTCTCTCAGCTACCTCTTACTGACTTTTGAGCCCTCTGAAATCACATGCCCTCAAATATATGAAAGATTACTCATCGGATGCAGTAAGAAAAATTCACTAGGCTGAATACACAGTGTTTGCTGCACATAACCTGTATTGCTAAATACAATAAAAAGTTAAAACTATTTTTTGAGCTCTTGATCGAGCAGGTCTGATTACTTTGGCTGAATGACTGGATGACTCTCTAAGCCACAAAAAATACTTATATTTCCTTTTCCATTGTTCATGTTCATTTCTCTATGAGTAGAAGATAACAGACAGAGAGAATTGAAAAAAGGAATGCAGTGCTAGGTTCTGACCTGCAGAATAGACACAAAATTCAGCAAAGGTTTTCCAGTGTTATTTAAAATGCTGTAGCAAAGTGGTTGCTTTCTGAAGTCAATTTCAGAGACAGTTTTTTCACCCAATTTACTTCCAATTTTTCAATAGACAGGAAGCTCAACTATTTGGCTGTACAGCAACTTGTGAAGAGTACTCTTTCACATGATAGCATACAACTATTTACAGCGCAAATTTAATTATCCAACATCTGGTTTCCATAGCAACTGAAGGACATTTACTATACAAAAATAGCTTGCACATTCGTTTCAACATTAATGCATATCTAAGATGCAACCTTCCAGAGCTTGGACTGAATCAGAGTAAATTTGTAGCCACACCTGATTATAAGCCGCACATCCGGGTAGGCGAGTAGACCACGGGATTTGTCCATATATAAGCTGCACCCAAATATAAGCTGCATATTACTTATTTTTTTTTTAAGCAAGGATCCATGTGCAACAAAGTAATGAATTAGTAACAGAATTGCGCCAGCGAGCGAGGTTTGGTGTCAGGTGCTCAAGTTGCAACAGTTTTCACAGACCAGGAAAGCCTTTAAAGGCAGCCCCAGGTGCCCTCCCCGGCCGGCTCTCACTTCCAGGTTGGCATTTCACTGGGATTTGTCCATAAATAAGCTGCACCTGATGATTAGCCGCACTACTGGGTAGGCTGGATTCTTCAATGAAAAAGGTGCGGCTTATAATCGTGAAATTACTGTACTTTCTTTTCATATAATGTCACCCCAAAACCACCTAAAATGTGGTATTATTTTGATGTTTGTTTTCAGTAAGAATTTTCTGTCTTTAAACCAAAGATAGGATAAATAAATATGTAGAAAGAGACTTAAGAAACTTTTCTTTTTGTTTTGCCAGTGGACAATTCCCTATGAATGGCAATTTGTGAGTTGTTTTCTAATTATTAGTCTTCTATTGGGAACAAAAATTCAGTGAAGACCTTTTTTTAACGTTATACTCTAACTTTAGGCAGTCATTACCCAAGCAAAATTACTGTTAAAGTATTTTTATTCACGGTTAATTTTTTGCTGCTGGAGGTTCAGCATCAGAATTGCTATTTTGCAGTGGCTTTTCATCGGTGATTGCTCTAGGGTGTATAGCCATAAAATACATTAAATGCAAATTCAGCAGTTCTAAATTCAGCAGTTGTAAGCCCAGAAAAACACAGACTCAGTCCAGAAAATCACAGACTTGAGCTGCTCAAGCATTAACACTTATTTAAAATACTAAATGATTGAAAATGAAGGATGTAGTCCAAATAAACAAATTTCTCACTGTATATTAGGTCTTGTTATATAACCAGAAGTTTCAGACCTGATCTTCAAATTCTATCAAGATATATAGTATGCTTCCATAGCACAAACAAAAATTAGTCTTTCTCAGAATGATATCAGTTAGTTGTAATAACTGTATTTAAGATTTCAGCACTTGGACTCATGTTTATATCTAATAAACTTCTCTTCCTCTGTGAGTAATACAAGATCATTGTGGTGGTGGTACTGTAGCAACAGTTAAACTCCACTTTCTCATGCACTCTTCCTTGTCACCCTTATCTGAGCACAGAAAAATGTCAGATTTTAAAATTTGCTCTGATGCTCAACGTGTCTGCACTCTAATGATCACAGTGGAAAATTAAGCATTCCTCTCATGGAGAAAACTTATCTGGCCGTTGTCTCCTGTTCAAGCTTTCCTGTGTACATGGTACATTTGAGCAAGAAGGGCAGGAGTGTGAAATGAAATGTCTTCACTTTGCATCAACAGGTTCAGATAATTTTAGCTGCTGGAATTTGCATGTAAGGGAAACAGTATTAAAGTTATAAAATGTTTAGTACATTGCAGGCCAAAAGCAACATCTTTAAAGGCATCCAGAAATGAACTGGAAATGAAACTGTTGGCAGTAGAGTAAAACATTCTCCTTGATATGCAAAAGAACAGCCACCTTTTAGACCTTGTGAAATAAATGGCAAAGGTCTACAGGCTCCAGGAACACATTTTAAAAATTCGTGTTGGAAGGAGGAAAACATGCTTCGTATAGCAGTAATTGCAGCTGAAAAAGTAACAATTGTTGTTTCCTTACTTACTAAATGGAAATACACCTTATCACAGGATACTGAGATGAATCATAAATCAAGAGATTGTGTTGTGAAAAATAACAGTTAAGTGAAAACTTGGCCCTTGAAGTTTGGAATCGATTCAGAAACAATATTCCACTCAACAGTTTTACAAGAAATCATGTTTATAATGAACAAAGGAGCAAAAATGTGAAGTCTGAATACTAAGTGCTGCACCTATCCATCCATCAAGGCAGCTAATATCACTGCTCTTCTGAATGGTAACAGTGCCTTGGCCTGGCTGGGATGAATCCCAGGCAATAATATCATGGAATAGTCTGCAGTCTTGACTGGACAGGAATGAGGCGGCAGTCCTCACTGCCTTTTCCAATTAAATAGAGCTGTTGAGCTGTGTGTCAGTTGCCTAGCCCCCACAGCTGGTGACAAAGATCCGATGGGACAAGTAGCAAAAGTAGACATTATTTAGAAGGCTGAAGTGCCTGGCAAACTCTCATGTATTAGACATATTCCAGAGCTTTAAAATTCAAAAGTCTCAATCTTTTGAGAGAGAATGAGAGAAACAGAAAATTATGTAGGACAGATTTGTTCTCATAACAACCGTTCAATAGAAATGGAAAAGGAAATTAACCCATTCTTCTCATGAAGGGAAGATTGAATCAGAGGATTAACTTCTAAATGCTGAAACTTTTAAGTAAATCAAATTTAACTGGAAAGAGAAGTAAGGTGATTATGTATTCGTTTACATGCTTCACACATTCTTTTTGAGACCTACATGATGTTTATGATATGCTGTTTTGCAACATTTAATGGCACGCTATTTTTTAATATGTTGGGAGTTTTTGTAATAATTGTAGCAATTGGAAAAATCTTTAATGTTTCTTTCCATTTCCATAAATATTTCATTTTTTAAAAAGCTTTTTTTAGGGTTATACCCCTGCCCAACTGCTTTGCTCTTTACACTACAGATTTCTCCACTGTTTCTCCTCTAATAGATAGAATCCGCCCTGTATCTATTTTGCACTGATGAATTGAGATACTAAAAATTTGATTTCCATCCTTGTTACATAAGGAGTTCTCCAAGTCACACTTTGCAGCACCGATATTTTTGCTATTGCTTATTTCTACTAGATATCAAAGCTCCTTTTTAATTTACTGATCCCAGCTTAAATTTCTCTTTTTTCTTGTTTTTTGTTTGTTGTTTCTAACGAGCTTGATGCCACTAAGATTAAAAAGGACTTAAAAAAACAAGCTGTAAAACAGCTTTGATCTCCTAAGGTGAAGCATATTTTTGTGCAAGACTTTTTCCTCTGAGGCATGTTAAGAGTTGAATTGATCTGGAGGGAAATGAAAAAAGAAAAACAGGTGGGTGAGAAATGGAAGAGGAAGAAAATGTGCGAACCTTTAATAAAAATTAGACCTGCTTACTTTCAGCTTGTGTTACCAGCTCTTTCCTACATTTTATTTAAAACATATAAAGAATTCAGGCCTCTATTTTTCCAAATTCATTGAAGAAAAGAAGCTATTTTCCTGAGAAATTGAATAAAAATTTGGCATGCCAAAGCTTTTTTCTCTTTGATATTTGAAAATGTTCCTTTAATTAGGCTATGCTCGAGATTGCATATTAATTAAAAGCTAAAATAAAGGAAATAAATCTATGTTGGATACAATCTAATCCATTGGATACAGATCCAAACAATTTCCTAGTTAAAAGCTTTTAATTGTTTAAAGAGTCTTAATGCCCCATAGCAACCTAAATCTAAGAATGGAATAAACTCTTCTAGATATGATGGACACATGGACTAAGATTGTTTTCTATAATAAAGAGCTTACTACTAAAATTCAGCCAAGGACCAGAAGTCAACATCAAACAAATATCCTGAGTGATAAACTGGCAAGATCAGTGAACTACAAGGTTATGTATAATGAGTAACTTGAGTCTCAATATGCCAGCTTCAAAGTCATTGTCATTTGATCTGTTTTGAGTTTTGCAAAAAACAAGATATGAGAAAAGTTTCTTAAAAAGTCGCTGTGGGTCTTTCCTAAGGACCCTGAGGAAGAGAGATTGTTGGGTTCTTTGCTTACTTGTTTGCTTGTCAATCTCAGAAATTCTTCTCCTGTATGGAAGCTTACAATTTTTACATGCTTAAAAGGACAGAATAATTTGGGATTATGTTCATCATTTATCACAACTTTACTTTCATTGTTGGTTGTAATTATTTATAAAGACATGAATGGAATTAAGCATCTGACTATCCTTTGTGCCGTTGAAAATCTCACCCTCTGTACATAATTTAGTGCATACCAATTAGTATTTCTCAGTTTGGTTTAGACTTTAGACTTGGTAATGCCTTTTGCTTTAGACATAAAATTGCTTTAGGAGGAAAGGGTTGTTAGTTTTCTGAGTATTTTTCTCTTTTGTCAGAGATTAAAACAATACTCTTCATTTCTTAGCATAAATAAAGATTTTTGTTTTAGTTCTGTTGCAAATAATGCTGCTTTATTATAACAGCATTGCATTTTCCTCCTCAAAGGGAATCTAGGTTTTATTTGCAAAATTTGGACCTGGAAAGTTAAGACATCATCAGTGCCCCTCACAATGAAGGAGAATCCACTAGCAGACTGTATTTAGAGCTAGTAGCAAATGAGGTTTGTAGTTCTCTTATTGTCTCCTACTCGGGTACAGTTTTCCTGCTCTTTTCACAACACAGTCCTTGACAAGTTTCAACATCCTCTAAACTTAGGGAAATTGTGCAAGCTTGACCGACTCTGATGATTCATAAGATTGCTCATATTGTTCTGAGATATTTCCAGAAAGAAAAAAGTCAATGACAGAGACACGAACCAATGTACAATTGTATTACTGGTCTTTGTGGTTGTAGAGCCTAAAAACAAGAGTGAAAAACAAGAAAAGTTCACCTCTCAAAGCCATTCCTTCTTAAAGTTACAGGTCTCAGGAGCCTAAATCATGGCACTCTAATGCCCAGATCTGATATTGATGAATTGCTTATTGATCTCAGGGCTTTCTCAATCCTTCTGGATGAGGCAAGGAAAGAGGAGGCAGAAGAATGACAAGGGCCATCATCTATTACTGCACAAACATGGAAGAAGTCTCAGGAAGATATATAATTGGAATAGTTGGAGCCTGGTGTACATTACCCACAGTGAGGAGAATAAAGAAAGACTCTTGCGTTTCCTTTCCTAAGGTGCACTAACAGAGGCCTCAGGAAATTTCTTGGTTTGGAGAAGCTGCTGATTCTGTGATTCTTCAGAAAGAACAGTATGTCCATGTAGTGTTCAGCCAGACTCATGCCATCTCTGTTTTCCCTTATTAAAAGAAGCTTGCTATGAGCAGAGATTTAAAATAATGTGAAAGTCAAGTTGGAGCAAGAATCAGAAAACTTATTAGAGATGAGAACACAGATCTAGGTTATGTCAGAGGCTGAGGGATTTTCACATGTAAAATTCTGCAAATGTGATGCTTTGCTGAGGTTGCCTTATCTGAGAAATGCTCATTTATCAAAGAGATAGGCAGATATGTTTTAGCTCTATAGCTGAATAAGCATTTTTTTATCTCTCCTAATTCAAATAAAAGCATAATTTAAAGATGAATCAAGCAAATACATAGAGCAGCTTTTATTCAACTTCTAAACAGCAATTTAATTTTATAACAGCCAGCAGAGAGCAGTGCTACTTTGCAGTTTGAATATGATCACATTACAATCTTGAAAGCTTTTTCAGCAGAAACTTACCAATGTTCTATCTAGACCTTTTTAAACATCTGCCTTTATAAAATTTATTATCTTATGTCAGTCATGAACTTTTAGTAGTTTTCCTCTGAAATTAATCAGGAGTAACTGGAAATATTCTGACAAATAGGGCGAAGAAATTTAATTTCTATTCCTAGAATTCTTTTGTTTAACCAATATATTCCAATTTCTTCCTCATTCCTTTAAATGTAGTATTAAACTGCTGTAGGAAGAAAAACAGAAAGACTATTCAACGGTCAATTGGAATTAAGCAGTAAATAAGTACAACAGACATCATACATGCTTTCAAACAATCCTAGTGCTGGGAATTTCCTATTTCCCCCTCTGGATGCAGTGAGAATATCTGAAGCTACATCATGAAATAGGGAGTCTTATAACCGGTGGAAGATAAAAAAAAGATATTTCATCTTCCAAAAGAAAAAGAGAGAGAATTCATGGCAAACTCTTTTCATTCATTCTTACATCTTCTTGTAGTGAAGGCAGATATGATTGATCCGATATCCATGTAACAACATAGCTTTTTTGAGATATATTTGTCCAGACAGTCATGGATTATCTGGACAAAATTGTGAAAAGTGAAGACCAGAAGGTGTGATCTTCAGAGAATCCTGCATGCAGAATCTAAATCTGAAGTAGTACTATAACTGTAGCCAGTATAAATGGTTATGAATAACAGGTTGCCAATCTGCCTGAACAGATTAAAAACACTATATGTACTTAAACCCAAAAGCAAGTAGTGTTATTAATCATATCTACTTGTTGGGAGGTAAAATTCCCAGCTGAACATTGGGTACTTTTTTTTTCTTTTTTTTTTCTCTTTTTTGTTTTTAGTTATATGCTGAAAACCTTGAAGAGAATTAGATTTTTTGAAGAGTATATTGCCATTTTATTCGTTTTTCCAAGAATACGTTTAAAACACTTGTATGATCATTGACTTGCCATCATGTGTTATGATTCATAGGGCTCTTTAAGAGTCAGGCTTATTTTCTTCTTGGACCATCCCAAGGTACTTAGGAGAATTTTTATCCCAAAAGAGTATCTAAGAATATCTAAGAATACATTACACATTTTTAGTGACAATGTAATTGATTTTTTTTTAAAAAAGGCGTGAAATATCAAGCTTATGTTACAGCTCTTAATCTGACTCCTGACTGTGAATAAGCAATGGAAAATCCTTTAGTCACAAAGGGAGGTACCCTAAGTAGGCTGAAATCATCTTTACCACTTGTCACATTCAAAGCTGTGTGACTTCAGCATTCGTGTCAGTGCTCTGAGCACACCAGAAACCCAGTGATTTCTAACTCTTTAAAATAGTGTATTTGGTAATTTGTGGCATCCAGAGCACCAAAAAGGGATATACAGATGATTACATAAAAATAATCACAGAGGACTATCAAAATAGTAATTAACTAGTGTGGTATCCCCAGTGTAAGAGCAATGTAAGGCTGAACTACAACTCATGCCTCCTGTTGGCTTAGTTAATACTGACTTGAAGATCTCTGAGTTCAGGTCAGAAGTCCTTTTATGCACCTGACTATCAGCTGAGTCTTTAGCAAAGGCATGCTTTCACAGCTGAATCTTGCAGGCAGCAGATGATGGTTATAGCATGTTTACCGTTACTAATGGATGCATTCTTTGGGTTCTACTTACATACACAATGGAGCTTTGTATGAATTACTATCAAGCCTGTAACATTTTGCTTTTATATCATTGTGTGGTTGCCAATAAATCTTAATATCTTATTAAGCATAAAGCTTCTCTAAGAATTGAAAAGTGCTTCGGGGAGGTGCACGTTTCCATGTAATAACAGCACTTTTTTTGTCCTCTTGATTTGGTACACAGTGCTAAATAATGAAGATTGGAACAGTGAAAAGAAGAATTGTATTTGTAAAAAAACAACAGGCACATCTTTTATAAAAAATTTACTAATACTCTTTAAAGAGAAAATGGTATTTCTGTGTAAATGATTCATTGAAACTATCAATGGTAAAGGCTTGGTAACAGTTAAAAAAAAACAACAGTAACATGCTTCAAAGAGAAATGTATAACATTTGGGTTAGATGTTTATTGCCTGACAGTATGTGATGTTCAACTAGAGACATCAAAGCTCTGAATAAAGCAACTGTTAAATCATTTGCCATGTGATCCGTTATGCGAATGGTCGGTCTGATAAAAGTTGTGTAATTCTCTTTTTATTTTATCTGATACACTGATGCCATTTAAATATTTTTTTGAATATAGATATATATAATGCAGTTCTGCATTGCACTATGAAATTAAATATAAGTAATGATAGCAGCAGGAACACAGTGGTGCAGAGACAGGGTAAGCCAAGGTCAGTTGTAGTCACTGCCCTGCAGTCGCAAACCTTTTCAGAAAGGGAATGGATCAAGCAAGATGATGAGTCATAAAGCTGTAAGGAAAGGGGGGAAAAGAGAAAGGAAAAGAAACATCCTTGGGGATATAGCTTGCTGCTACAAGCTTATCAGTGAAATTAAACTGCATTCTGAGCCTGACCTGGGTGTTATATTGGATTCCACTTTCTTTGCCAACAAAGTGGACATGAAGGCCTTACAGATGGCCTTTTGCAAATTTTCAAAATATTCTGCGGACATAAAAAATGAGATTTGTCCTCACGGCAAATCTGCCATAACCAGGAAACTATAGCTTTGATGATCCTTCTTTTGTTGTTAAACAAATAATAATTCACAGCAAGACCATTAACTTAATTGTGTCTGAGAACCTGAAATGTGACAATTTCTATTTAAGGTCATCAGAAAAACGTGCTCCACATTCCTATAATATCTGTGATGCTGCTATACTGTAGAGGGGCATCTGCACAACAGGAGATGTTTGGTTTCCCAGTTATTTGGCCTTGTGGTTATTTAATTGCCATTCAAAATTTAAGTTATTTTAACACTCCTGACACTTTCTGATGACAATTTCTGTGACCTTAGTGTAAAGAACTGCACAGTTAAGATTTTGCTGGTGTAATAATGCAAGCAAGGTCTATGATAGGTCAGAAATGGCTATGCATGAGTGTGCCCTACATTGTTGAATTTGTTTTTTGCGTTTAGCTGCTTTGTATCTCTGGGGAAATCTTTTTATTTGGATGTAAAGGACATTTTGAAAATTCTACCATACACATCATTTTAATGGTTACTGCTGCTCAGTTGCAACTCAATCAGCTTCTCAGTGGAAGGAAACTCTCATAGTGATCACGTTATCTGGGGACCATTGGAGAAGATCAATGAAATTAGAAGTTGGTTGAAAAAAGTGAACAGGAAGATTAATTCCATAGATTCATTGATAGGCAATCTGAGGGCACCATATCCCTATGATTCATTTATTCTGTGACACCAGGTTTTGACAAATAAACAGCAAGGCAAAAAATCCTTTGATATTGAGGGAGGTGAAGAAGCAAAGTATTTCTCTGATTTTTTAAAATTCTATTTTAAATTTTTGAAGTAAATTGTAAGACTTGGCTTCTCCAGGATTGTTCTATGAGTTGGGAATTGATTTTCCGAAGAATTTTGACCCTGCAAGTATTAAACTTCATAACAAGTCTCTTACGTGTCCATGGCAATTTAAGTCCACACTTTCCAGGGTGAGGGAAGGACATGTGACTTTGCTTAATACTTTCTTCTTGCTAGTCACAATTGCCAAAATTCCAACAACTTTGTAATTTTTTTCTCTTGAGTCTTCTCTTTTCCAAATTTCCACAGTCTTCTTTAAAATATCTGGGTCTTGAAATTCTTATACCTAAATCAGAATGCTTTTGAAAACCAGAAGAATTGATTAGGTCAAATGCAATGGTAATAAATGCTTTCTTCACAATAAACCAAAAAGAAAAGGATTAGGATGCTGATGGAAGTGGCCCTCATGGAGTGCTGGAAGTGAGAACTACTGAAATGTTTTGAGCAGAGTTGAAACAATCTGCATCAGATCCTTGCAAGATCCAGCTATATTTTCTGTTCTTTTCTGCTGTGGAATGATAGTTATTCAGCTAAAGAAAACTGCATTAAAAATTGTGTGACATGTCTCTGGACACAACCTCTCTCAAATTTAGCTGTCTAAACTGTACATATCTAGACTGAGCCTAGTTAGTTGCCTTAGTTACTTATTTAGTCAAATGAAATATGTAAGCTCTTTGAGAGGGCAGTTCCTCTGGTCTGTCTGAGGATGTCAGATGAATGATTTAGACTGTATGCCTACTGTTTAGATATCTCAAGTTTCTCCAAGTAAATTCAACTGTTATTTATACAACGATGAAAGGAGAGAGAGAACAGGGTGCCCAAAACTTTAGCTCCAAAAGTTGTGCAGAGTTTAATGGAGAGTGAGATGCATAAGTTAGGATGAAAACCAAAACCATCAAAGCATTGATTATGACAAATACCCTGAAGAGTGATTATTCTTTTATTGGTTTATTCTGGTCGTTTTTATTATAAACAAAAGTGATTCTTGTAGAGGGATAGGAAAAGATACATTTATGCAGAGGTAATGCTTTATAAAAAAATAATCAAACTGTATTACAAAGCTGAGTTGTGCACATGTGAGTGGCTTAACTTTTCCTAGCTTTCTTACATAGAAAGGTTAGTATTGGCCATTTTTTCCTATGGAAAAGGATGCCTTAGGTAGGTTAGATAGGTAGGTAGATTGATCATCTTGTACATGCATTGGTGTGGTATAGGGCACAGAGATAATCAGACTTTCTAGCTACCCAGAAGATTGTTAATACGCCATAAAAGTTTTATGTTGAATCCTTTCTTGCAAATCTGTTATGCATGTCACTTACAATAATTTAAGATGTAAACTCCATTTGTTCAGAATGCTGGAGGCACAAAATAAAGGTTCTGCAACCCCCTCCTCCCACTCAGGGACTCGTATTCCATATCAAAATTAATGCAAAAAGCTAAGAGGGAAAAACCCCCAAACAACACAAAAGTTAAAGAGCAAGAAGTGATCCATAACCTAAATAGTATGAAAACAGAATTCCTACAATTGCTGAACTTTTCTCCAAGTAACAAACAGTTGCTTCTTTGTCAACATACTTTTGATTATGGCAATATGAACATAAAATTCTGCTTTGAAACATGAAGCTGTAACTGAACGCAAAGAAACACTCACATGGCTCCTTCCTATCATATTTTGAACAGAATTTGAGCACACAACTTGAACACTAAATTTTTACAATTGATACTTGCTTACAAAGCAGTTTTCCTTAAGGCTTGTGCTGGCTTCTTAAGGCAGCACAGATCAATCTGACTAACAAAACTTTTTCTGAGTTTGAGAAATGTAGGACAAAAGCTTTAGATATTTTTTAAAGTGTTTGATAATGTACAGTAATTTCATGATTATAAGCCGCACCTTTTTCATTGAAGATTCCAGCCTACCCCAGTAGTGCGGCTTATCTATGGACAAATCCCAGTGAAATGTTCAACCCGGAAGTGAGAGCCAGCTGGGGAGGGCACCTGGGGCTGCCTTTAAAGGCTTCCCTGGTCTATGAAAACTGTTGCAACTTGAGCACCTGACACCAAACCCCACTGGCAGTGATTCTGTTACTAATTTGTTACTTTGTTACACATGGATCCTCGCTTTAAAAAGGAAAAAAAATGCAGCTTATATTCAGGTGTGGCTTATATATGGATAAATCCTGTGGTGTACCCAGCTACCGGGAGGTGCGGCTTATAATCAGGTGTGGCTTATAATTGTGAAATTACTGTAATTCACACTATACTATCAAGTAAATTGACACTGCAGGGTGATGATGGGCAGCACTTAAGTTGGATGAATTCCCATGATGAAAATTGCACACCACTTCCAGGAATGGAACGAACTCTTTGGAGTTTAAGAGGGAGTGAACTGCCATGATGCTATTTACAGAAGGAAAAAAGCTTTTTGGTACATATTCTCTCTCACCTGTTGACTCTGATGTTAGGACAATCCCATTTAGTATTGATTTTATCACCTGAAAATATTTAGTCTTTAGAATAAATAAAATCTATTGTGAAGCTTTGATTTTGTTACTCTGTATGGAGAGAGCAAGAATGCCAACATACAAAAACAAATACATTAATCAAACTTTATTTCATTAACAATTCTGCAGAGCCCTTTAGCAAGAGGTTCAAACATTACACAGGTAAAGTGAACTGTGTAGCCTTTATCACAGATGGCTACTTTTGTGCTAGGCGGTTTAAGTACTTGAAGCTTACTGTAAAACATGACTGTCAGAAATGTTTATATCACCTAATAATTAACTGAAAAGAGAGAAAAATGGATGTCAGGATGGTGAAAAGTAATTCAGGCTTCTGTTTTTTGTCAGTATCCATGAAAGCAGGGCCCTCCAGTAGCTGGTACTGTGCCTTTCTCATCACCATACGTCTAGTTGTTATCAACTCTTTCTGCTTCTTTTCTCAGCCTTCTATGTCCCAAACCAGTGTCTTTTGGACTTGCTCCTCTCATTTCTCCCCTGTACCCACAACCAAAAAAGTCCCCTCTTGCGGGGTTTTCTCACATTTACATCCCTGTACTTTGAGCTGGTGAAGTCATCTTCATTTCACCATGGGTCTGCATGGTAATTAAGATCACCCTTTAGACTTACAGCTTTCTCCTGCTAAATAAAATGCAGTAAGGATTATTTTTTTGGTATGCGAACATCTCTCATCATAACATTATGAAGGGTGCAGTGTGCTGCAATTGATTAAAAAAAAAGATTTAATGTATCCACAGCCAAACCTTGACTAAGAAATTTGGGAGTTTCTATATTTGAAACAGGGCTCACCTGAGTATAATTCTTCCAGATTGTGAATATTGAGTTCGTAAGATAATTTGGCCTTTATTGGTTTCATTTTAGCATTTAACAGACAAAAAATGTGCCTTCTCTACATAAGATAAAATAAAACAAATTTTTTTAAAAAATTAAATATTTAAATTTGGCATGCTAGCAATATAACTTTTTAATCAAATAGCTTGTCTCATGTCTATATATATGTATGAAAAGTTTTAAATTCAATTACTGCTTGAATCTCTGTTTTGGTAAGCTGTATCTCAAAAAAGTTGGAAATACTTTTCAAAGCTTTCTGAATTCAGATCTACAAAACACTTTCTCCTTGTTTGATTTATTTTCAATAGTTAAGTCATAGTTAAAATGGTTAAAGGCTGGAATGATAAAAATGTTTCTAATTAAAGATATTTGAAATTTTCTATGAATTAAAAATGAATTGGATTTTTACTTTTAATTTTGGATCTAATTCAAGTCTGAGTAGGTGTAAATAATTTTTTCTGTACTGTATCTAATTCTATTCATATCTCTATATTAAAAACTAAAGTTCTTTTATCAACTAAACTGCCATCTTTGTGTTGTACCATAGGTAAGGTGTGTTAGGCATTGTACCTAAGTACTGTAAATGAAATGCTTTAATTGATTTTTTAGGTTAATTCTATTAGTAAATCACCTAGTAAAAAAAACCATACCGAGATCGCCTTTGGCACATGGATAAAATAGACATCACCACTCATAGCCATCCACTTATTGTGTCCTTTGAACACAATAAGAATTCAGAGAATTGAGAACTGATATTTTGTATTTTGTATAAATTCAATCTGCTTGGAGCCAAGTAATTTTTAGTATAAATACCTGTATCTAATGATGAAGACGTATTGCAATTCTACCTTTGTAAAATTGGTTTCTCACTTGCTTATATATTTCTCTTACTTGAATTTTTCTATAATAAATTTATCAATTTATCTAAAGGTTCAGTTATTCTATGATACAACAGTAATAGAAATTACTCTCCAGCACATCACTAGCAAGGAAAACTGGTGCTCATTTTATATTTATGAAGGACTCCTGATACACCTTTCTCCACCCCATTATTCTTGTGTATTATCTTATTTGTTGATTTGTTGATAGCTTTATAATGATGGACTACAGTAGGAGGCAAATTAACTACCTGTGGGTCTGGCTCTATAAGACTGCATGCTGTGCAAGAAGCACTTGGTTTGGGGAAATTGGGTCTTTTCTTTTTAGAGCCACTGAAAAACTACAGCTGAAAGAGAAAGATGTTTACTTATTGAGATACTTCAGAGTCGGTGTTGATGGGAGTGTGCATGAGAGAATCCAGGAGACTCGGGTAAGTACCAGCATCTTGGTGATGTTCTGCGTGGTGTTTGGACTGCCTAACAGAAGACTGAAATCAGGATTTTCGTGATGGCCTTCTCCAAAATGGTCCCAGCTCCAGGGCATGACAGCCAGGCAAGGATACAGTTGTGGTTCATGGACAGCAATGGTTTAAGACCCCTGTGTAGCAATGATAGGAACTGAGAAACTTCTTGAGACAGAGAGAACCCATAAAGAAAGGACTGACTTAATTTTGATCAAGGTAGAGACAGACTGCTGCCTATGAAAATTAAGAAGGTCATGCAAGATTATTTAAACTAGGAACTGGAAAAATGCTGGCAAGCATGGAGAAGCACATCATTCAGATTGATTCAACTTGGCAGTATAACCTGAGTGATATGCATCATACCTCTGAAAAGGCCAGAAGGGAAATAAACAGAAATAGAGAAGGCAGCTCAGTTTCCCTAAAATGTCAGCTAACTAGTCTGGGAAAGCTAAGCCAAGGGCAAAACTAACAAAAGCTGCCTTCTATAACAATTCTAGAAGCCTTTAATATATATTTTTTTGGTTACAAACAGCAACCCTGTAATAATATACAGAGGCCTGGTGAAAGAATAATTAACAGGATACTGTGTTGCCAGGCTACAAGGCTTGAAGGGTGATAGAATGAAAAGTACAGGTGAGGGCAAACTATGTGAAGAAAAATGCAAAGTTTAACAGCATAAAAGTATTGTGGGAAAAGAGAAACAATATGGAACCCTGTGTGGAAATCTGATACTCAAATAATAATAATAATAAAAAAAGAAGTAATAATAGGATCAAACTTTGGGCTTTTTAATCTGAAGAATGATAGTGTTCAGGTAATACTTTAAACTGCAAATGCAAATTTAAAACAGGTTGCAATGGGATGAGGTTTTCACTATACTTCTACAGACTGTCATTGCTGCATCAAGACAAGAGGCAGAGATAAGTCTGTTGTATGCAGAAAATGCCCACTTCCTAGAATAACTAATCTTAGAACTCTTACCAAAAGCTGCCATTTGAGCTTTGGTCCTGAGTAATGTACAGGGCCTAATTCAAATAGTATTAGTTGAAGAGCACTCTGTAACTGCAATCAGTATAAAATTAGGCTTAATAGTTAAGTAGGAAAGAATAAGCCAAACAAATCCTGAAAACAGAGATTCCATTTCAGGAAAATTAATTACATACAAATGAGGCTATTAGCAAAAATACCCCCAAAATTAATATTCCAAAAATCCTGCAAGCTGCCTTGTGGCTGTTTGAAGATACTGTATTGGAAGCCCAGGCAAATTGCTCACGAAAAAGAAAACATAATGACCCAGTAAAAGTCCTGTTTAGCTAAACAGAAAACTTAGAAGCTACTGTATAGAAATGATTAACTTTAAAAACCAGGAGAGTTGTCCAAATGAGGAGAGCAGCAAAATCACGGCATATAATATGTACACAGGAACTTACAGAAAACATAAATGAGTTTGGAAAGATACTCAAATGAATAATAAAAAGGTGTTTAAATAGCTCAGAAGATGAAAATCAGCTCAGGAAAGCTCGACCATCTGATGACAGAGCATGTGAAAGTGGCATCTGAAGATAATGTCACAGAAGAGAATACAAGATTTGTTTTCTGTATAATTTTATTTTTTAACTGTTAAAGCCATTGGGAAGTTTCCAACATGCATTGCAGTTTTTAGTAGCAGATTGGTTAGAGTAGCTGTATCAATTTGACCGAAGTATACAGGAAGAATTTGACTACACAGAGTAAGTTAGATAACAGTAAGTCACCAGGATCAGCAGCCATTCACCCAAGAATGGGAAGGAAGTCAAATGTGCTAGCCAAAATGTGTAACCTATCATTACAAGGAGTCACTGAGTCATCAGAGGCCTGGAATATCACCATTGCAAGCCCCATGCACACACAGGGCTCTGGAGAGGCTGACTGAGTCTGTGGTTAAAATGGAAGAGCCAGTATTGATGTATGAGACTAGTGAGAACACAGATAAACACAGACTGTAAAGAAAGAATCAGCATGGCCTCTGGGAAGGCAAATCCTGCCTTGCTAGCTTGTTCTCAGTATCTGGTATATGAATGAAGCTGTCAGGAAGGGAGCCAGTGTTTCCCTGGCCTGAAAAAATCCAGGTCCAGGTCATGGGAAAAAGGCACAGGCTGTTGAAGAAATAGCAGAAAATGTGCAAGCTGATAGGACCACAATGTGCAGGAAGGACAGGATCACTTCATCTTGCCTGAAGTCAATGACCCACAGCAGACCTGCCCACCTTCACACCTGCTCTGACAACCTTGCCTCACTTTTACCCCAGTTAGGAACTGGGGAGGGGCTGTTTGCAGAGGTGTAGATGCCCAGGTGTGCAGTGTGTCTGTACCCTACTAGATGTTGAGCATAAAAATATGCTCGCTTGTCCCGAGCCACCAAGTGAGATTTCTTGACCTGCTCACCAAATGAAAGAGACCATCAAGTTGGTGACTTAAACTTTTATATCCATTGATTCATGTGTGTTTTCGCACAGCTTCATAAGCGCGAATCTTCTCCCACTAGGGAAGAAAAAGACAGCAGGTCAAGAGGTACCTTGAAACTCTCACTAATGAAAGCCAACAGTCTTGTTCCAAGATCCTGAAGAACTTTACCAAGACCTCTGCTCTAGTTCATAGTACATCAAGTGACTTGCACAAAGCAGCAACTAATATCAGTATATAGGGATCCCTGTAATATATTCCATGTCAAATGCTTTCTTCTTGATGTGTATTTGACCAGATGGGATTATAAGGGCGCTCTGTCACAGAATCATATAGATCTGATCTGACTGAATCACATCTTCCAGCACGGACATCAGTTGCAGAAGATGGACTTCACTAGAGTCTTCTGATGTGGAGAGATCCTGGGAATTTGTGCATCAGTTCTCCCCCAACAGGACCACTATGACCCTCCTACACAGTGAAAATTCATGCCAGATGTTGGCATGGTCCAGGCTAAAATTATCTCAGAACATATACAGGTCAAACTTGTCCCAGACCACACAACAAAATTCTGGAGACAGCCTCTCTGTGTATGGAGAAAAGCAACAAAGAGCTTCTGAGAACATGACCTGAGTGCATGTCAGCTCCTGCTGGTCCTGGTTGCTCTCACTGGCATTTGGGAGCCGGTTCTACAGGTTATGATAACCAACACAAACAATGTAGAGAAGTCCACACTAAAGGTTAGTCCTTTTTCATTCATCTGCTCTAAATCCATAAAAGATGGTGCGTCCTCTGCCAAGAAGCAGCAATGTGCTCCTTGGCATGCCTCTTCTTCTCTGAAGTGTAAAAGTGCTTGCCAAGATCCTTGTCTCGGTAGAAATGGATGACTGAGCATATGGCAGTACCCCACATCCAGATGTATTTCAGGGTCCAGAATATTTTTCCACTTCTCCCGATGTTCACTGAAGGGATATGGATTCTTGCAAAGTGAAGCCAGCCACCTCTCCAGTTCTCCAAATCCTTGCTCAATGGTTTTATCACTGTGCCCTTCTGCTAAGGGAATCTTCCAGTTATCTAGCTATATCTAGTTATAGTTATTTATAGCTATAAGAGCTTGGCATTTTCCTCCCCAGTGCTTCTGCATCTCTAGGTTCAAGTGACGTGGGAGAAATCCCCACATTCCTAAGGAGCTTGTCCACTTACCAGAGTCCCTGAAACACATGGGGCGGGTTTGTTTTGTTTTTGTGATATCACTTCTCTATCATCTTTTCAGGCAGGCAGTTGCTAAACAGTCAACATATTGTTTGTCTGTTTTGAACAATGGGATGTGGTGAGACGGACTTCCCAGCAATCCAATCCTCTAGTTAATTTTGTCCCTGGATAAAAAGAGCCTGGATATCATCCAGTTATTTGAAATCCCTATTAATTTCAGTCAGATAAAATAAATTCAAATGAGAGTATTTATTTATATCATACACAATTGGCAGTATCATAAAAAAGTAATTATGAAATACAAGAATAAATATATTAGAAGCCTCAAATGCATTGATCTATTACAGTGTGGTTAAATTTAAAATATCTTTCACTCTTTCTCTTCTCCTCTTTCTCCTACTTTTTTTCATTTTTTTTCCCTTCAGGTGACACAGCTTCATCTTGATAAGATCTGCCTATTAGTTCTAAACTTTCCTTAACCCACTTTGCCTAGTAAGATGATGTACAATAAGATGCATGTGCAATCTGAAAGTCTGCTGAGAAAAAAACAAAAAAATACTTTTTCCCCTTGAACCATTATTCAGTTGTGCAAATGCACATTGCAGGCTCATCTCCAGCTTCTCCTCCACCAAAATGCACAAGTGCTTCTCTGCAGGACTGGTTTCAATTCACGCATACCCCAGCCTGTATTGATGCTGAGGACTGCCTCCACCCAGATGCAGGACTTTGGAGTTGGCCTTGGCCTTGTTTAACCTCATTCATCCACTACTTGAGCATGTCAATGTCTCTCTGGATGGCAGCCCGTCCCTCAGGTATGTCAACCATTCCACTCAGCATGGCTCAGAAGTCATTATGTTTCCTTAAATTAGGCTTGTTTCTGAAAGTCGGTGCCAGCAGACACACAAGAGGCATAATTGAGAAATCACTTGTTTTTCCAAAAACTGATTTTGAAATTATTGGATTTTAAAAGAATAAGAATTAATTGGATACTGATGCCTTTCCAGGACATAGAGAACATAAGTGATGAAAAAGTATTCAAAAGAATTAGATTTTTCTGGGTATCCATTTTGGTGATGCTGTTCCCTAAAAAATGAAGCTTGAAGAATACTGTATGCAGGCAACCAAAAAGAATGAGTTCACCAGCATTATCTTCCTGACTTTGTTTATAGACTTGAGCTTATAAAATTCCATAACTGAGCATAACATTTTCTAAGTTCTGTTTAGATGGGATCATTATTAAATTGGCACTTAATCACAAAAAATACAGAAACAAGCTAAGGTGAATATAATAGTTTTATGTACATAATAGGCTGGGAATCCACATACTCCATGGAAGTAGAGATGTGTCTGAAAGATAGGCAGCAACCCAAATATAAAGGCACCAAGGAGGAAAATACAGAGATATGCAGGTGACTAAATCAGAGGTTAGAGATATGGGCAAATCTAATCATTCCTTAATTGCAACACTAGATAAGAAAACTGCTGGAAAGAATCCAAAAGGCAAAGTCGCTTTAGATAACATCCCAGTTTGGCTGAGTAGAATTCTTTGTTAAACTGAAGAAATGGAGGTGCTTTAAAACTGCTGCCAAAATGGCTAACCAGCTTTCTGTGCGGGGGGGAAAAAAAAAAAAGATTTGTAAATGCAGATGAAGAAAGAACATATGAGGAAATACGTTCAGATGCTGTCATTTACTTTGTTGCCTAGAGACACTGTGAATCATCAGAAAATTTGGAGATAGGCTTACGGGGGTAGTACACTGTAAAGCACTTGTCCTTTATTCACGTTCATAACTTACATAAGTGGGTGCCTTTAAATTCTTTTTCTAGTATAGTTATTTAAAGATTTAGCTGCAGCTGGAAATAAGATGCTACTGTCTTAATGAAGTTCCCTTTCAGCATGGATTTAGAATATGAATAGCTTCAGAATTTACACAGCTTTGCAGGGATCTACTGTTAATTTCTGTGTTACTAAGGATTATGAGCATTATGCATTTAGTTTGTAATGAATGTGAACTATTCTCAAACGAGCTACAATTATTCCTCTAAAAAATTTGGTGTCTACCCTCCAATAATGAGTACATTAAAGTTCTTAGGCAATAAAAGCCCTTAATGTAAACAAATGATAAGTATTTTAACCAGTTACATTGCTGCAGCAGCATTGCTTCCACATGGCTTTTAACATTGCAAAATTTCCTTACACTGGGAATGGCAAAAAACTCCCACCATGGTATCTGCTTTGTTCGCCTTCCCCCTGATTCTTGACCACAAACACTCGATGCTATTGTCACCATCAGCAAGCTTTGGACAATTGAAACCTTCACAAATATACAGGGATACCCTTCCTTGCCTATCCCTGCTGAGGAGTTTATAGCCAGTGATTTAGTAATTAGTTTATAGATAGTTTATAGTCAGAGATTTCTAACTTTTGTGATACAAATAAGGATCTCATAAGCTTCATCTTCATCTTCAAGTGCACTCCATCACTCTGATAGGCAAGCAGAACAAAGGCTGCATGTCCACAGAGTCATGTTGGGTTTTCTTATCAAAATCTGCAGAAATCACAGCTCATAAATGCTAAGTCAACATAATTTTATGAGAAAAATTTAACAGGTTTTTCAAATTGTTTTGAAGCTGCTTTAGTAACTCAGATAGATAATCAATAAAGGTTTATTTCTCAGTAGGACAGTTGGAGTAGGATATTTCAAGTCAGCCATCTGCCCAGTATGACAAAGGAAAATACTTTGAGCAGCACTCATATCTTTTGCCCACTGCCAAACCTGTAAGACCAGATTTGTATTTACAGCCAGGTCAATTGATATGAAGAAGTGCAGAGTCAGATTCATGCCCTGAGGGCAACTGTATTGTATTTTATCCACCCTAAAGAAAGGAAAAATAAAAGAGAATTATATGAAACAAATGTCCATTTTTAATGGAACACTACTACAGGTGCCCAACTCATACACTTTGTAATTTACTCTACAATTCAGGTGATCAGCCTGCATATTACTGACTGTCCTGGTTTGGAGGACAGGTGTCTGCTAAGAAAGGCAGGAGCCTTTCTTTGAAATGGAGAATGTAAACCCCCTTTCCCCAAATTTTTATAATTTCCAAATTAAGAGGCTCTCAGGCAAAGATATGGGAGTTAGGAATAACAGTTCTTTACTAGGGAAATTAAAATAGAAATATTGTACTACAAAGAACAAACCCCAAACACTGAAAGAGTGAAAATACAACCTGATACCCCATCAGTCAGGGTATTGGTAGCAGTCCCACTAAATGGTGGCTGCAGTCCCCTTGCAGTGACAGATGTGGTTCAGTTGAAGCAGTGCTCTTGCAGAAGGGTGCAGTTTCCCTCCAGAGGTTTAATGGTGATGTGGAAAATTTCGGTTTTCTTCTGGAAGTCCAGGGGAGAAAGGGCTACTCAGTTTTTATCTTGATAAGAAATTTTGGGCTCTTCCCCCCCCGCCCCGGCTGGAGCAACTTTTAATGAGATGAAGTAATTTTATCAATCACACAGTGGGACTCGGTGGGCCATTAACAGAAGATAACACCCTGAAGGAAGGATGGGTTGTGAAAAGATAAAGAACAATGTCCCATCTTGGTTTCGATGGATGGCCCATTAGCAGAATATCTCCCATGGAGATAAGGATCACTGCTCACACCCTCAACAGATGGTGATAGAACAGATACCTTTGATCACATCCTGTATTGTAGCCCAAGACACTGACAAATGAGTTTGTCAGTAATGTCAGGACTATGGGCTCACATTTGGAGTTGGGAATGCTTTCACTTGTAGATCTTACTTGCTAAGAGAAAATAATGAATTTATTATTCATAGAATGGTTATCAAAATATCAATATGCATTCACATAACTAAAAATAAATTAATTTATATGTTAATTTTAACCATCAGTTCAAGGAAGTATACCCTGGAATGAAAAGCACATGTGCCACAGAGTCACTACCATTTTATGCTTTGAGAATGGTATCCTTCTTAGAACTTAAAATTGGAAACTAAATATATCCTCAAGAAGGAGCAGGAATATGTTAGGGATAGAATCAAGGCAGGGAGCCCTGAAACTGCACCTGATACTCCGATTCACCCACCATGTGATAGCACAGATAAATTATTTAATATCTGCTTCTTTTATTTGGAATTATGTCTTCATGGAGTGATATCCTGTAGCAGTGCATTCTGCTCTGGCTGAATATATTTCATTTCCTTTGCATGTGTCTTGCTGCCATGGAAGATAATAGAAAAATAAAACTTCCAGGGTTCTACCTCCTGCCAGTTTTGATAGAATTTAGGAAAAAAAAAAGCAGAATTTAATCCTAAAGACTTTCATGATGTTCTTTCATCATAATGTAAACTGAAACAGTTTATCCATCAAACAGTTCATTTTAATGCAATGCTAATTATGTTTCACCAAAATCCCCTTAAATCTTACACTGTGCTTGGAATGTAGTCAGTGTTTTAGTATTGTTATGAGGTTTTAAAACTTTGATGAGGAAAGCTAGAAGTATTTTGGGAAAAAAGGTTGAATGCCAGCCTTAAATCAACACAAGACATTCACAGCCAGGAGGATAGCAAAGAGGGAGGAGCTGAGTCACGTGAAGACAATTGTAATGAAATTTGGTAGATTTGGCTTCTGTTTTCTATTTTTAAAAAACTCATGATTTTAAGACATTTCAAGAGATAATTCTGCAAAGCTTTCAAATTGTTACATCCAGGAATTTTATTAATAAGAATACAGGCGAAGCAAAGTAAAAGATGACAATATGTTTCTCTGTCATTAGCAGTGTGTGTACTGTGCTTTGAAAATACATGGTAGTTTTGTACATACTAAAATCCAAAAATTTCACCTATTTTACAATGGAGTCAAAAATAAAAAAGTGAAAGCAAATCTTCTAGCATGAATAATTAAATAAATGTAAACCCAGAAATATATGACTTTCTTTTTAATGGAAAGTCTGAAATTCAGTTTAATTTTATTTTTGTTAACGGCCATTTTCTGCCAGTTACAATTTCTGTAGGTTTCAGTCTCTCAGCTTTTCTTCCTTTTTCTTTACCAGCTCTTGGAATGAATTAGTAGGTTTGGGTAAGAACCTTGTGGATTAAGGAAGGCTGAAAACAGTGCATTTCATTTTGGAGAAAAGCATCAATGTGAGAAACAGATCTATAGAAACGGACTTTTTATGTGCACTTTTTTGCCCTTAAATATCAGCAGTCACTCTTCCCCCACCCCCTCCTCCTTTTAAAAATACTATTTATTGACATATATTTCAGGAAATAATATGCTTTGCTAAATTTCTAGTCTCTTTGCTGCATTTCTCTTCGATACATACCCCCTAGACTTCTGTGAACAGTTACAGAAATCTATTAATTTTCATTTTAAATATACTGAAAAGATGAAGTCTGACCTCCTGGGTTCTCCAGTCCACCAGGTAAAGGACATCAATTACTTAAGCATCTATGATATGAGCTAGTCAGTAGACTGGTTCATAAAATCATAGAGCAAAAGGCTATGCCCTCCCTTTTTAATTGCCAAGCAAACCTGACAGATTTCACATGTGACAGAATAATTATTAATCCATTATTAATCCACTTTTATAATATAATTCTTACTAGAATAAAAGTTTTGAAGATAAAATGTAAGGATGAGAAAAGTCTACATATTTCACCTAGTATGTAATAATTATCCTCTATATTATGTATACAGGAAACAGTATAGATTCCTGACATTTACAGAGACAATTTGTTAAATATATGTAAAACTTGGATCTAAGCTCAAGGCTTTTAATGGCTTGTTTGACTTGCCTCTCAAGTAAGAATAAGAGACAATGTACAAGATTGAATAGGCTATTTTTTTTCCCTTCAGGCTTATCTAATATTCCAGGGATTTTCATTAACTCTATCATCATCTAGTATGGAACTCAAGAATATAAACACCCTTAATAAAAAGCAACTATCTTAAATAAGGTATTTTCCACATGTATACATCATGGAACACTTCTCAGTATAAGAGGACAATGCTGACATATCTAGAATCTAAAATCTTTCACAGATTTCCTAACTCACCAATTTATTTTCATTTATCCTTTCACCGTAACCACACACACACACTCATGTACACAGAAAAAAACAGTGTCATCCTGCTATTCACTCAGTGTGTGTGCTACAGCTTCTGTTGGTTTAACTTTCTACCTCTCAGGCAGAGTCTGCGTACAGTAATTTCCCGACTATAAGGCGCACCGGATGATAAGGCACACTTCCAGGTGTCGGCAAATATCCAAACTTTTTCCATATATAAGGCGCACCAGACTATAAGGTGCACTTATTTTTTTGCAGTGAGTATCCACGTGCAACAAAATAATCAATTAGTAATGGAATCACATGATCACGGGGTTAATGGCAGGTGCTCAATTTGCAAACATTTTTCACGTAGCCTTTACACACAGTTCCAGGCGTCCTCCCTTTGCCATGGGCCCCGGCACTCCAACCCGCCATTCTCCTGCACCCTGCAGCTGCCCCCGGCACTGGGCTGCTTGCTGCTCAATGCTCTCGCTGCTTGCGTGGCTCTCGTGGCTCTCACTGCTTGCAGCTCTCTCCTGCTCATGGTCATTTGATTGCAAGCTTCATGTTTGTTGCTGTGCAATGTGAAACAGAAATTGTTTTGAGATCCCTTCAATACTCAAACTTTTTCCCATATATAAGGCACACCCAATTATAAGGCGCACTTCTGGGTTTCGATCAAAATTCGAGGCTTTAGGGTGCGCCTTATAGTTGTACTCTTCCTATTTTGTAAACTGGTTGTCACAGTAGACTCCCTTCTGCATTGGCTCTTAGTCTTTGTAGATTTTGTATAGTAGATTTGAATACCATTAATACCTGATTAATAAGATGTCTACCACAGACCATTAAAATCCATTAACAGGTAAGTGAAAAATCTTGAGTGAAGCCAGTCACAAGTTGTGTGTCTGTGGCAACCAGATGATTATTAATCCTTTTCTGAATAGTTTGGAGTTTTCAGTTTAGGTGCCCAAGTCTGGCTTTTGTAGCTTTTCCCCTGAGATCAGAAGCTAAATCTTAGCTCTTATGAATATGTATGAATATCCTTCAGCATTTTGCTCCTATGTGTGAATAGTTGTCTGTTTTGTGAGTGAACAGATAGTCCTTGGAGAAAATAAAAATAATAATTTTTGTACAATATGTTTGGTAGTAAACAAAAATTTTTCTTCTTTACCTCCATTTTTTCTTCTCTGCACAGATAACATTTGAATAATATTTTTTTTTCTTAGGACATTAATTGTATTTTTCTTTTTTTTTTGGGATATCTGAAAAAAGTATAAGCATTCCTTTGGTTTTGCCTAGAAACCTATATGATCTTGAAATGTTATTAATTTCATTTTCTGCTGCCATTTTTGTAATTGTGATTCAGCACTCTTAAAGAAAAAAAACCAAGACAGCTGAAGAAACATTGGCCAGCTGTACAATATACTCTGACCAGAATTTTCCTGTAACAAAAAGTTGTGAAAAATTCCAATAGCTTTAATTACTACTGAAAACAGTGTGATTTCTCTCTGCAGAATTCATCCTAGGCCAGCCATCATTTTCAGATCTCTTTTTGTGTTTAGAGAGTTGGACACTAACATCTGTGTTTAACAAGGAAAGGCAAGTTGAAACAGAACTATGCAAATAAGTGCTTTTCGTGTGTCCACTCAGTACCCTAAGTGGAGCAGCAAAATCAAGATTTTGCTGAGGCTCAGGTGCCTGGCCCGTAGGAGTTGCCCAGGAGCAAGGTGTGGAGGGAGCAACGATGGGGCAGTGCTGTGCTGCCCAGCAGTTGTTGCCTTTTGTAGTTGCAGTGTCCCTGGAGCTCTGGGCTTTGTGTTTTTTTCAAGCCTAATCCTAAGCATAACCCTAATGAAAGCTTTTGCTGAGGATGGTGCTGTCTAGGTTTGGAAGACAGGTGTCTGCCAAGGAAGGTGGGAACCTCCCTTGGAGTGGAAAATGTGACCCCTTTCCCTCCAGACTGTTATAACTGTGAAATAACAGTCCTTTACCAACATTTATATGCATAGCAAGACAAACAAATAGTAACAATGGCAGAAACAACAAATAAAACCAGCAGAACACAGCAGGGTTGGGCAGGGATCACTCCCTTGGACAGCTCACTGGTGATGCCTTGTCCAATGGGCAGGGGTGCACAGGCAGTGACCCCAGCAGGGGATCCTGGGCTCCAGGCAAAGCAAGCACTGGCTCTTGTCTCCCAAGCAGCAGAGCAGCAAGCTGACAAGCCCCAGGCACAGTGCTGAGGGAAAAAGAAATATAAATGGGCAAAAAGGTAACCAGTAAGATAACGTGCTGCCATGGCTGCTGAGTTGCTCGCTGCCACCAAAAGGAAGCAGCAGCCCCTGGCCCCCAACCCCTACAACATTCCAGACAGCCCTCACCAATTGTGATACTCCTAGAACCAGGGAAGAAAACAACCATTCTGGAAATAAAATTAAAAAAAAAACAAAAAAAACCCCAAAAAACCCCACCCCTAAAAAACAACAAAAAATAGATGTGGCATATAATCCATCCCAAAGACAGGTGCCAAGATGAAAGATGCTGAGGGAGAAATGTTGGGACAGTGCCGTGCTCTGTCCCTGGGGCTCTAGGCTTTAAAGTTTAGTGCAGCCTAACCCTATGTTTCTTGCCACGGAACAAAGCATAGAGAGAGCAATGTTGGGGCAGTGCTGCCTTTGGCATGCCTTTCACAGCTGCAGTGTGTCTGGAGCTCTGGGCTTTGTGGTTTTCTGAGCCCTAAGCACAGCAGTGAAAGCAGCCTTGGGGTGAGGCTGTTACCAAACAGAAAGGTGTGGAGGTAGCAATGTTAGGGCAGTGCCATGCTCCCTTTGTCACATCCTTTGCAGCTGCAGTGCCCCTGGAGTTCTGGGCTTTGTGGTTTTCTAAACCCTAAACTAAAGCTGATGCCTAATCCTAAACAGAGCAGTAGAAGCAGCTTTTTGACTAGTCCAAGGATTGTGCCAAGAATGGTGTGGAGGGAGAAATACTTTGTTAGAGGAGTATTGTTTTTATTAAATTAAATGGAGAGAAACATGCCAAAATGATACTCACTGATATGTCAAAATCAGGGAAGAAGTCAAGCAAAGAAACAAGAACAGAAATTGAAGAAATGAAATGTTAAAATCCTGAGAATATTCTGAACCTAAGCGAAAACAATGCAAAATAAAAGTGAATGGGATAACACAAAGAGCAGGGAAATGGATTGGAGCTTGCCCAACTGATCCCCATGGAAATATTGAAATCAGGGAACAAAGTGTAAGAAACACTCTGGGCAGGAGATAGAAAAAAAAAATGTAACTGAAAAAAAATATTAAAATTTGGAAATGGAGTGTTTACTACAAAATGGACTGAGATTAAATGAGGTGTAGTAAAAAGGAACAAACTTGCCAAAATTACTCACAAAATCAGGAAGAAAGGTAAACAAAGAGACAGGAGAAGACATTGAAGAAATCAAATGCTTAAAAAAAGAAAATTCTGAACCAAAGAAAAAGCCATAAAATGGGATGAAGTGCAGGGAAATTGTACCAAAGCTTTCCCAATTGACCCCCACTGAAATGGCAAGATTTCAATGAGAATCAATTTTCTTTCCCGAAATGAAGGATTTCCTTTTCAGGAAAGGAAATGAAATCTTGAAATCAGAGAACAAAGTGTAACCAACCCTCTGGACAGGAGACATGATCAAATAAAATGCAACAGGAAAAAAAAACCCAGAAAATTTGGCTACCATTAAATGCACCGAGATACATTGAAACACTGAAATCAGGGAGGAAAGGTAAACAAGAGACAGGAGAAGAAATTGAAGATATGAAATGCTAAAAGAAAAAGCGAAAATTCTGAACTAAAGCAAAAACAATAAAAGCAAATGGGATTACGCAAAGTGCAGGGAAATGGACCAAAGCTTACCCAATTGATCCGCATTGAAATCTTGAAGTCCAAGAACAAAGTGTAACAAGTGCTTCGGACAGGACATATGAAGAAACAATAATGCAACTGAATCCAAATAGAAAATTTAGAAATTGAGTGATTATCATGAAATTGACTGAGATGAAACATGCCAGATTTATACTCATTGAAATTCTGAAATCATGGAACAGAATTAAATGAATGTACAGGTGAAGAAATTGATTAAACAAAATGCTAAAAAAAGAAGAGAAAATTCTGAATTGGAAGTGAAAACAATAAAATCGCAAGGGATTACAAGAAGAGCAGGGAAATGGACCAAACCTTGCTGAATTGCTACTCTTAAATCTCAAAGATATTGAAAAAAGTGAAACTAACTTACTCAGGTGGACTTCTAATAAATTGAAATTCAATCTAAAAAATTAAAAGATAATTGTGAAAGGAAGTGGTTGTAATCAAATATAATGGGAGGATACAAAATACTCCCCTTTAAATGCCTTTTGTGGTTGCAACAGCACTGGAGGTCTAGGCTTTATGGCTTTCTCAAGTCGAATCTCAAGACTAAGCCTTAAGCGAGGCAGAGCAGTAAAAGCAGCAATTTGTTGAGGTGCAGAGCACATGAGTATTGCAAAGAAGAAAGGTGTGGAGGGTACAATCTTGGGGCAATGCCATGCTCCTCTTGGCATGCCCTTCGCAGCTGCAATGTGCCTGGAGCTCTGGACTTTCTGGTTTTCTGAACCCTTACCCTAGGTGGAGCCCTTACCCTCGGGGCAGCAGGAAAATCAGGCTTTTTCTAAGACACTGGTACCTGGCCTATAGTTGGTTTGAAGACGAAATTTTCTGATGGAGCAATGTTGGGGCAGTGCTGTGCTTCGCTTGGCATTCCTTTTGCAGTTGCAGTGTCCTTGGAGCCCTGGGCTTTGTGGTCTTTTTTAAGTTTACTCCTAATCATAACCTTAACCCTAAGTGAAGCAGTAAAATCAGGCTTTTGTGAGGCTTAGGTGGCCAGCCTCTGAGTAGTGCCAGAAAAAAGGTGAGATGGGAGTAATGTTGGGGTAGTGCCATGCTCCTATTGGCACGGTTTTTGTGGTAGCAGTGTCCCTGGGGCTCTTGTAGCAGTGTCCCTGGGGCTCTTGGGTTTATGGTTTATTCAAGCCTAACTGTAAGGGGACAAGTAAAATAAGCAATTAGAAAAAGCACCTCAACATTAGTGAGATGCTGAATCACAGAGAAGTGCATTATACAGAGAAAGCACTGTTGGCAAAACCATGAAGCAATAAATCTATGTTTCAAGGACATGTGTCCAAATTCATGGCTTCTCCTCCACAGAATATAAAACACTTGAACACAGAATATTTGAACATTAAATTATCTTAAAACTCAAACCACTAAGAGTAAGCCAGGAGATGATTGACGCAGTAAAACAAGGAACATTCTGGCACAATATATTAAGTGACTGTCATTGGGCTCTTTCCAGCTCAATCTATATCACTTTACTGTTGTGCAGCAAAGCAATATTTTGCCAAAAAAATTAAAGACCATCATGTACTAACCTGTAGATCTGACTGCCAACCAGAAGAAAAGCAAAAATTCAGCCTTTGATTGTAGTTTTGTAGCATTCATCAAAGACTCATGAAGAGTACAGCTAAAAAACTCTATGGTCTTTCATGTGGAAGCTATCAGACTATTCTGACATGTTGTATTACAGCTGGAATAATTCCTTACTCTAGAGCACAAAGATGAATAACCTAGAACCAGCTCAGGATATGAGAAGGAGAGGAATTATATAAATACAAAGCCAGGTTCTGCTTAGCAAGGACAAACAAAAAACTTCAGAAAAAGAAAGGCTTCAGGTGATGATGTATCTAATTCTAAATTTCCTGCTCAGATACATTAGAGTGGGATGGGTTGCTGATTAGGTACAGTAATATAAGCAGGAGTTACTGCTACTGCATAATACAGAGGACTTGGACATTGACCTACAATGCTACTTCATCACCTGGGTTGAATCATCAGCCAATATTAGCTACCTAAAAATTAGCTGCCTAATCTATGCTAGTGATGTGAATTCCTTCAGTGGAGATAAATGAACCTCTTCAGTGCTACTATTCTCATCCCTAGGTAAGTATTCGCAGTGCATAAGATGAATTGTCCTTTGGAGATGCCTCACTCTCTGTGAATTTATCTACATTATTATGATAGATCAGGTACCTACATGTTAGGTGGGTTAAGCTGGATATGATAAAATTCATGCTTATGCATTTGATAGTAATGGCATTTCTTCTGTTATTAGCACAAATCCATGAGGGCATATCTTACTATCTTAGTAAAATATACCTTGGGAACCAAGGCAGAGAAATTTGTGAGGAATAATTTTGCCTGAGAAGACTGATTTGCTCCAGAGAATAAGCTAAGCAGTCACTGATACAAAAATCTCTCCATACCAAGTCACAGCAGTTATAAATGAATGGGAGCAATACCTACCATCTGTGAGGTTTAATAACATCAAAAGATCTTCTATGCAAAAATTATCATACAAAAGCATAATGTAGAATAATAGCAATATCTAGGGAAGCACATCTTAATATTACTGTTCTTTTTTCTCCACTCTTGGAAAAATAGACACTCGAAATTCATAGAAAAGTATTTAATTCCTGTGCGACATGAACTGTAATTTTTCATTTGATTAACAATGCTAACCTAACTTTTGCAATAATAATTTATAGACAGTAAATTAAATAGTATAAAAGTCTCCACTTTGAACAAATATGAAATGTCAGTTTTTCCCAGCTGCATGTGGTGTTAAAAATTGATTTTTTTCCCCTCCAACAATTCAGAAATGTTTCTTCGCAAGTGGTGATGTTTACTCTGTGTGCTTACATGCACATTCGATGTAGGAGACTGAATCCCTTAAAACATAAAGCAGCAGGTTGGTTGTTAAGAAAGCTGTTTAAGTCAATACTGATATTAGAAAATAAGAAAATGTAGGAATCACACACATTGCATGAAGCCAATACAATAAGAAAGCAGTGGATATTGTTTTTTCTGCAGAGTAAATGAAAGAAGATAGCATTCGATAAAATCAATCATGAGGCTACTTTTAAGCACTTAGGAAAAACTGATATAAGGAATGGTATGTAACAACATGTAGGACGCACAGAGTAATTTTAAAATGAGTGACCATTACATGCATTTTAAAGATACACAACTTCAATCAAAATATATGTCAGTATGACATGAGCAAAAAGATTTTAGTGTTGTTTAAAAATATCTTGAAAATTCTATTGTCATTGAAAGTTCATTAGAAATGTTCTTTTCTTCTCTATTATCTACTCCATAGTGTTTTGACAGATCTTATATGCTTAGCTGTAGCACTGATTAAAACAAACCTGTAATTTTGTAAAGTAATAAGAAAATAGTATGCACATTAAAGGGGGAAAAAGCAGTGCTAAGGGTGAGACGAGATTAAATTTAATTCTAAGAATGTTTTATAAAGCACAATTTGAAACAAAAATGTAGCAATTTTATGGAATTTATACCTCCTCTTTACAAACTTTCAGAAAATTACCTGTTATCTGCATTAGGATCTTTTGGGCTTTGCTTTCCCCTACAATACCATTGCATTTGTTCATATTTCTAGAAAAGTAAAGGTGCATTTTTAATAATGAAGAAGGTGATTTGGACAATAACATCACAATTTTTGAAGTAATCTTATAATTTAACTTTGAATTCTGTGGTAATCGTGAAGTTATTTTGAATAACCTGATACATTCTGAGGTCAAGCATCATTGGAGAAATATCTGTTTTCAGGGAATTAATTTAAAATTCAGCCTTGGAAGAAGAAATACTATGATTAGTGGTTTTACTTTGTGAGTTTACTTTTGATGAACATAGATGTATAGTAATGGCATTTATTCTGTTATTTCTGTTAATTTTAAAAAGGCTTCTACATAGAAAAGCTGTTATAAAACAGAAGATGATATTGTAATAGAATAATAGAATCATGTAGAAAAGACTTCTAAGATCATCAGGTGCTATCATTAATACAGCACTGCCAAGTCCACCCCTAAATCATGTCCTCAGGTGCCACATCTGCACATCTTTTAAACCCCTCCAGGAATGGTGACCCAACCACTTCTCTGGGTAGGTTGTTCCAATCCTTGTTTCTTATGACTGAGCAAAAGAATACACACCATATGACATTTGTTCTTCATCTGGCATGACCCTGAAGCATTTCCAGAACTAAGACTCATTAGTCATTAATCTCGTCTGCAGGTTATTAAGTATCACAGTTGCCAGAATTCATGATGCTCAAAACATTTTCAAATGAGGAGAGCAGGAGAGGGTTTTTGAACTGCTATGCTTGGCAATGACTTAAGGGTCTTGAAAATGGATTTAGCTCTTGGAACAAACTCTTTCGGTAAACTTGGAAAATGTGTTTCCTGCCTGTCTTAAAAGCATCATGAGAAATAATAGCAGTTATGTCTAGAAAACTGGGCAGCTGCTGTGGGTGTCCTTAAAGGCATGAACACCTTACCCCAAAGGGAACAGTTTTAACATCAGTCATGCTCAGGGTTAGGCACTAATGGAGCATATAATTTTAAGTTTTGAACCCTGATTCAAAAGAACACCTCAGTTTATATCAGTGCTTAAATTTGTGCACTTGTCTGAAAATTTATTCTTAGCTGGACTGAAGGAAATTAAGTGATTTTTAGGAAATACAGAAAAGATACTCATTTTGATGGCTATTTAAATGACAATTACTTGATATTTAATTCCTCACTATCCCATCCAAAACTTGATGCTTCAGAATAAGTTGTGCTGTTAATAGTTTCTCCAGTGGAAACTTCAAATGTATCTTAGAGATTTTAATAAACATGTACAAGTGGTGTATTTGTGACTTCATGCAGAACATGCAGTATTCAGCACTCTAATGAACTGTAATGGTTGGCTGAAAATCTACAAATAATTCAACATGTAGATGTCTAAAATAAATGTCCTCTGGGGGGACTTTTCCACTAAAGCTTTTTGACAGAGTAGCAGAAGTGTAGCACTTTATTTGTTATTTTATGTACACCCACACTGTTCTCAAACTGAAGTTTAATTCTCTTATACAAATGGACTGCTTTTTATGAGGTAATGTACTAGATGTAATTATCACCACAGGAGTTTCTTTCAGAGTATTGCAATTTTTAATGCCATCCTGTTCATCATTTAAGCAAACAGTTAAAATACATATTTATAGAATCATTAATATTTAGTTAAGCAAAAGACTCATCTAGTTCTATTATAGCTTGAAAACAAGTAAGATCTAAGAGGATGCTTTTCTTTCTTTCTTGGTATCCTGCTATCCACAAATGGCTGCTTTCTTATTTTGCAGGATGTCATAGCTCTTCCTTTTTCCCATGAAAGTAATTTCTTTTTTTCCTGAAGTAAAATATGATTATGACACCCAGACATATATCTCATGGCCCTCTGACTCCAAGTCCACAAATACCTGATTTCTCAAAGGATTATACGTGTAGGACAAAGGAAGGTTGAGCAGACTAAGATTAACAATCATATTTGATTTCAGCAATTTGCTTTCATGGATTTATTCCTGCAAGAGAATTAGAAATCAGATCCATAGACATGGAATCTGGCAGGCATTATGTAGAAATTTCCTGTTCTTGACCAGTTAATTAATTCAATGCAGCTGATAATTCTAAATAATTTCTTCTCTGGTTTTCTGAATATTCTGCTTCAGTCATGGAGAGAAGAGATGATCTCTTTCTGCATCAATCCTGGAAATATTATTTGTTACTTTTAACTATGGATTTATTGCTAGATAGAGACACAAATTTGGAAGCCTTTCACATTTTGAAATTTCACCTCTGTTCTTCATTTCAGCCTGTCACCCAGTGAATTTATCAGTGTCATTTATGTCTTGTAGTTGTGAATTTTTATCAAAGCCTCAGGCATTGCCATAAAGAGTCCAATTAAAATATGTTCAATGTATTTTGAAAATTTGACTTTGCTGCAGTTAAAAGTTTGAATTACACTGACTCACCTGAAGCATTTGCTAATTTATGTTTTAAAAGTGTTGTTGATGTTGAGTTTCATGCTAATGAATTTGATAAAAAAAATAATTTTGAGGATAAGGCGTAAGTTTTCAAAGCTACGTCTGATTCTAAGTATATAAATTAAGTGGAAGTGACTAGATACTCAGGCTAGTCAAGGACTCACATCTCTGAGCTGCAGCTATTCCTTACCTATGATAATCAGGACAAGTCATCCAAAGGCATTCCCATAATCTAGGACTAGAAATTAAACAAAACAACAGCAAAATCAAAACATCAATACGTATTTCAAAATCTAGGATGCCACCAAGACTCTGAAATATTGCTTAGAATATTCTGGTATTTTAGGATTTATACTGCATTATAGGACATTAACGTGAATAATGAATAGAGAGATAAAAATATGGGGTACTTGAGAGCCCCCCTTCCAATGAAAGGTTGGACCAGATGATCTTTTGAGGTCCCATCCACCCTGGACTGTCCAATAATTCCATGACTAGTAGATTGCAAGATATAGCTACAAATTTCAGGAAACTGAAATGGGCTGTACACCATCTGCTGCATATAACTGGGGTCTAAAATAATGATATTATGAATATTATGTGTACAGTCACCTTGAAGGATCAAGTACTAGAAGCAATTTATATTATTAAAGTTCTTTAATATTCTTATTTGCATTAATACAGAGTTGTTTGAACAGGAATAAGCATATATTCAACAGCCTCAGTGAGATATGTAAATAAAATCATACTTTTTGAGAAAAATTATTTAATGGCCTGGATCCTTAAGATGGATTATTCCAGTCATAGTGAAATGTGCGGAATAGGAAAGCCTGCATAAAGAGTAAAACACTCTTTGAAACTAAGGCTTAAGTCTGTTTGGGGCTCTTCAGCCAACTATGGCTATCCTGCTCAAAAATAAAGGGAAGAAAAACCAAGGTATTCTTCATTAGTGGCAATAGTACCAGTATTATTTTTAGTACTACTACTGATATAGTTAGTATCATAATTATCATACAATATATTATCACTATTATGAATACAATAATCACTATCATTTAACATAATATCATTCTATGCAATTCAGAGCTGTAAAATATACTGGTTTGTGGTCTAAATAATGAGTTACAGACTAATGATAACACTTTTACAGTGGCCACTGGGGCACATTGTGGATTATCTTTTGAAGCCACATCCTAAAGAGCATGCACACCCACATACCCTTCTCAGGAACAGATCCTCAGTCAGGCTGAGGACTGGGAGCTGAACTTGAACTATGAAAAGCTTGGCAGAGGGTCCTCCAGGAGCTTGAAGGAGTGCCGCTGTCATCCAAAGACACAATTTTCTCTATTTGTGTGGGCTTTTTTGTCGAATCTGAAATGTGCCGAACAGTGTAACCTCACAAAACAGTGGGGTGTTTATGCTGTGAACCAGGATCATGGAGGACTGCAGGGATGTATGGCCCCTGGTAGCATGTGGGAGGACAGGCTACAGCCACAGCAACTGGACTTTGGTCACTTGTTTTCTCAGCCTCCCAAAAAAACCATGCATAGGCTTTGTTTTATTAGGAACTCCTACTTCACACCAAAAGTGAGCTTGGGAGTCAACTATCAACTAGTATCAGGACTGGGACCTAAAAACGAGTTGGAGACATAATAAAATTATAGGCTGCTGGAAACAGTGCAGATGATATAGAATGTGCCTTTTCTCACTGTTAACTGATACAAGCTGCTGCTTAAAAAAACAGAGGGAAATATTGCACTACTCCATTCTGTAAAAATATGAAGAAGACCATGTCTCATTATTAGTGCCTCTAGAGTTCTTAGGCTCTGATATTCTACCAAATTAATGGTGCCATGTTTTGGCTGGAATAGTTAATTTTCTTCTTAGTAGCTGCTATGGTGCTGTGTTTTGGGTTTAACATTGGAATAGTATTGAGAAGACAATGAAGTTTTAGATGTTGCCATGTACTGCTGGAGTCAAGGACTTTTCAGCGTCTCTTACTCTGCCAGTGAAAAGGTACACAGTAAGATGGGAGGAACATGGCCAGGACAGCTGATCTTCATTGGACAAAGGAATTTTTCATACCATAGAGTGTCATGCTCAGTAAATAAATGGAGGGGAGCTTGCTGGAGGGTGAATGCTGCTGGGGAATGGGCTGGGCATGGGACAGGAAGTGATTTTATTGTGCATCACTTGTTTCTTTTGGTTTGTTTCTTCCCTCTGTCTTTCCTTCACATTGTCATTTCTATTATTATTATTGTTATTTTTATTGTTATTATCATCAATATTATTAGGTTTATTATCTTCTCCAAGGAGAAAAAATAATTAATAAAAAAAAGTAGGTGATACATATTTTTAAAAATGAGAAACATAGGAATAAAATTAGGTATTTGACATCCTATCAGTGCTCATGGGTGCTTTTTGCTCTTCTGGACTATACCTAAGTACTGAATCATCATTATTTCAGATTTTCATTCTATGGTATTTTCAGCTGCACATAACTGTACTTCATCTTCTCATACAGATTGACTCTCATTCTTGATATATGTATTCTGCATACTGCAGCACAATCATATTACAATTCTTCAGAGAGTGCTTTAATTCTGCTCTTTCCCTCATCCTTTGTACACACAAAAGGTCTTCTTGTGTTTCCTGGATAATCTGACTTTGTGCTAAAATTAAGACCAATGAGTCAAACTCTGTCCTGTTTGCTTGCTTGTAGAAGTCAAAATTTCTAATTTTCAGGACACCTATTACCTTCATATCGACAGTCTTGTATCTGAGCATCTATACACAGCAATAGATCAGATCTATTCTTGTCAAAGAATTTCAAAATCCTCATATGATAGAAATGCAACATAGATATGTTTCAAACCATCATAAATGTTTCTGGAGAAAAACCACTCTTTTCCAAGATTTGAGCTTTTGTTAACTTGTTTGGAAGGCCACAGTAGATGTGAGGTATTTGTGCTATTAGCAGATAGTAATGTGGAATCTTACACAGGGGAACAAGTGTTCATATTCTAAAGCCTTTGGTACAAAGAAAATCACTATGATGTTACCAGAAAGAGATATGTGAGTTACCAGAAGTATTTGGTTTTGGCACAATAGGGGTTGTCCATGAAAGGCCATGTGGTATTTCACACTGGTTAATTCAATGCCTTCATTCTGGAAAATACCAGTGTTTCAAGTTCAACCCAGATGCTTCAGCTAAATACAATATCCTATAACAGAATAACATATCTTGCACAGGGACTCATTGCCATGACAGTTTAAAACTGTTTGTAAAATTAGAGTGAGGCAGAGAATGGGCCATAACCTACCCTGTGTTCAGATGCTGCCTTCTACACCTCAGTGCTGTCAGGATCATCTCATCTTTCTCTTTTGAGATATATTCATCCTAACCTCCTTGGTGACTGTGAGGGCTCCTGGGCACAGAGAGGATCGTGGGCAGAAGTGAAATAAGAGCACCCGCATCCTGCAGACTGCCTTCCACCCTGGCAGCCATATGCTCCACACTGAGTACCCATTATCACCAGAATAGCTATAGTAAGACAGGTGTAGCACAACACTCTGTTATGCCTTTTGTTGTCCTAATTGCTAGTTTCTGGAAAGAACAAAAGAGATTCTTATAGCTAAATAAATATGTGTGGAAATCCCTTTACAGCTTTAGCTGAGAAACTGAATAAAATTATTTTCCACAGATCAGTAATACCCATAGATATGAGCTAGAACTTTATTTTTTCAGCTTAATTGTCATGGTACTGAGTCCGTTATCTTCAACATCTCTATGAACTGGTTTCTTATAATTGAATGAAAGTCACTGCGCATTCACAACCCTCTATTTTCATAGTTGTCAAGGGTAAAATGAAGACTGCTTGGTTTTGAATTCACTAAGTACTTTATTTTTACAAAGTGTCAGTTTATCAGATCATTTGATATCACATTCCCATCATGTCCAAAGTTGTCCAGATTTGAGTTAATAGTTCAGTTCTGAGAGCCCCTCAGTATATTCAGCCACTTCTCAATGATGGTCACCCTCTGCAATGCAGGGCATCAAATGTTACATCTTGTTCTAAGGTTTTTCACATCTTTGGGCAACTTGAAAAATAAATTTTTTTTCTTGTGCTTTCAATTTTGGAAACTCAAAAAAAGTCTTTTCCTCTTAGCTTTAATTATATTTGCTTGTCGTTCCGAAGAGAATGTTCAAGGACTTTGTTTAAAAATCATTGGTAATGTTTAACAGTATAATCATGTTTATTTTTGTTCCCTTCTTAATATGAGCCCAGAACAAAGAAATGGGAGGTGGACTTTTATGGTCTAGGGAATAATAATGCCACTTCTGTTTGTGAAAATAGATATTAAAATCTTTCATGGATAATAGTTACATTGTTAACAGAGTCTGTTGCTGAGGTATTTTGCTTTCAAAGTTAGATATGTGAAATGCAGCTGCAGTTGAAAATAATCTGGCTCACTAACCTTTTTTTGGGAAATAATATTATCTCCTACATTTTTAATGGGATTTTTTTTCCTTCCTACTGAAGCTCTGACTGGTCTTGTTATCAACCTCTGATATGATCTACTAGCTATATATATTGTGCAGGAAGTTAAAAGGAGATGGCAAGAGAGATTGCTAAGAGGAATGGTTTTTCACATTGCAGGCACCTATGCATATTTAATACAACTTTGTATATTTTTTTGGGTTTCCTGCATGCCAGAAATTCTAGGGAGTAAATGTGAGATAATTCTATTCTACTTCAGAAGTGGGCTATTTGGTATGTTAAATGAGACTCTATCTGATGACAGTTTGTCTTTTTTACTAGAAGTAAAACAGCCCCTACAGTTCCAAATCTACAGATTTTCATTGGTTTTCTTACCTTAATGCTGTAAGCAACTATGATTCAGAAATGGTGTCACATGTCTTTAAAATTGTCTGTTAAGATGGACTTGCAGGACTGTATTTCTAAGCTCTTGGTAGGTCTTCATAAAAATCCACAGGAGGAAAATGCTATGGGAAGCATCTCTTTTCAAACCAAAGACAATTACACTTTCCCATCCACCTCACTCCACTTGTTAGCTGTCATGCTATGATTTCTTCCAGCCTTATTGCAAAGAAGCTTATAGTCATTTATGACTAATGTCATCTACTTCTCTTTGGGATTATATTGGTGTTGCTGTTGGGGTGGACATAATATATGAAGGGACGCACTACATTTCAGAGGGCTAAATTCTGTTTATTATAGTAGCATGCCACCTTTTATACACTCCACAAAGTTTACACTTTATTCATTGGCTACAATAGATCAACATAATGTTCATTGGTGCAAAGCAATGTCCACCACTGTTTTTCACAAAACTTTTCTAAAAGTACTTTTCCCTGTTACAGGTTTCTTCTTGATTATCTTCTCCTTCATTTCTTCTTGGTCTCCATACCAACAGCATTGGTAAAATTCCTTTCAAAAGTAAACCTTATCAGTTAACTGGCTCACAGACCAACTGTAAGCCCCTTCCACATATTGGCTGTTCAGCATCTGCAGAAAAATTCAGCTCCTTGTCTCAAAGTTGAATTCTTAGTGACTCCTTTATCTGACAGTTCTAGCGTTGGCTGTAATACAACTATTGACAAACGCCCAAGGAAGAAACATACCATTCATGTTCTTACTTCCACCATAGTTTTCCCAGAGGCAATGGATTCATATCAAATCTTCTTTCTTCTTCCTTTACCTTTAGTCTGAAATACTCTCAAGATGAGATGACTCTACAGGGATCAGAATCATGACATAGCAGTCATTTACTGGATTCTAATTATTAAGAATTTTCACAGCTGTCATAAAGCATCCCAGTTTTAATTGGTTGTACTAATAAAAGGAGCATTTCTGTGCACTGAGACACAGACCATCCTCATATAATTTAGGCAGCCTGCCATAAGCAGCCTTGTGGGTAGGTTTTTAGAGACTGCTACTTACTACAAAAGGCTTCCCTGAAATTAAAATAGTGAATTTGAAATTAAAATAGTGAATATCTTACATTAATAAAGTCATAAGCTATGCTCACCCAAGGTACTCTGTGTCGCTGGAGAAGTTTTAATCAATCAGATTGTGTTCTTCTTTTCAACAGTGTGCCATTTGAAATTGTTCAGAGACCTGCCTTAAAACAGAAGACCATCATTTATTTTTTTAAATTCTTGAACATGAGTGGTCACAGCAGTTGAAGATTTTTCATAAGTAATAAAAATAATAAAAAGATCTTGTCTGGATCTATCATTTATTCCTATTTAATTATTTTATTCCCTAACAAAGTTGGAATGAGGTAGTAGCATAATCGCTTGAGATCCCAGTATGTCAATTTTCAAATCAGGCCAAAAAAGACATTAAATATAACAAGTACTGATTATAATAATGTGGCCTAAATCTAGACAATTGTTACATTTGTTGGGAGTTATCTTATCTTTCAAGTTTTTATTATCTATCTAGACAGAAGCAACTGCTTAAGTTTTAATGAAAATACCGTATGTATTACTGGAATTTGGAAACCCTGAAAATTAACTATTTTTGGCAATTTTTTACAGATTAAGCAACATTACAGACTATTCTGAGCACCAGTGGGATTTGAAACTAGATCAATTACTAGTTGTCATTCAGCAAATGAGTCTATCACTTCTCCTCTGTATGAAAATAAAGGTTGTGTTACTAAGAACAACATTTTAATGAACAGACTTACATTTGAAATTTGTAATTTGATAAAACTGAAATGCATTTTTTTCAGTAGGACTTATATATTCCAAGTTTCTGCCCAGCTTTTTTTCAAAGTTCAAGCTTTACCTTGGTGTAAGTGGTCAAAATCAAAAGAGTTACTAAAATAATATTAAAAAAATAATATATATGGCATAACAAATGCAGATCTTGGTCTTTAACTGCTCTGATAATTCTTGGAGCCTAAGACCATTTGAGTACTTGTTGTTTAGAGTAAGTATACTTGTCTTCAGTTAAACGCTTCCTTTCTATATCTTCTAATCTGACTTCTGCTGTCATACAGAGAATTCAAGATAGGTGTTTGCTTGAAAAATTCCCAATGACTCCAATGGGCTTAAGGAGATATTCCAAGAACGTATTTGCTCAGACAGTATCAGAGACAGACACAGAATTGCACCACCTTCTTTCACTCCCCTATGTCTTCATCTCTGAAGGTAAGAAGGAGTGGATGGGTGATCAGGCCAGGGGGAGCAGCATCACATGTGTGATCAGTGTCTGAGGATTGGAACTCCAGGCATGCAAGGATGCTCATCAGCTGTGCTCTTCAGACATAGCCTAAGTGCACATGCTACAGGACTCTGACAGCACTACTGCAGAGACATTTTTCTTTAAAAAAACCTTGCAAATGCAACATTCATTTTATGAGGTTAAACTAAAAGGCAGTAAAACAGAGTCAAAGGATTTGGTTCATCACATTTTCTCTCAGTGTAACTTCAGGATAATTCAGACATTTTCTAAGAATAATGTTATGTTCAATATTTTTTTTCAAGGACCATAAAGGTTTTATACATATGTAGGTTTAATATGTAATTCATGGATGTTTATTGCATGAAAATTATGTGTAGAGCTGCACTCATGTGTATGTCTGTGTGTGTGACTTGACTGGCTTTTATAATGATAGACATCAATATTATTCATTAGAAAAAGAATGTGTTCTGATAGAACACACATTGCTTAAAGCTGTTGGAAAAATGCATAATCAAAAAAAGAACATTTTTCTCCTGGTGATATTATTTATTTATTGTTCTTATTGCATCTTCTACAGATACTGAGATACTGAATCATTTGTTTCATTATCTCTCTCTTTGTACTTTACAAAACAAAAAATCTGTATCTACAGAGAGTTCAGTTGTATTGAAATTCCTTCTAAAAAGACATGGAATATATTGTTTTTTCTCTCATTTGTTGGACAACAGATATCACTGCTGACATCTGAATTAATATTACTTTTTTAGGCAAAACTACAGGAAAACTTTAATTTTGTTAACATTTTGAAGAAAGGAGATAAAAAGGTAAGGTTATAGTGTATTAAACAGAACATTAAAATGTGATTCTAGAGTATTCTGCACAACAATTCCCTTATCTAAGGGATGAACACTGACACTAACTCTGTCTCACAGGTTTTGAAATGGAATAACAAAGCAGTTGTAACTGTTGCTATCACAATGCTAGTAGCCAGTTTTCAGTTTCCTGCTATAGCTGTCTGCATTCATTTCTCTGTGCCTGTCAAATACCAAATTAATAAATGCACAGTGATCACCATTAATAAGAAACTGGCACTTACTGTAGTTTCCAGTACTCACAAAGTGAGGATCTCATCTTCTAAGCATAAGGAATTGCTGCAGTTATTGCATTGTGTGCCAAAAACTAACAGGTAATCTAACAGCTGGGTTCACCATCACAAGTGACTCAGTTTAGGTATGCATGTAAGCTAAGACATAAAAATGTCTTTCAGAACCTGAAGAATGAAAAGTGCTAAAAATTGCTAGATATCTGTCTGCAACCCACCCCCACAGACACTTATCAGTGTTCCCCACACTGTAAACCAGGACTTTAAATTACAGGAATGATTACAGCAGCTGCCATCCTGGCTGGAGAATAACTAATGTTTTCCCCTTCTGAAAGAAGAAGATTACTCATGCCTCTCAGAAGCAGTTCCAGGGCAGAGTTGGCTAATATTTAGTTTGCTTTGCAGTGTTTTCAGTAGATTTTTAGGAAATAATATTTGAAACTAGGAAGTAGCAGTGGTGCTTCCAGCTCTTCATGGTTTGCCACTAAATAGAGATTAAATCCCATATACATTTTAAGTACATTTTTCTGTAAGAAAATAAATATTTGCTCCCCACCCCATATGTCTTCCTTTTGTATTATCTTTTCCTGTTATCTCAGTACTTGTTGGCAGAAGGAGAACTTGGACAGTGATATTTTACTGTTCTAGCTACTCAGTGGTCTGATCTAGGTCATGATGCACTGAGCTTTCCGTTTTCATTTCTGTCCTCTGCTCTTGGGAAACACGTAAAGAGATTAGAGGGATAATGGGTCTGATTCAAAGCCCTTTGTGGGCAATAGCAGACCTGACAACAATTCTACTTCACAGCAGCTTCTGAGGTTTGGGCATTTATTTTCAACCACTCCATAATAAGTGGATATTTCTGCTAATTGAAATTCTTTTGAAATGTTCATTTTGACTATAAAATGGGACCTTCTTGAAACAGGAGGCCTGTTGCTTGGTAGTCAGAGAAATGGTGAGGGTTTCATGTTGAGCCACTCGTCCCAATAATGTGGGACCAGGTCTTTCATCCTCAAACTAAATAGATCAGAAAACCTATACTTCTTTCACCCAGATCATCAGGCAATTTTGTGTAAGTGGAGAGTAATTTCCATTGATTCAAGCAGTCTTTGAATCAAAATCATAAATAGAAATAAATAAATAAATAGAAATAAATAGAAACAAATATGAGTTTCCTTCCTAATTTTTAGTATTTTTAGAAAAAAAAATGTAGCAATTTCTCAATATTCATGGAGCAAAGTTTCTTTTCTTCACTCAGTCTTAAGTGCTGTAACACTAAACCCACATTGCAAAGTGTTTGTTATAATACTGTTTTTACTATAGGAAACTCTCTAATTGATGTTTTTTTAGTAAAATATCTAATTGATAAAAGTCTTTCACAGAACTGACTTAGAGAAAAAGTAGCAATTTTAATTTTTCAGAGTTTTTTCTTTAATTAACTTAGTGGGATTAATTTATGAACTCACAGTAATGATGTTGAGTTGTAATCCCAAATGAATTTCCAGTTTGTAATCACAAAGAATTAATTTTCATTCAAGATACACCTATATGCAACCACATCATGTCACATATAATGAACAGATACTGCTTTTTAAAGCCAATTGTATAAATACAAATCAATTGTTAGAAATACTTTAAAATCTTTTTATTAGAAGTTTAAAAAGAATAAATAATTTTGTCTCCTGCTTTTCTCTTTTTCTTTTTTTAGATTCTGCTAATACCTAGAGAAGTCTCAGTCTTAGGAATTGCTGGGAGCCTGCAAGCACAACCGTCATCACTGGTAAAGAGTGTGTCCATGAGAGTCGTTAGTCTAATATATTTTCTTTTTTTACTTTTAACTTTTTTTGCTTTTTAAATCACATGTCCACATATTATCAGCATTTCCAACCCGATTTCCAGCTTGCCATCATGTGGCATTTTCATATTTTGGAAGACATTTGTCCATAGATGTACAATATATAGATTACAGTAATTTCACGATTATAAGCCGCACCTGAATATAAGCCGCACTTCCGGGTAGCCGGGAAGACCACGGGATCTGTCCATATTTAAGCCTCACCTGAATATAAGCCGCACTTTTTTTTTTCTTTTCTTTTTTTTTTTTTTCTCCCCCCTGCACAGCAGGGTGAGAGTGCTGCTGACAAGAGAGGCAGCGCACGGGCAGCGGGGGGCCCGGCAGCGGCAGGGGGTGCGGGCAAGGGCGGGGACGGGCAGCAGCGCTGAACACCGGCCACGCGGGCGGCAGGGACAGCCGGAAGTGGCAGGGAGCGGCGCTGAGCGCCGGCACCGGGATTGGCGCCGCTAACGGCAGCAGTGCCAAGCACTGGGAGCATCGGGAGCTGAGGGGCGGGGAGCGGCCCCGGCAACAGCAGCAGCGCCAAGTGCCGGGAGCATCGGGAGCTGAGGGGCAGGGAGCGGCGCTGAGCGCCGGCACTGGGATTGGTGCCGGTAACGGCAGCAGCGCCAAGCGCCGGGAGCATCGGGAGCTGAGGGGCGGGGACCGGCGTCGGCAACAGCAGCAGCGCCGAGCGCCGGGAGCAGCAGGAGCAGCAGCAGCGGTGGGGGCGGGAGCTGAGGGGCGGGGAACGCCTGTTCTCCTTGCGGCTCGTACTTCCGCCTTGGCAATTCTTCTGAAATTGTCCATAAATAAGCCGCACCTGAATATAAGCCGCACTACTGGGGTAAGCTGGATTCTTCAATGAAAAAGGTGCGGCTTATATTCGTGAAATTACTGTACATAATTGATGTTTGTGCTGTCAGCATTGAAACACTTATGAAATGTTTTATTCAGGTATCATTGGATATTTATGCTTCATTTTGTGTAAATTCTTTTAAGAAGTAATGGTTTAATTTATTATTTACATGTGAATTAAAGACAGTGAGAACAGCACTAAGAGTTTAGAAATCAGTACTTCAGAGTTCTTTTGAAACTACAGTATTTTGCTGTATTCAGAATTGTAGAGCCATGGTTGTTGATTTTCAGGGACCTGTACTGTGTATGTTGGATGCATGCACACAGCTCCCCATCACCCACTTCATCCACCATTAAAAAATTACAATAATTATTCCCAATTCTGTGAAGAGCTTTGTATTGTACTATTTCTCTTGCCTCCTTGGAGTCTTAAACACAGATGGATAGAATATGTAAATAATAATAAGTGCTCATGTTTTCACACTCTGAATGAGCAACAGTGGATAGGAGATTTGCTGAGTATCAAAAGAAAACAGCATTTCAGCTGTTACTATTTGAGTAACATGCAGCTTAGTGAGGGCTGCAAAATAGCTCAGGGTTAAAAGATCTCGGGGTGTCTTAAGACTTGAAGCCCCGTTATCTAAGAGCTGGCAATATTAAGGAGGCTTAGGGGAATGCAGTTTTATGAAAAATCTTGGATTATTGCTCAGGCTAGAATATCAAGTTCAGGAAGGTCGATGTGAATAAATCTCAGTTTGCCAGACAGATGTAAGAGGTTTTCTAAGATCCCTTTTAACTCCAAATGTCAGCCTTCAGAGTCTTTCTACAGGATCTTCATGTCTGGGTTGTAGTTTTAATAGGGTACTTAATCACAAGAGACAGTGGAGTATCTCCTAAGTGATTCTCCTCAGTGATCCAGGAGCATTAAACCATTTCATGACCAGAGGAAGCCACAAGCAAAACCCATAATTTAAACAAGAGAACCCTAAAGACCACAGACAGTCTTTTGCCTGATGTATCAGAAAGAACATGAAGAATAGGTTACAGATGTGAACCCCTCTCTTTTTATCAGAAATAAGCTTTATAACAACAATTGCCATATTTCAGCTTTGACTCCTTTTTTTTTCCCTCAGTATTCCAGTCTGTCAAAATGTGTCTCTTTCTCCATGAAATGGCTTCAGGTGAACAATCTTTTCTCACAGCACAGAGGGAGTCAGCATGCTAATGTAAAGCCTCTACAACTAATCAGCACAGGTGTTGAAAGCAAATTATTTGGCTATTGGCAACTGTACATCAACTCCTGTATGGGAGCTGCTGCACGAGATTGTTCCAGCCTTCAGTTTGATACAACGGCACAGAGAAGCTTTGATGTAGATCAACATCCATCAATACTACCTTGGTTTCAGATGTCAATCAGTCATAACACCTTGCATGAGCAGTACAAAAACTGGTATGTGGATTTTTTTCTATAAACAGAATTACACCCTTTTTTTT
>VRYO01001463.1:40445243-40473529 GCA_009812075.1 Sialia sialis | reverse complement strand
GGGGAGTGTTGTTTGTTTGTTTGATTTGATATAATGCTTCTGTTGCAGAAAAGCCAATTTATTAAAAAATAACATTACCAAATTTATAGATTTATCATTTATCATTTTGGTGGAGAGCCACAGTGGCACCAACTCAGATTTGCAGTAAGCATCAAAACACAGTGAAATTTATCAAAACAGAGAATACTTCAACCTTTTTCTTGTTAGAAAAAAAAATTCACTATACTGAATTAAAGAAGAAAACATTATAAACTTTTCCACTGACATGAAGGAGGTTGTTAAGGCAGCTTTTCTGAATTTTTTATTTCTCTGGAAAATTTTGAGATATTTTGGCAACACAGCACCACAGCACTTTCTACCAAATAAAAACATACTTTCTCCCCATTTCTTGTCCTTTATAAAATTCCAAAAAGATATAATTTCTAAAATGTATGTATTATATATATTTAAAATTCTGCTAGCTTTTTATCAAACCTCATGCAAATTCTGTGGGGTTTTTTTTGTTTCTTTTGCAAGCCATTAATCAAAAGTGGGAAACAAATGTTAACCCCAAATGTTAACTCAATCTTTTTCTTTAAAATTAAGTAAAAGAATTAACACTTCCTTAAAGCATTTCCAACAGTGTTGGCATAAAAATCTAACTGACTGACTACTGCCACTTTGAAGAAAAAGACAGGAATTCATATTTATTTCATAGCCATGCAAACTTATCCAAAATGGGTTTTCCTAAGGATTTAATACATTTGTGATAGATCTGTGACTATGTGCAAAGAAAAATAAGATGCTTTGAGATGCATGCCTACTCTTCTCTTTTTTTTCAAAAGCTGAGACCCATGTTGAAGGCTAATTAACCTATAAAAACTACAGTGTTCAGCTATTACATACTGACAAGTGGTTTGTTTTCATCATAAGCAAGCTGCAATTACTATTTGAGTACATATTAAATTATGGCTATTTTAATCACGTCTGCAGGTAATACCAGATAGGTATTTTGATAGGTATTATTAAGGGAGAAACAGATTCAGAATACACTTAAGAGTAAATTTACTTGTTGCAAATAATTAATTTAATTTAATTCGGTTTATTTAAATAGAACTTAGGGGTTTTTTTCAGTCAAACTTTCATTATGATAACATAGTCTAATTAAATAATTAAATATGTACAGAGGAGAATACATTAATTATTTTTTCACACACATTCATAGCAAAAGAAAGAAAAGTGCCTTTATGAGCTAATGAGTAGTTACTGGGCACAAAATTTGCAAAAGTCAGCAACTGAGATTCAGACAGAAGTTGATCAACAACTTCATGTCATCAAGGACCCAAAACAGATTGTATGTTGTTTCTAGAGAAAATGGATTATTAAATGCAGTATCAAGACTTTAAGGCTATAATTCTGCAATAATTTTTGCAATTTTTTTTTTCAATTCTGCATTTATTTTTCCTCCTTTTATAAAGAATTGCTAAAATGATTGGTTAAACTTATAGATACTATATTAATTTTGTTTTTTCCAGTCGGTAAGTGTGACTAAGGCTTTCCTGCAATTGCCCGGGTCAGGGGAGTTTCCTTCAGGAAAGGGAAGGATAATGCAGGCAGCAAGACCAGAGAACTGATATAGGACTCAGAGGATGCAGATGTCATTCTTATTTTTAGCAGCTCTCACCTATAACTTGAGAAAACACACCACATTTATCCCATCTCTTATTTTATTTCTGTGAAAAAAATATTAAAAATATATAATATAGAGAGGTAATACTTGGAAAACAGATTATTACTGTAAAATACAAGTAGATGTGGATAATCCAAATTCATTCCTAGGTTTCATTGCTGCTGAATGCCTCTCAGTAGGAACACTTCAAAGGTACCATGACAAAATGTTCTTCCCTGTAAAAAATTAGGAAAAAATGTGTATGTTTCTTACTAATTAAAAAAAAAAAACATTCATGACTTCTGAATGAAAGGCTGTGGGTAGTTTTTTCTGTGAGCAAAATGGTGCTGGAATTGCATAATGCTTGCTTTGCCTTAGAATCAACAGCCCTTGGGAAATGCTGTATCAGAGCTGAAACTTTGGCTTGGTGCATTCATGTTTTTGTAATGAGAGATAATCTGGCACACACATCTACAGAACAGAAAACCTTCATGATAGGGATGTCTGGGAGCAGATTGATTTCAGAAGTAAAGAACTGTATTTCCTATTTGAATCATCCACAAGGGCCCTGAGGGCACTAGACCCTGATCTGTGAGTCTTTTTTTCCCAGCTTGACCTTGGACCTGACTTTGTCACTATACCAGCCCAGTCCCCAGGGACCACTAAGCCTCGTAGCACCCTGACATCCTGCAGGAAGCTGTCCTGCAATGTATGACCTAAAAATCCCTTAGCTGTAATTCCGGAGCAGAATATTAAGGCAGGGGAGTCCCCAAGTGTGCTTCTTCCAAGGAATGGATATAGGACCACATAAAGCTCTGTTAAAGTGCTTTTAATTGTACTTCTTCTATTGACCTTTACTTCCATTTTGGTCCCTGGAAACCATGGAAAACCACTCAGGTGGAAAACAGTATCATTTCTGACAGACAGCTAACCAAGATGGTCTAAAGGTAGGGACAGGCTGTGCTGAGAAGAAAGGGCTGTGCAACATCAGATGAGGGCTGAGCAAACACCAGCATCACAGAGCTATACAAAACTGGACTATTGGGAGCTCTGTGAGCAAGAACCATGTCCATGTTCAGCAGATAGCATCCAGAATGGTGGGAGAAGCACACAGTGATGTTGGGAACGACTTCACAGCTGTTGAGCTGTTAATCCATGACTGGGAGAGGCAGGAAAACCCCCAAAACTTCAAGACTGATGGAAAAGCAATTCTTATTCATTGAGCAGCAAAGGAGCTGGAGTATTTGACTCATCCATGCAGGGAAGTCACACAGTTCTGACCTGGAGTCAGTTTCTGCAAGAAACAACAGAAAATGGTGCAGCTACCAGAGGCCAGATGGTTTCCCTACGGTTAGGTGCAGGTCATGCATGCAACCCTCATGCATTGTGACAGAAAACCATTTAGCTTTTACAGGACAGTCCAAGCAGGCCTGGTTCTCATTCTTTCATATTCACTGAGTATCAGCACAGTGTTCAGCATACATACACTAGCATGTTCCCCACACCAGAGACACCTACATCCCCTTCCCTGCAGTATAGCTACCATTTCTTGCATTCACAGCAAACACTGAATTCATTCATAGAGCACCACACTGCTGTTGTGGAACTGAGGAGAAAAAATTCTGAGCTGAAGCAGCTGTCCTTCCTGTTGAAGGTTTGGAAGGATGCTGTGGTTGCTCTAGGGTAGGAAGGCTTGCCTCCTTCATCCCTAGGCAGAACCACCCCTCCACTTCTCTGACAGCCATGGAAGCAACTTCTTTTTATCTCTTCTTCCTGGGAGCTACAAATGTGAAAAAAAAAAATCCCTGACCCATCTGAAAGCATTTACTGATTAAACAGTGCTTGCTCTCTTCATCTTCCCACAGGCACACTCCTGGGCCAGGCTGGAAATGCTGGGCAGACCATGTCCTAACAACCATCTGCAAGGGATTATCTGGAAAGGGAGATATTGTGTAATTGTGTACTTAAGCCACGCTTTGTGAAGTGGCTTCAACTCTGGAGCTGAGACTTCCATCTGCAAAAGTTGCCTTAAGTATATACAAATGATCTTTAATGCCAGGAATGTACCAATCATTTTTATAAACTATACCTGCACCCACACATATCTCAAAATGCTTGAAAAAATTAAATTATCTGAAGATCATATCCCAGATCTGAATTACGCTCTCTCATCTTTTAAGTATCACTTCAAAAATTGTGAAGTTAACAGAAATAAATTCTTTCCTATCCTTAGTGGTATTTTATATTTTAGCTTTCTTATGGAGACTTATAAATCCTACAGAATGTATGTTAGCTATTTTCAAATTATATTTTTATGAGTTATTTTTCTTCTAAATGGGGAAAAAAATCTAACTTTGCAATGTGTACAATTGATTTTTAAATGCACATAGGGGAAATTTATCTCCTTTTGGTGAGGAAATAAGATAATTGTCAGAAAGCAAAGATTTTTTTTGTTGAGAATAAAACAGAAAAAGATAATCAATATTTTTTTTAGATCCTACTATTTATAGCCTATGATTTTTTACTTGTCTTTTTAATTTGTGACAGTTGATTTTAATAAATCAATTGCTAAGGCAGATAGAGCTGATAATTTCCTTGACAGTAGTTACAACCCTTTGTTAAAAATTTTATCCAAATTCTCTTCTAAGTTAAAAATATCCATTAATGAGATGCAAGCCATTTATAAACTACCATAAATAATAACAGCACTGAACATGATATACAGGCTGTGTGTAAAATTTAGGATTAAGGAATAATATTAAAACTGAATTTCCTGGTTTCGCTTGAGATTCTCTGCTGTTAGGTTTCAATGCATATGGGTTTAAATTCTCCAAGCCTTGAGATGATTTGAAAAGCTCAGAATTTCAAAGTAAAAATTTGTGTAGAATTTATGGAATTGCTAATATCCTGTTTACATGTGAAAAGAGGGATTTTAATGTGCAACTATATTTGGCTACAATTTGAACAAACCCCCATGTCTGTCTTTGGGCCCATGTGAGTGAGAGTTTTAAGCAGATTGACAAGAGCTCTTGTGAAAAAAATCACGGCAGCAAGGAATATTATGGAATATAGCTGTAGAATTTTTTGGACCTCCTACAGACTGTAAAAGGCTATTTTGGTCTCCATCATTTCCCCAGTCATATTTTCAGATTACAAGCCATGGTGACAAATGACACATTATTTTATATAAGGGTACCAGATACCAGTAAATGTAGTATTTTTGTGAAGCTTAGTTTGGACAAATTGTTGGGAAAAAAAGAGGGAATATGTTCATAGACTTTTTTTTTTTTTACATAGTTTTGTGGATTATTATCAGTCTGTGAAAGGAAATTAAAAACAAAATGATATCATCAGAAATTGGGAATATGCTCCTCATTTGCACCTCGATAGGAAGTACCAAGGTGCTTCTGAATGGTCTTGTGGTCTACTTTCCATAAATTGTGACACCTGTCCTTAATGGTGTTACATTTGCTACTCTGACTGCTATCTTTTACAAAAGTGGATATTGAAAATAGATTAATTCTATTCTCACAGAATCAATTAATAACTCATCAGCTATGATGAGTTCCCAGAGGTGGTAGGACCTGCTACAGGAATGGAAAATCTAATATTGCAGTGATGTTGGACAAAAACCACTCTTTATTTCCTAAGGCATCTTAACATTTTCCTTATACATTCATGCTACTTGTCCACTACAACTGGTAGTTTCTTTTCCTGTGCACTTGTTCAAAGCCTGAGTTCTCTGCTCTTTATTTCCCAGCACTTTTAGAGTGAGGCTTATGTGTGATGGTCATACACACAAGTGTTTGGCTGCCAAATGTCAGAACCCCTACCCACAACCAAAGTGAGCTATACTTTCAGAAGGAAAAAATAAAATTGCATGCTGTAGTAATTTTGCAAAGAGAAAAGAAGACAAAATATCTCTCGTGGATAGGTAGTCAATACAGTTTTACCAAATGTGTCACTCGCTTCCTTGGTGGGTAAAATTCTTCCTTTCATTCTCATATTTTTTAAACAATGGCAATTTATCTTCATGATTAGCCTCTATTTCTTCCATTTGTAATGCTGTTTCTCCTTTGTCACTCCATCCTTGTTGGAGACTTGAGTGGTGCCAGGCTGCTGAAGTTAAAGACTCTAAAACAGAAGCCAATCTCCCATCAGCTTATTATGTGAAACTTCTTAATTTATATTCTCAATACTACACAAAAGCAATTCTTGCACTCTGACTATAAATGTTACTTCATGCTGTTGGCTACATCTTAAGCTTACCTGACATCTGATTTCTGTATATGTAGAAATCATATGTTGTGTCTGTGCTGCTTGAAAATACAACACAAATGAAACCTTCTAATTGTGTGTAAAACTGGAATGCATGCTTATTTCATACAATGTGTCTGAGTCTGATAGTTATAAAAATACTGTACACTTTTTTGTCCTGGTTTGGTAGACTTCATCTTCAGGATATTCTTAGTGGTAATGAAATTTGAGACATACATGTGTTTTAATAAATGAAAGAATAGTTTGAAAGATACTGCACTAAAATGTAACAATTTCCTCTTGTGAAATCAAACATTCTTTCTTGCTTGGGCTATCTACTCTTCATCATCACACAAAGAAGGAAGTGGGAGATCTCCATGAAAGATGATAGTTCTTCCTACAGATGGGGGAACTGGTCATGTACCCCTTAATCAATAGTTGATTTATAGTGAAAATCGAGGACATTGTCCCTGTTGGAATTCGAGTGTGGGACAAAGTAATGAAAAGATAACACAATATTATTTGTTTCCACTTTGTTTAGAAACCTCTGTTTTGGGTGTTGACTTTCTCAGCAGGTCATGAGCAAAGAGCGCTACAGTTCATTTCTGTCTTTGATTAGCTTTTGGTTCATTACATTTCACTTATTTCAATTCTCATACACGTATTTCAATCAACCCAGCCTTCACATATGTATAGTTTCAATAATTTGTTTTTTCAGTCATTTTCAGTCAGGAGAATTGTTAGTTCAAACTGTTCAATCTTCCAATAGAGCCACAACAGGACAACTAGCTTGGTTAGTTTGTAGCTATCAAGAACTCTTTGACATCAATTCAATACTAAGAAACAAGGAAAAACAAAGATCTGTATCCCAAGATGAGAACTGAAGTACAAATCTGTTCAATTAGGCATGAAACTTAGCACTGCATTTTCTAACACATTTATCAACCCAACAGTTAGCTTTATTCTTCGGAGCAACTCTCTTAGCTTTGCACGTAGTTTGCACGAAGCTGTCTTTTAAATCCTTCCCCCCTCAATAGCTCACTGCACATAGTTGAAGATAATATTTATAACAGGAACACATAAGGAACGGAAACAAATTTTTTGTTTGTGCCAGCTTGGTTGAAGAAAAGCCCTTAAATGTAAGATGCCCGTAGAAATCGCTTTTCATTACAAGCCTAAAGAAGTTGAAGGGAAAAGGGCTGTCGGAGGAGCTACAGAGAAGCAAAGCTCAACCTCCTTTTACCGGACTTTTAATTGTGAGCACCCTCCCTGACATCCTCAGCCTAACTGCAGAGAAACATTCCCAAGGGGCGCAGAGGATGCGGGAGAGACCACTGCTGCTCCCCTCACTCCCGGTTTAGCACAAGCCCAACACGGCTGGGCTCTCTCCCAGCCAAGGATGCGCAGAGGCTCGGCGGGATTCCTGCCCGCAGCTCTCCGCAGCGCCGGCGGGCGGCGAGCCCGGCTGTGCCAGCACCGCCCGGGCCAGCGTGGTGTCCAGGGCCGGCTCCGCTCGGGCTCTCTCCTGCAGCTTTTTCCTGCTCCCTTCACTCTCCTCCTGCCTTCGCCGCGGCAGATCGACTTCTGGCGGCCCCGTCCGGGGGAGATGCGGCTTCCCCGTGGCGGCCGCCTTTGCGTAGGGGGGTGTGTTCATAATGTACATACATATATATGTATCATATATACGGGTGTGCCTGGGTAAGTGACTGATAGCTGCGTTACAGCGTGTCATTGCAGGGCTGTCCGACGGGGCGGGCCATGCCTGCGGGGGATCTCCGGCAGGGAGCCGTGTGCGCTGCTGGAAGCGCCAGCGTGCGGAACAGGAGGGCAAGGATCGCGCAGGGCTTTGGAGAGGCACGGGGCAGCTTGTCCCTCGCACCTTTGGCTCACTTTGGGCCCCTTCCTTGCCCGAAGCAGCCCGGAAAGGCGGCGCTGGCTGTGTGCCGGTGGCGGTGGGCGCCGCAGAGCCGTGCTCCGGGTTAGAGGCCGGGAGACGGGGCGGGGAGAAGGCAGCGCCGCTGCCGCGCCAAGCCAGCCAGGCAAAGTGATAGAAGCGGCACCAAATTTCTTCCCAACACGGGAGGTCGATGTACGTTCCCTCTGGCGAGCGGCCAGCCGAAACCCAGTCACACAGCTGGCAGAAAGGGCAGCCCGGGCAGCTGAGCAAAAAGCGGAGGCTCACTGAGGCAGGGAGGGGGGCGGATAACTTTCGTGCCGAGTACCGGGTGAGCGGGCAGCCGCAGCTCCCTCGGACCGGCGAGAGCTCCGCGGACCCCGGGCGAGCGGGCTCTCCCGCGGCCGGGGAAACACCGCCTCCCGCGGGCGGCCCGGCAGCTCCGGGACCGCGCTGTCCGTGCGCGCCGGGGGTCGGCTCACCCAGTGGTCCCAGCTCGCCCTCCCGCCGCCCGTGGGAAGCGGCTCCCGCCTCGCCGCCCGCTCGCCCCTCTCCGGCACGGGGGCCGGCCCGGGGGAGGGCTGCGCGTCACCGGATCTGGTGGCGCCGGCGGCGGGGCGGCGTTACGGAGCGCCCCGGGAGCGGCGGGGGGGCGGGCGGGGGTCCCGGGCGGGGCCGGCATCGCCGCGCCTGGCTGCGGCCGCGGTGGCGGCGCCGCGCCGCCTCGCCTCGCCTCGGCTCGCCGCGCCTCGCCTGGCCGCTCGCCGCCGCGGAGGGGCGGCGCTGCTCCCCGCACGCCCCCGCCCGGCGCCCCCGCTCCGTCTCCGGGAAGGGCGCGGGGAGCCCCACGCTCCCCCTCAACGCGGCGGCGGCCGGGGTGCGATGCCGTGTTAGCCGGCCGCCCGCCCCGAGGTAGCGCCGGCGGGAAGGAGCGCGACTTGCCGGGCTGTGGCTGACACCATGGGCACCGGGAGGGGGGGCGAGGCGGCCGGGCTCCCTGCGCTCCTCGGCTGAGCCCGGGGATGTGTCGGCGCCCGGAGGAATTATTCTGGAACTAGCACGGAGCGGTAGGAGGAGGACGAGCGGCACAGCGTTTCACAGCTGCGGGGAGGTCGTCCGGCGGTGCTGTATAGGCAAGTAAGAGCTTGCTTCCTTTTCGCCGCGTTCCCTTCGTCTCGAGTGACTTTTTTTTTTTTTTGCAGCTGCTGGTCTCTTGCTCCCAGTTCGGAGGCAGGATGGTCGGCAGCGGCAGCAGCAGTTCTCGGGGGTTAAGGTGCGGGGGATTGGTGGCCGGGCTTGCAGGGCAGACCCGCTCTAACTCCGCCGGAGTCCGCCGCGGGCATCCCGCTGGTGCGGTGCTCCGGTGCATAGCCGGGAAAGGAAGCTCCGTGTCCCAGCGCTTCCCACTTCTGCTACTGTAAGAGGGGATGCCTTCTTACAGGCATTTCATAATGTAAAATGCCTTCTCCTCTTTGCTGAGCTCTACCTAAATTGTAGTTCTTAATGTGCTTTTCATCAGTGCTTCTTGTGGGAGAGAGGCAAGATGCGTGTTAGCCTTTCGTACGTACTTATGGATTCAGACAGTGAGCCCAGAGTTTTGATTTTTATGCCCTTAACTTTTTCGTGCCCTGCCTGATGTTTTTCTTTGAGATGCTCTTGCTGTGAGGTCACGGTTTGTCCAGCCTTGTTTGTTTGCTTCTAGCCTGTGGTTATTTATTGCTATACTTGACAGCAATGAAAGGAAAAGTTGACTGTAATTTATTTCAGTGTAAGGAGGACAGGTTGCAGGCAGGGGACTAATTCTGCTCTCAGAGGAACTCCACTTCAAAGGAAGAGGCCCGTGGGGCTGTAATCTCTATGTGAAAACTCGGAGAGCTCAGAGCAGACCTGTCACACTGCAAAGAGCGAGTTCTGTTCACCTTTCAGCAGTGATAGCGTTTAAGCTAAGCTGCCTGCCTTCCCATACCTGTGAAAAGACCTGACTCTGAAATGCAGGGAATAGAGATGTGAATTCTGAGGAGGTTTGGGGGAAGGCAGAACTTCAGACACTGTTTAATTAAGTTTGCTCTTACTGATTTCCTCGGTGTCTTCTCTATGTGCCTGAAAATTGCAATCTGTTACAGTGACCTTGATGCATGTTGTATTCTAACTTGTAAGCAGCACAGAATAAAAGTATTTACACAGATTTACAGCTAAACTCTGATGTTTCACTAGGGGCTCAGTCAGTTTCAGTGAATGTGGTAGTTTCAGCAGGGGCACTGGGCATGCTGTGTGTGTCGGAAATAACTTAGGAAAATAACTTGCTAATAGTGATGGAAGTAAAAGTTGCAGTGTTGCAGAAATGCCACGGTGCGTGAAATGTCTGTTGAGTTTTGGATATTTCATTTTCTAATGAGTGAGATTTGTACTGAGAGGAGTGTGTGGGTGTGTGTGGCAATCTCAAGGCTTCCAGGTTAATGCACTTTGAGTTGTCAGCAGCAAGAGATCTATTTATGTGCTGAAATACACATTTTTATGTAGATGCAAGATTGACATGATAAGATTAAAAAATGTTGGGATGTCAGTATGGTGAACATGTAACTAACTCAAGTTTATAGCTGAAAGATAAACTAATCCTTTCCTGTAATGGTGGAAGGTAGACTGGCCGAAGGGAGCATCATTTATTTCAGTGCAGTTTATGGAGAGTGTTCCTATGGTTTGTTCATATTTCCATCTCTCTGGTGATGCTGTGAAACACAATTAGAATAACTGCTGCTAGACAGTGGGATGCAAACCTATCCGTTAGTTAAAACACTCAGCTTATTCTGCCTCATATCAAAAAAAGTATAGTTTTTGGCAAAGTCTGCCTATGGTTCTATTGTAGTAATTCCGTCCTCTGTTGCAGAGTGGCAGGCTTTCACTAGGCATGTGCAAGGGAGAACATGAAACACTGAAGCATGCACTGATCTGGAATTCATTTGGGCTATGTATTACATTCGAGGTTTCCACAATTAGCATGAGTAAGTGCTTATGCCTGATTATATGAACAAACGGGGTTTAAAGATTGTATTAGTTTTGTCACTCCTGATGCATATTGCAGACTCTTCTTTTTTCTTTTTAGTCCTTCAAACTAATCTAATGCTATACTCACTCCTTGCCTGGAGAGGAAGAGAACATAATTTAATGATTTTTCATTTGGCTTTTGCAGTGTCTTGTCCCATAGCTATGAGATAATCTAATGAAGGTCCCCATCACTGAATTAAAGAACATGATGCTCTAGACTTTCACTTACAGTCAGATTTTCCCTCTTTTACATGGCTAAAGAACCAAGTTTTCACAAGATCTAAAAAAAAAAAAAAAAAAAAAAAAAAAGAAATGTTGCTTTTTCTGTTAGAAACTCAAAAAGAAAGGGGAAGGTAACACTTGAGATCTTTAAAGATATCATTAAAAACACCCACTTTTAAGATATTAATCAACCTCCTTTACCTTCACACATTATCTTTTACTTCATACTTATCAGAAAGCCTTCCTGCATATTGATACTTTGTTTTAACAATGTGTGTAGCTCTTTATTTTAAAAATTCAGGAGTGGCAATCACATGCTTTTCAGTAAGGCTAGAATCCTGTTTACTGATCTGTATCCCACTTGGCTTGTGTCTTTTGAACCTGAGATTTCCAAAGTACACCATATTTAACATTATAGTATGCATTTTTGTCTTAATTCTATGTAAATCATCTCTTTGCAAGAGAAGATTATTACTTTGATTCAGAAATTTCAAGGCAAGCTCAGAAGTTCTTTTTCTTTCCTAATTTTTTTCATGTTTGCTCAGTCATGCTTTTTTTTGGCTTTTTGGGCACAGATTTCATGAACTGACAGAAAGACCTGTAAGCAAAATGAAAAACACCAACAATTAAATGTGATTTTCCTAGTCATCCCAACCCAGTTGAGGGTGTAATTTCTATTTATTCATCTTATATTGAACATTAAGACAAAAAAACAAGAGCTGTAGTCTGCTCTCAGTTCTTCCCTCTGAAGTGCTCGAGTAAGTACCATTTCTTCATTCTTGTAACTTAGCACTGGTCCTTGTGCCTGAGCTCTCAGTATTTCTTTCTGGTAGTCATCACCACATCTGCTTGCATTCATTGTTAAAAAGCTAAAGAGTTGTTGTGAATGATAAGAAACATCAAATGAATTTAATGTGTCATGTTTCTTGGCCCCTCATATGGCTGTGCATTCAGTTCAGGTTTCCAGAGAGAGGCCTGAACGTGGTTGGGTTGAATCCCAATATGAGTCTGCTATGTCAACATGAACCTTTGGCAGTATGCTGTGACTCTGGCTCAGCATGATTACACAGAAAAATTTCTTTATTTGCTCAGAGTCTTATCTGCCATTAGCTGGAAGAGTCAGAAGAGTTAGTTACTGTTGTTGTGGCCAGCCTAGATTTTCTGCATTCCTGTTGCAAATCAGAGGAAAGAGAGAAAGCATACATTAAAAAACCAAAACCCCAAAACTCAAAACAGGTCATGTCTCAAAGATGTAGCTGTAATCAACACCAGGGAATGCAGTGGAGACACATCTAGGGAAATTCACGCATATATTTAATTATCCAAGGAGGAAATTATTATTCAGCTTGAGCAATTGATTTAGTCTTGAGAGATTGATTTGGTAGGTGATGTGTCTACCCCTTATGAAGAAGAGGAGCTACGTGATATGGAAACAAAGCTTTTTTCCGCTCTACACTTCAGTTGTGGCTGTCACTGTCGTTTGGGACTCCAAGCCTTATCTTCAATAATTAGCTCAAATTGGCCAGAAGAGGTGGAATACTCTGTTGTGATGAATCTGGTGCTGCAACAGCCAAGGCCTGGGTTGTTTCCTAGGGACTTACTCTCTCCAATTTATTAAAGTAATGAGTAGAGGAAAACTAATCAAGAAGAGTGTTTGGGATGAGATTAATTTTATGATTAGTTTTCTGGTTTATTTTGGGTAATGTTGGGCAAAACCATAGATAGTTATTCACCTTGATACTTAGTAGCAGTAGTTTTGACTGACATATAAAAATATATGTAATATATTTATGTATTTATTTAACATAAAAAATGTTCTATGAAATGGGATTAAGGTTTTGCACATGAGGCCAGAACATGGATAAATGATTCTGCTGGACAAAGTGTGCTGTGCCACTTGGGCACTTCAGAGATAAGGAGTGGACGGTTTATAAAAGGCTGTGCTGTATGTTCCACTGTGAAAAATAGGAGGTCCCCCATGCCAGGAACTGAGCACAGCAGAAACAGTCATGCCCTGAGTGTGGCAGTGGATGTTCCCAGTGTGGGATAAAACTTGGAGTAGAGCAAAAGTCCCACACTGGTGCTCACAGGGTGCCTTTCAACAGCCACGAAAATTCCTGTGTAAGATGTGCTTGAGGTGAAGGCTCTGGTGCTTTACTGCTTTAATACTGGCATTGATACTGAGTCTGGGAAAGAATTCATGACTTCTGGGATGCTGTGGGTGCAATTGATTGATTCCTCAATTCTGCAGGTGGTTATCATTTGGAACAGCAATGAATTTTTAATTTTTTTTCTATGAAGTTCGTTCCTTGCTCTTAGATTTGGATGCTTATTCCTTGGTTGGTTGAGATTTTGGTTCAAAGGTGTGCTTTTAAAGCTGATAAACATCAACACTTATGAAATGTTCATTGATTTGAGCTTCTGAGATAACACCAGAGGAAGAACAATTTATTTATCAGATTATTCTGAAGTTTGGCTTAGTTTTATTTTTTGCTCATTCTTAATGTGATTTTTCAAATAGTGAAACGTGTACTTGATTTCATGTTGAAGATGTTAGAAATTACATTTTAAGTAAATTTTATATTGCTTTGGTCAAATTATTCAAATGGACTGAGATTTAAGTGTGAATAAAAGCTGTTTAAGTAAAACAAAACACATGCCTTTTCCCTCCCAGTCTTTGTATTAAATTTATTTGGAAAACAGCTGATGATAAAGAAGTGAGAATGAGAGTACTGTTTATGACATTCACATTTGTTCCGATTTCTGTGAAAAACTAAAGGGAATTTCATCATCTTGTACAAATGACAATCATGAGTGATCTTAATCATATCCTATGATTCTTTCTTGGTGTAAAGACTATTTTGCTGGTTTTGTTGAATTTAGTGTAAAAATGTCATTGATTTCAACAGGTATAATACTAAGAATTTGGGAATATTTAAAAATCTTTTTGCATTTTGATATTTATACTTAATGTAGCTGTTAATATTTGCCTTAATATAAAGCACTGATTCTTAATTACAGAATTGTTTCTAAAATTCTTTGCTGTTTTGCATTTGCCACGTTAAATATATCTTCATTCAGAATTATGCAAGATAGCTTTTTCTAGTTTCTCTGTATGCCAAAATGTTTTGATTGACTTTTAACTGTTATGAATAATGAACTGTATGCCTCAACTTCTACAACACAAATGGACATTGATTTTCTTTGACTTGCTTTTGACCCCTAAAGAAGTAAAGTCATTAGAATTATGCTTGAAAGAGCTTTGCTCTCTCTGCTATCATTATATATATGTTATAAACAGGCTTTGGGAATTAATCTATGCTAATCAGATTTTTTTCAAGTGAAAAAGGAGGGGAAGATCATCAGCTCTACAGTTGTCTTGCAGCTCTAGGTTTCATCACTCACAGCTTCCTGCCTGTATCCATTACCAGTTGGTATCACTGCTGTATGTCCCTGAATGCAGCAGAATTCACAAACAGTTCTTCTCACAACCATTTTATTGTTTATTAAATGGCAAACGTTTATGTGAAGTATAAGAGTTTGGTCAGTGCAATGCAGTTGTTTTCAAGTAACAAAACACGCACTGATGCATGTGTAGAGTGCCTCACTGAAGATAGATTTTGAGTAAAAGAGAGCATCAGATCTGTGTCTCTACAAGGTTTTAATGTCTGGAGTGCCTGCATTCTCATTCTGTTAGTTACGTGTTTTACTTTTTTATGAAACAGCTTTACTGGCACAGAATGCAAAAGTAAAATGTAAAAGATAAAAAGGTAAAACATAGAAGTAGTCTTTTCAAAGTTGGCCGGAGAAATGGATGCAAGAGCAAATTTGGTTTACAGTGCTGAGGAACTGGCGTGGTAGACACGCAAATGGGGCAAGATAGGGTCCTTCCAGGGGTGTGCAGTTCCTGGCAGAGCTCCCTGTCCCTAAACTAAGCACCTCCATTAACCTAAATGCAAAAATAGTCACTCTGCAGCTTTTTCAGCTGGAGCAGCTTCTCTGTCAAATACAGTGACATTTGTGAAGGAGTTTTATTGGAGGAAGCATACTGCACCTGTGCTAGAGGTGTTTCCAGGCTAAGTGTAGGGAAATCATGATAGCATCTGATGATGATCACCTCTCATTTTATTTAAGCTCACTGAGATAAGAAAAGACTTTCCTTGATAACTGAATGCACAAGGAGATAATTTCTTTCTAGACTGTCATTAGTCTTTCAGCTAGTTAATTCTTAAGCATTTGTAATAATAGTTCATCATATGCTTCTTTTCACAACTTAACTTGTGATGTTGTCTGGGGTAGTTCTTTGAGATGTCTTAATTAAAATGCTTAGATTTAAGTTAATTAATCTATTTTATGCATCAGTTTTCCTTTCCACTATATTAAATAATTTACAGTAATTTCACAATTATAAGCTGTACCTGATTATAAGCCGCACCTCCAGTAGCCGGGTAGACCATGGGATTTGTCCATATATAAGCTGCGCCTGAATATAAGCTGCACCTTTTTTTTTTTTTTAAAAGCGAGGATCCATGTGTAACAAATCAGTAACAGACACAAATTGGTGTCAGGTGCTCAACTTGCAACAGTTTTCATAGACCAGTGAAAACTTTAAAGGCAGCCCCAGGCGCCCTCCCAGCCGACTCTCACTTCTGGGTTGGCATTTCACTGGGATTTGTCCATAGATAAGCCGCACCTGAATATAAACTGCACTACTGGGGTAGGCTGGATTCTTCAATGAAAAAGGTGCGGCTTATAATTGTGAAATTACTGTACTTAACCTCCAAAGGGAGAGCTGATCTTACTGATTAGTGGTTATATATTGTATTATTAGTCATGTTTTCAATTCTCTTTGTTTGCAGTTTCCTTGTTAATTTAGAAAAAACTCTAAACTGTCTCTTTTTTGGTAGGTGGATCAGAGTATTCATTGCATGCTTTGCTTAATGGAGAAATGCATTTGGTAGCAGTGATTTGATATTGCCATTTGTCACTATGCTCCTGCACAACATGTCCTTTCATGTACATCTTACTGTCTTTTTGTAAGCTGTTTCTGATGCTACAACACTTCTTTCTGAAATGAAAATCCCAAGGTTAATCTCAAGCATTATTCCCTCATGTGATACATCTTACACCCCGTTGATAGTTTTCTCAGGTCTGAGATTCTGTAGCTTTTTGTGCTGTGCTTCCGTGTGTCTATGTACAACTCTTTATATAATTCTTTATAAACCCTGTGTTTACAGCACTGAGTCTGTGACCTTTTCTCTTTGAAATGAGACTTCATTTTTGGTTTTATGTTAACTCTTTAGTGTTATATATTAGCTGTATTTGTCTAACTGCAGCAAAGGCAGTTTTTTTGGGGAAAAAACCCAACATTTTGGGAAATGAAAAGTAAAATATTTGGGCATCGGTTCCCTTTTGGAAAATTACAAGAACATTATTTGTCAACTTCCTTTTAGTCTAACGAGTGTGAAAAGACATGAGATTTCCCCTGCTAGTTAGTGCATGATAGTACTGGCCACTATGTGCATACACTTATATGCCTTCTCTACAGGTTTTTGATGGCTGTAGAACTGTGAGCCTGAGATCACAAGTAGCTGGGGTCATAGAGGTCTAGCCAGACCGCATGAAAGAAGGCAGTAAAATATAGTGGGTTTGCTTTTCCATTCTTTATGCTGTGATAGAAAGAGGATATATGTGACCCTTGAAAAGAGGAAAAGGTGAACAGTTGCATTTCTAGACAAAGCACAGAGAGAACTGCAAGAAGGACAGAAGCAAGATATTTGATGAGAGAGATTCTGTCTGTGTTTTTGAGGTGAAAGAGGTGCTTTCCAAGACAGCAATTGTTCAGTACTCTTCAGAATTGCATCCTTGAAATACAGATGTGCTGCTTGTGAAGAGTTCTGCCAGAAAAGTGTTCTCTTTTCCTACGAGAAATGTCTGGGTAAGGCTTTTTCTGTGTCATTGTTTTGTGAAAAGTTCCATGAATTCCCCATATTTAAAGCAGGAACTCATGTACAAGAATTCAGTTGCATCCTTAGGTGGACTACTTCCTTCTGCAGGTACATCTGTGGATGTAGTTGAGAAGCTCTGTTTTTTTGGGCTGTCTGAGGTTTGCCTCAATGTGCACAAGAAGCAACATGTGAATCATTGAGGTTCTTGTGTTGCTTTATGTTAGGAGAGATGCAAAAGTGGCATCATCAGGATTTCTTCTTCTTTTTTGCCCTGCAATATATGAACATACATGTACCTCTGTCTTAAGATGAATTCTGCCATAAATTTGGCTTCCTACACATGCCTGTTTTTAAAATAGATTTCACAGTATTCAGAAGTCAATGTAGACTACATGGAGTTATGAACCTCATTTCACAATTCTAATTTCTCTACGAAAGCTGTCTGGCACTTTACTTTCCAGCAAGAAGATCTGGAAAAAGCAGCTGGAAGCACCTCTAGGGGCAGCTCTGAAAATATAAAAATAAGATACGGTCCTTTTAAATACTAATTCTGCTTCAGAGAAAGTAGATGAGAAGGAGGCTGCTTTCATGGATCAAGTGTCAATATTACCTGAGTTACAAAGCAATAAACCAGCTTAATTTACATTCTTCATTTTATGGCAGCAGAATTGTCTTTTCTGGATGGCAAGAAATATCTTAGATCTTCCTATGTATAATATCTCTCTCTGGAGGCATTTAAAATGCTGAAAAAAAAATCCTCTGAACAAAAGCTTGCAAAACCTGTGAAGTACTTTGAAGTTCTGGAGTTATGGCTAAATATCACTTTCTGCAGGTTTATGGCATGCAAGTAGCTGGAGATGCTACTGTGGGAAAAACCGTTCCTTTATCTTCAAAAATACACCTCACAGTAGTAAACTGTATGAGTGTGTAAACTATCCTGCTATGTGTTCGAAACCTGTGGTCAAAACCCATCTGTTTGTCAAAGCTTTTGGTTAGCTTAAAAAGAAGGCTGAGTTACATAAATATAATATTTTATTTGAAAGATTTTGTTACCACCATATATCATGACAAACAACCTGAAAACATTCTTTTAAGTACTACTAGGTAATGCTAGACATCAAAATTATGGCCTTTAATACAAGCCGGTTGTTTACACAGTACTGGGGCCCATTCGCTGTGAAGATTAGGGACAGTGTTTGACTTTTTACTTTCAGACTATGCAAACTTATTCAGTATACTCAGTGCTCTAGATTAGGAATAACTCTATGTATCAATAGTGAAAATCTAGGAAGCCTTCAGTTTAGGGTGAGGGTTCCTCTGGAGTCTGCAAATCAAATCCTCAGAATGATGTTTAAAACTTTAAAATAATGGGAAGTAAAAATCCATGAAGCATGAATTTATGAAAAATAACCTGGTCTGTTAGATGCAACAGATATTTAAAGTGAGGAGTACTGCTGCTCACAATCTGAAGGCTTCTGGAGGTACTGCTGCTCAAAGTCCATAGCTGCTAGAAAAGAGACACTGGAGACACTGTATGTTGTTCTCTGTTCAGAGAAGTTGTTCTTGGGGTAATGCTCGTGATGGTTGTATTGCTGATTTCCATAGCAGCTTGCCTATAGTTGCTTGGAAGAAGAGTGCAGGTGTTTTGCAAGAGCAGGATAGGCCTGATATGTGACTGAATCAGCTCCTTCCTCAGCCATGGGGAGGATGTTCTTCCACTGCATGCTCAATTTTCATCAGTATGGGAAGCCTTTGATTTATGGAAATACTCAAGGCAGCTTTTGAAGTGTGAAATTACTTGTTTGATGGTCCCTTCTGTCTGAGTAGCTACCCTGTGTATAAGACCTCACTGAAGTGCTCCTGTTAAAAGCTCGGACACAATATTTCTGCTACAGGTCAGTGAACATGCTGCAGGTGGTTGCTTGTGCCAAACCCCACATTTTGGGTGGGTGTTCTGGCCCAAAAGCTTAGGCTCTGTTTGTCCTCACTGCCATTGCTGATGTCTGTTCCTATCTCCCATGTTGCATCTTCTATTTGTCTCAGTTGCTCCTGTGATTGCTATCTGCCAGCATCAGGGAGACTATGCATTAGGTTTTCCATGGCCATCTTGGTTGGTATCTTGCAGTAAAGCCTGTGTTTATTTGTGAGATTCATAGTTCTGAGACTTACTTTTGGGAAGCCTGTGAGATCTTCAGAATAATAATCGTATAATGGGGTGATAGAAAAGTACAACCTTCAGGGAAGAAGTGGTGCGTGGGGAATTGTCTTTGTTGTTTGTATGTACAGCAGTGAGCATATATGGCACCTCTTTGAGATTAAGGTGGCATTGTGATAGAAGTGACATGATAGAAAAGACTTATCTACTCATCTGTCAAACTTCAGCTTCAATAGAAACATTTGTTTTTATTTCTGGTTAATGATACATACATATAGAGAATATATTTATTTTAAATAGCCATAAGGCATGATTTTTGCTTTTCAGCCAGTTTTTCGCTGAAGGGAAGGCAAAATTGGTAATTTGAGAACAACTCATTCTGATACTTCTGCAGATGGTCCCTACTAGGAGCATCACACTTGTGATTTTCCCCCCACCACAGTACTTCTGTTGTATCCTAGCCTGGCTTCCAGCTTGAACAGTGTATGTTTTACACATATGTGTACATGCATGTGTTCATCGTAGATAAATGTCTGTAGCAGATAAATATCAAATGTGTGTCAAACATGATATACTATGTGTTTTTCAGCCTTGATACCCTTGAATGTGGAAATTTGTAATAAAACCATCTTTGATCGTGAAAGCAGCCACATTACATGGCTGGATGTTCTTGTTGCTTCTATTACACCTCTATAAAGTAGAGAGTGGTCTGTGCTTGTACAGGGATTGACCCTCTTTCAGATAATCTTTCTTAGTCTGCATACTCTTCTCTTGTACTATTCAGAAGTACAAGTGAGGATCATTTTCCTGGCCTGTTAAATCTTCTCTTTATATGCCTCTGCTTGTTCTGCCTCCCTCACATAAAACTGAACATCTCTTTTGTTTTCAAAGGTTTTGTTTAGTAAAGCCAAGCATTAGGCGCTGTATTTAGGAGCTTACTGAGCTTTGTGCTCTTACCCCCAGCCTATCACTGTCTGTGTTGCCTGAAATTTCCTCAATACATGTTTTTCTGTCCCTTATGAAAGTAAAAACTCTCTACTTGAAAATCTGCCTTTATAACATTTGGTTGTCACCTTAACTTCTACTAGGATGCTTGCAGGAATTTCCATTATTAAAAGAAATAGGTATTAAGATCTCACTGAATTATATAAAGCTATTCCTACAAAACTATTGAAAATTATCCTCTCATTTAGGCTTGAAATCAGTTCCAGATGGAAACACCTTTCTTCACATTTTTGTCCTGTTAATCCAATAATAGTATCTACTGTTAGTATACTGCTGTGTATTAATATATCCTGGCTCAGGGCATGAAAATAGTGTTTCTTGTTGCAATAACTACACTTGACTACTTAATTTTAAACTGTTTAATATACATTTCTTTGGTGAAATTGCAGATACTTGATATGAATGTTTTTAGACATCTGCCTTTAGGCAGTACATAACAGACAAAGACAGATTACCTGGAAATTTACTTTCAGTTTGATAAGACATCCCTGTTTTCTTTGTGGAGGAATCTTCAGCATTTGGCGGCAGTAATAGGTGTTAGGTTCCTTGGACTTAGATCTGTTTTCATCTGTTCAGCAACAGAAAATTCAAAGTGTCAAGAGTTTATTTTCAAGACACAGGGAAAGGATTTAAGAATGAACAGCTTGATCAAGAGAAATTACATGTTAGTTTGAATGTACAGAGAATTAAAAAAATGCAGTGAATTAGTGAACAGACGTCTTGCTCTTGAATCCAGACTGTGAAGATGTGAAGTGTAGGGAGACCCAAAAAGAAAACTTGGATTCTGGTGTTCACTGGCTCCTCTCTGAGTCACCATCATGCTCATGAAGTGTTGTAGTGGGCAGTGAGCATTCCAACGAGTGGGCAGTGCTGGGTGACTGCACAGCTGACCTGCCTCCTCCTTGGAAAACAGATCTTGGTCTTTTGTTACACCCCATACTCTCTTCCTCAGAGGTTGCAGCCCAAAAATAACATAGCAACCAACTGTACTGCTGAAAGAAAGGAGTGGTGGAACTATTTTAACTAAAGAGAGGTGAGTGGGTGTGGTTTGTAGGCTGGTCAGAAGCTGTGTGAACAACTGGTTGTAAAACTGGTCTGTTATAATTTTTTTTTTCAAATTGTCTTATCTCTACTGTAGAATTTTACCTCATGCTTTTCTCTGTGTCATATTTTTGTTTCTGAAGTTTAAGAAAATTTCATAACTGTAAGTTTTAATTTAAACCTACATTTTTCAGTTTGCAATGTGAAATGTACGGAGTAGAGCTGGGTCTCAACAGTGCACTGGAACTCTGAATTGGATTTACTCTGTGATCATCACATAGACTTGTGCACATTGCATAAATTTATTTTGGTTCATTTATGTCACAGCTTAAACTCATACTTTGTGCACACACAGTTAGTACTTTGAGACTTCATTAATGAATGATTACATAAAGGTTTATTTCCAGTTGTTAGAGACAGTGGATGCATATACCATGTTAGATATTGATTCACATGCGGTTTTGATTTCTCAGAATGTTTTTCATGATCTCATAGCAAATTACTGTATACCTGGTCATTACTTTCTCTGATATACTACTTTTTGGAAGAACATTACACAAACCTGGAAAATAATTTGATTTGTTGTAGGAGCCTTTAAAATGGATTTGCCTAAATCTATTCTTGACATCAATTAAATTTATTATAAAGTCATATTTGCTTATTTAGCAGTCTCTTTCTTAACTAATGCATTGTAAAGAAGAGCACTTGAAAGTCTTAGAATTCATTTAGTACAATAAACACTTGAAGGGATCTCTCTGAAACCATTCCGTCTGTGAATAGAGCTACAAATGCTAAATAAATGTTTTGTTTTTCTGCTACAGCACTGTAAAAGGAAATAGTGGGCTACTATTTAGAGAGCTATAAATTCACCAAATAAATTGCGTTTTTGTTTGTATTTAAAAAAACATAGCTGAACAGATGGGAAAGGAGCCCATCCTGCTTCTCAAATTCTGACTTAAAAAAAAATAATCTTTTCCTATATGAGTATTTAATTTCAAAACTGCTATGTGTGAAAAGGGGCAAATCTGTATATGAATTCATTATGACATTAAATTTTTCCTGTTATCACAAGAATTACAATAAAATTGAAATACAGGAATAATTCTGATGAAGCTGGAAAGATAATCAATTATGAAGCCAGCTAGAAAACTCTGTCAAACTGGTTTTTAACATTTGCTTTAGGATTACTTCACCATCTTACTAAATACTCATATTCTGGCAAGGACTCTAATGTCTGAGGCATGTGCATGTAGGATTAATGGGAAGTACTGTGTAAACAGCATAGTAGTAACAGTTTAAGTTATCCCTTTAAAGTAGAGAGAGGAGAGCTGCCCCTACTGATTCTATCTGTCCCTCAGCACCTCAACAGCTACAGTAATTTCACACTCATAAGCCGCACCTGGTTATAAGCCGCACTTCCAGGTTGTTGGAAAGATCATGGAATTTGTCCATAAATAAGCCGCTCTGGGTGATAAGCCAATTTTTTTTTTTTCCTTTTTTATTTTCCTTCTGTGTGGCGGGGGGGGGCGGGGCTCTCCCTGTCCTGCCTGTTCACTCCGCCCGGCCTGGCCCTGCGCAGCCCTGCTTCCCTGCAGCAGGGGCCAGGCCGCCCCCGCGCACCCCCCATTCCCAGTGCCCCCCTGCTCCTGCCAGCTCCCAGCAGCTCATGGTGGCCCCGGGCCCCGCCTGGGACTGCCGCAGGGAGCAGCCCCGACCCCGGCTCGGCTCAGGGCTGCTGCAGTCTAGCACTTCCAGGTTGGCATGTCGCTGGAATTTGTCCATAAATAAGCCACGCTGGGTGAAAAGCTGCACTTCTGGGGTCGCCTCAAAACTTCAGTCAAAAAGGTGCGGCTTATAAGCGTGAAATTACTATACTCATTCTGTAAGATGAATCAGCAAGCAAGTGCATTAATTGCTGACATGAGACATTAAACCACTTACAATTTATGTTTTGCTGTCCTAGTATGCAACAGATGCCCATTAGGAAAGATTTGCCTCTGCTTGAGGTTGAGGTGGTACGTTATCTATCAAGAATAAAAGCTCACGTCCCTGGTGGATGTGTTAATTGCTAGTTTGATTAATAATGGAGACTGTGTTTTCCAGCTATGTGTTTGCACAAAACCTTTAGGAACTTTATTGTCAGTACAGCTCCTTGTATGAGACATTTTGCTGCAGTTGAATATGGGGAAGAGACTGCAGACACCTAAAGGCTTCAGACATGCAAGTGTTGCCCACCCTTCACCCTTGTGTGGGTATATATGTGCAGCGTGATAGCAGACACTTCATTTTCCTAGGCAATCAAAGTAAAAACAATCACCTCTATGCCGACATATCCTTTCCCTTTCTGTCAGTCTCTGGATGTTTGGCCTCCTGTTATATTTCAGAATACAATTGTGTGTTTATAGAAAACATATTGTGAATCCTAGTTAAAGCTTATTTTGGCCAAATTAGTAATTATTATACAACTGGGAAAGGCAATTCATTACCATAGATAGGGATGTGAGACATAGGCTTCCATTAATTTGTCTGAGTATTTTTTAAATTATGGCTGGGGGACTGTGAAATTTACTTTAGTGTTCAACAAATGGGCTAAGAGAAACAGTGATCAGTGACGGAGGGCATTTTGCAAAGAAACTGGATGGCTGGATGAAAGGCTTCTGCTGCATAGTTCCATGCTTGACGGTTCATCATTATTCAATCACAAAGATTAAAGTAAATTAGAGCTTAGAAACTATGAACTAAGAGCTGCCCCAAAAAATTTCCAAAGTCACAGGGAAGCCCTACAAACTTATTCAAATGCACAAAGATAAATTCCAGAACCTTTATTTGTGTTTAAATATTGATTACCATTTTAACTTTTTTTTTTTTCTATGACATATGTCTCTTTCTCTTGCCAGACTTCCAGTCTTTGAAAGAACAGTAAACATTTCTCTCTCTTGCAAAAAGAAGAGTTGCTTTGTGCTCTCTCGTTCCTGTGGCAGGGGATTGTACTTTGAAATATTTTACTTACTGATTGGCACTGATTTTTTTTTTTCCCCCACTAATGAGTACAGTAATTTCACGATTATAAGCTGCACCTTTTTCATTGAAGAATCCAGCCTACCCCAGTAGTGCGGCTAATCATCAGGTGTGGCTTATCTATGGACAAATCCCAGCAAAATGCCAGCCTGGAAGTGAGAGCTGGCCGGGGAGGGCGCCTGGGGCTGCCTTTAAAGAAGTTTTTTATTCTCCCTGCAGTTTTGGGGAGAAGTTCCTAGAGTCACTCAGATCCTTCCATATCCATGCAGAGCTCTTGAAAATTGAATGCAGCATTCAAACTTGCATTTTTAAACCGTGTTAAACAAATTGCCCCTAGAGCTGAGGGAAAAGCATCTCGTTGCTAGCAAAATTGGCACAATTTGTAAACTGGCTTGATGTGTCTGTTGGTTTCTGTTCAAATGAAAGGTGTGAAATGTTTTTGTCTAGCTGAGTATTTTCTATAAAAAGACTAAAATTTCATGGTGATGAATTCTAGTAAAATTTTGCTCCAGGCAAAATATTGGTGCACGCATGCTATGGAACCCCAGGAAACTTTATGAGCTTTATGCTGAATCAGACTTGGGAGTACTGAAACACATTTATTCACAGGCATTTTTGGGAGTGCAAAACCATTTATGTCAGTATAGTGTGTGCTTTGGAGGCTTTTCATATCCTACAAAAAAGGGAAATACCTTAATATATCTTAGGCATTGAAGTAAAGAGCAAAAGAGAAATCTGAGAGAGATGTAATTCACCATAGCTGTTTAAGTGCTGTGTAAGAACTTTATAAATCTGTACCAGAATGAGGTGAGGAAAGTGGTCACATGCACTCTTTTCTTAGATTCCAAGTCTGCTAATCTGAAAGGTTAGATCTGAACAAACAGCAAGATCAGCATGCAGAAAATCTTGTAAACACATGCATGTAATTTTAAAAATAAATCTTTTTAGCAAGAAGATGTTTTTTTAAAATTCATGTTTAGTACTGAAACAGTGGTGGATTTACGTCTCTTATGTCTTCACATGAGTAACCTGGTTTGCTGATAATATTGTTTATCTTTCTCAAATTTTTCATCCTCTTTTAGTGGATGAGTGCATTGAATTCAATATACTCAGGGTGCCTTATATTCAACTAGACCAAAAAAAACCCCACCAAAACCCAAACTTAATCTGGTGGCATCAGCCAAGCAGAGAACTGTTGCTAAAACAACTTTCATTTACCAAAGCTGGACAGATCACTACTCTAAAGCTGGGGAACAAGTCAGACAAGTTTATATCACAAATGAAAATAATCAGGTATGTCTAATAAATTTGGAACTCAATGAAAAAAGATGAACTGAATTCATTTGGTCTAAAGCCAAGAGCATTGCTACAGGGATTGTATAATGTGCTGTAATATAATTTCCAGTGGTAGCTTTATGAATAAGAGAGTAGAACATGTAGAACTATTCAGACAGTAAAAATGATGTGTAGTGGGCACTACAGGTTTTGAAAAAAAAGAGACAATGAACAGTAGAAGCTCATGTGTAATGGATAGGCTTCTACTCTTGAGAGACTCCCTTGATCAGAGTTCCTGTTTCTTCTTTGTTGTGAAGGTCTGGTGAACCTTTAGATGCTGGCAAGGATTTTTCTACAGAACTTCTGCTTTGATAAACATTAAATCTCTGCATATAAGGTGCTTGTGAGCCTTAAAAAATGATGTTTTTGGGGTTTTTTTAATTTAATATTTTACATTGTCTTGCAATATGTCCGCGGGGAGTACTTCCCTATTTATTTGTTTCCCTTAATTACAATACTTTTTTGCTACTGATTTGATGTTATTGACTTATGAAGTCACAAAGAGCAAATGTTAAGTGTGATAAGGGAGGTGGGATGTAAAGCTGATGCTAGAAAGGCAGTATTTTAGGAAGGGGCTGGTATGGTGGAGGAGGTGGTGGTGGTGTCTGTGTTACTCTGAGTTTGGAGGAGCAGCAGCAGGACAGGAGCAGCCATACCAGGAGAGCAGCATGTGGTGCCACTGCCCTGCTGCCTCCCTGGCCACAGCCTGGGAATGAGAGGGATGCACCTGCTTGGAGCTGTGCTGAGAGCACTGCAGGTGCCAGGGCTGTTCCTGCCAGCTGTGGCTCTGCTAGCTGTGCCACCCTCTGCATCCAGCCAGCTTGAGCACAGCTGGGGAGCGTCAGGGCACATCACTAGTCCCAACTTCCCTGCTGCCTACCTGGCTTCCTTCCTCACCAAGGCCAGCTGAATGTAAGGCCTTAATCCTGCATCCATTCCTGTGCGTGAGGGGCAGTGTTTGGGTATAAATCAATCACAGTCGTGGACCCTTTATACACTAAGCTAATATTATCCTTAACTCACAATTAACTTGTCCTCTTACCTTATTCTCCATATTTCCTGGTCATACTGTAAGTAGTCCTTACTAAACTGCTTGTCAACCCAACTAAAGCACAGATGATAAGTTGTCTTTTTGTGTGCTGTTTGACATTCTGTTCTTGTAAATAATTTATTAGCAGAGAAATTGCAATGAAGGCTTGACTCTGGGTTCTTTCAGAAGTTCATCTTGACAATTCATGATCTTTCACAAAATATTTATCTTACGTTCAGGAACAAAAATGAACCAAGATACACATTTGGTATTGCATCAGTGGGTTCATTCCACTTTTACATGTTTTTCAGTAAAAGATATTTGAATCCCAGCTAATCAAAGTTGAATCAGCTCAGATGAAATGTTAGGAAGCCTTAGGTAGTGAAGGCAGCATGAAAAAGCTGCAGAGTCAGTGAGGGAGGTAACCATTGCAGCTGTCTGGAAACTCAGTTTGTTACAAAGACTGTGCAGTGTAACCTGTTTCATGTTTGTCCTGATATTTCAATGTCTCAATCAGAATTCCCTACAGCTCATTTTAAAGGTATGAGGAATCTTTATCAGTTGATTTTAACATTTTCACAGTTAGTTTGGTTTCTGTGAAGCAATGTTAAAAGAGTAAGTTGTGATTTATCTGAGAGATATTTTGACATCATTTATTTCCATGTTGCAAATAGAAATTCACATTCTGCAGAGTGACAAAGAGGCCAGTTGTCTCCCCAACCATCTTTGCATGACTCTGTCTTTATGTATAATACACATCAATAACAATTGTTGTCTTTTTTTTTTCCCTGACTCTTAAACTGAATTTTCAGTCTATAGGTGTACTTCATCAAGATCAAACTTTTGAAATTGCTGCGTTCCCTGGTTTTAGAGCTAAAAGGGAAAAAATTGAAGTTGATTCTGCACATAATTCACATTTGCTGAAAGATATGATTTAATATTGCATTCATTAAGCTGAATCAAAGTTGTCGTGTTGTATAGAAGTGTATTGTGATGAATGTGCTGAATGGCTCTTAAGCTGCCTTGTGTCTGCAGAAGACTCTGCACAGGAATTACAGTAGTTTCACAACTATAAGGTGCACCGGACTATAAGGCGCACTTTTTTTTATTTTTTTTGCAAGGAGGATCCATGCGCAACAAAGTAACGAATTAGTAACGGTATCGCGCAAAGGGGTTTACTGGCAGGTGCTCAATTTGCAAACATTTTTCACGGATCAGCGTAGCCTTTAAACGCAGCCCCAGGCATCCTCCCTGTGCTGTGGGTCCTGGCATTCCTTCCCACCCCCAGTGCCAGCTGCCGTGGCTCTTGCGGCTCGGTGGCTCAGCTCGCGGCTGTCGTGGCTCACACTTCCTGGTTGGCAAATTTCCGAACTTTGTCCATGTGTGAGGCGCACCAGATTATAAGGTGCACTTCCAGGTTTCGATCAAAATTTTAGTCAAAAGGGTGCGCCTTGTAGTCGTGAAATTACTGTAATACTATTCTTAAGAGGGGTTTTAAACTAGCACAGCTTGGGTGTCAGGCTGGCCTTTATTCTCAGATACTTTGCCTTTGAAGTACAGTAATTTCACAATTATAAGTCGCACACCAGGGTAGCCGGGTAGAACACGGGATTTTTCCATATATAACCTGCACCGAATATAAGCCGCATTTTTTTTTTTTTTTAAAGCGAGGATCCATGTGTAACAAAGTA